>OX422217.1:92401220-92818720 GCA_949130495.1 Sambucus nigra
TATTAAATTAAAAAGGAATTTTATTTTCTATCGATCTAATAGTCATTTCGACTGCGTCGTTGCGTCCGGAAGGTTCGAAATAGTCAGAAAAGTCTATTTGGACGTGAATTTTGAGTCTCGGGTCATTTGGGAATGAATAGACAACCCGAAAGGGCATTTTGGTCATTTTTCTAGGGGGGATGAATAGTGATTACGGATTTGGCACTATTATAAGTATTGGTAGATTAAGTGAATGGGAGTTATTCATCTCCTCTTCACAAATAAGAGAAGCCAACTTCTTAGAGTGAGAGTAAGAGTGCTTGGGAAAGGAAAAGTCACTTGGGAAGGAGAAGAACAAGAACCAAGGTTCACCACCACCAACCACCACCAGCCACCACCGGAGTTTGACCGGAGAAGGGACAACCAACTGAGATAAACTACACCAAAGGATCAGACCTACACTAAAGGCAAGTGTTTGATAATGGCAATTTAAGTTTGTATATTGTCCATGTTAGAATAATATGAAAAGAGAAGATTATGATTGTTTGGAAGAAATAATGGAGTATTAAATGGATTTCTGGAAAACTGAAATAATATAGGAAGTAAACATATATTGTAGGATGATATTAATCCACGAAATGATCATGAATATGTTGAAAAAAAAAATCTGAAATACCATTGATGTGTTCTTGAAGATGATATATTGATAAATTCTGGAAATAAGGAGATAAACATGTTTTTTTTTATCCAATCCCTTGATGATACTAAGATGTTTAGAGTATTGGAAATCGTTCATATATGTTGATATATCATGTAGAAATAATCATAACTCATTTTGGAGGTTAATATGAAGGTTTGAATGTGTAAAAATGGAGAAAAATGGAGTTTGGGATTTTGGGAGAGATAATGAATAGTAACCCGTAGCCTTTGGGGTCATTTTCGGCCAAGAAGATAAATGATTTAGCTTTCATCCAAAACACGAAAGTTGTAGATCTTTTCGATACGGTCGCGTGGGCCCCGAACGCGTATTTTTCTAATTTTTCTACGATTTGATATGATTTTTACAAGGTGACAGCTCCGGGTTGAAATCATCAACTCGGAAATCAAATCAGGAATTGAAAAAAAAAATACGGCTACAATTATTGTCGTAGATGTTCGGGATAATTTTTGGGGTAGTTTAGAAACCCCGAAAATGAATTTGGGTTGCTAGATTTATTTGTTAAATTCCAAATAGGGATGTATGAGGAATTATGATAGGACCAGTAGGGGTGATTTGATATAACACCTGGGTATCCTTAAGTTTACAAGAGGGTTTAATCCTAAGTGTAAGAATATGTGTTTATAAGAGATTTGAAACTATCGGTTTTAACCGTAATTAAAAAGGAGAACTAAACTCGTAGTAGTTCGGGAGAAATAATGTTATGGACCAGTAGGATATTAGTGACTTCTTACTGAATATATGTTGAGGAAAATCTTATTTGAATAATTGTACATTGAGAGAGGGTAGCCTTAGGGTATGAGGTTATCCCAATCACGTATTTAAAGTTGACAAACCTCCTCGCTCGACAAAGTTAAGTAGTAGTGTAATGGAGGGGTTCCTTGTTTGGATTTCGCTTTGCGAGACGCTCCGCGCATGAACCTTAACGACGTCGGGAGTGGAGTGATGTTAGGATACGAGAATAATTATATTATAAGAGCGTAGTGGTATGGCTCCTAGATAGAAATGGTAGTTTGGAACACATTTGGTTGAAAGAGGTTATGAGGTTATCCCGATCGCATAGTTTAAGTTTTCGGACCTCCTCGATCGACAAAGTTAAGTAGTAGTGTATTGGAGGGGTTCCTTGTTTGGATTTCGCTTTGCGAGACGTTCCACGCATGAACCTTAACGACGTCGGTAGTGGAGAGATGTTATAGGATGCGAGGATAATTAAATTATGAAGTAAAGATATGATATTTTAATACGTGGAATTTAAAAGAGATATAATGCTACGTATGGGGAATATCTTAGGGTAGTGATAATTACCTTATTGATATTATATTATAGGTATGATAATACCTATTTGATTGATTGTTGATTTATGTGTATGACATACCTAGCTTACTTGCTATCGGTGGGAGGTTTGCGCGTGAGGGCAGTCATATCCTGATGAATCCATGGGATCTTTGATTTGTCGCTCGAGAACATAGGTCTATGAAAGACTTATCGGGAAGTTGATAAGTCCGCTGTCTGTGGGTACGCAGGTATGTGCGTGACCCATGGATACGAGAACTATGTTCGCCTCCAATTTGTTTGTTGTTTGTGGTTCGTGGAATCTTACCGAACCTGAAGTCCCCTATTCAGCGACATGCGATGATGGGACATGATAGCAGAGTAATGCATTACACCGCAGCTGTGACTCGGGGTGTTGTATTATATATGAATATATATATATATAATGGATTAAATGACTAAATGGATTTATATTGTGGTTAAGTCTATCTACGGTGATAATTGTAGATAACGGTGAATAGAGAAAGATAATGGAATTAAGTTAATGAATGTTTATTCTTATAGAATTGAAAAGCTTAACTCATGTTAATGAGAAATGATTTATATTAATGAGTAATGACTCATGTTAATGAGAAACGATTTATATTAATGAGTAATGATTCATGTTAATGAGAAACTAAATCATAATGGAGAAATATAGAAATGAATAATAATGTGACGTATGGTATGGGACATACGGGGATTATGATATGGGAATGGAATTATATATGGAGACTAGAAAAGAGGAACCATTAACTAGGAGGTTAATAGGAAACGTTAAGTGTGCACTCTAGTTGAGAGGTAAGAATAGCAAGTGAGAGTTGGATCTAACATGTACATAATAAATGCTTTATTGTACTTGTTAAATACTTGCTGTTTTAAAAATACTCTACACATTCGGGCTCTGACCCGTTTCCTTGCATATTTTCTCTTCTATTGTATCTCTATATATCAGGTGTCCAGCAACAGGGACGCCAACCATAGTTGATTATGACGAGCTATGGAGCTATGGAGGTTTTGCTTAGACGCTTGTCATCTTTTGATTCACAGTATTCTTAGTTAGGGCATGCCGCCCAAAGGATTCGGTTATCTTTTCTATTGAGGTCAAATTCTATTGTATTCGGGACTTTTTAATACATTTAACATTGTTGGGATTATTGTAAAGGATTTATATTATTTGGGAATGTTTATTCCAGATGCACTTAAATTCTTTTGAGTTATTTATTTAGTGATCTGTGTTGTAGAATAAAATGTGTTGTGTTATTCTTAAATTGGAAAGGGATTTTGTTAAATTAAAATTTGGAAAGTTTTAACATCAGCTTAATTGGGTATTGGGTGAGTTGTAAATGTTTTCGACAGTGATGCTAAGAATGAGCCAACTGTATATTATGTTTTAATTTGGTATGGGACTGGCCACCCGGTATTTAATTATGCAGGGTGTTACAGGTGGTATCAGAGCATCAGGTTCTAGTGTCCTTTAGGATCTGTACGGCTTACTGTTTTTCAGCTTAGCGTTCTTTGATGTAGAGCCCTATGTTTAGGATTGTTGATCTCTTTGGTAAGATTCTGTATATATCAGTGAATCTTATTTTCGTTCGGGAGTGATCGAACAAAGAAGTATGGCAGATGAGGGCCATTGGATGGATAGTAGAGATCGTACTTAGGAGGTTATGAAGTATGTTCGAGTATGATGACCGTAGTCGAGGTCACCCCTATTATGAAAAAAAAAAAAAATGATGAAGAGTCATCAGTAGAAGTTCTTGAAATGCATGAATTGTGTATGTTCCCTAATGAAGGCAATATATTGAAAGGCTTGGGCATATAGGTGAGTGTGGTGATCTAGAACTGAAAATTTGGGATAAAATTTTTCTTGACTCATCGAGCAAAGTTATAATATTGGGATTCAACAACCATCACCCGCAAATGAGGGTATGTTTTCCTATCTAAGGAAGTATGAAGCGTATTGATTTTTGTAGTGATTGATATTGTGAGGGAAAGAGGGTTGTTAAACTTAGCCTATGGCATCGATATTTACGTAGACTCACTGAGGGGTGTGGGACACCTATATATATTACATGTTATCACGTGGGTTTGATTTGTATCATGGGATTACTTACCTAGAGCATGTCCGAGTGTAATTTGACTATCGGCGTGCATTGACTTGTGGTATATGAGAGCATATGTCTGCATCTTGTCTTCTATAAGAGAGTAGATGCGTAGACCCTATTTGAAATCGTTAAAACCAAATTTTTTGTTTTCAAAATCGATAAACCTGACATTATTTTTAAACCAAAATTTTTTATATATATTATTGACTAAGGACCTTAGTAGTTTCGAGGACCGACTACTTTAGGAAGTAGTGTATCGGCGTGGTTCCTTGTTTGGATTTCGCTTGCGAGACACCCCAGGCACGAAACTAATAACCGTTGGGAATCGAAATAAGTTAGGTCTTTAGTATATGAGTTTCTAACCTTTACGACAAATATTATAATGAAAGTGGTACGACAGGGTGTATGGGCGCCCTGGAAGATTGGATTGTAGTAATTTTCAAATTGTGAAAAGGTAAGTAGTTGGAACTTCAGGATTTATTTGTTCAATGTGTGAGGCTCAGTTTTTCCCAAAGTTTGTCACGAGGACGGTATAGGGAAAATTAGAAAAAGTCTAAATTTGATTCAGTTGAGACTATATGGTGAGGCTTGGCGTATAACATCGATAGGGATTTTGTTAATGTACTGTATGGGCGGTACATCTTGGGTTTGTTGCGATGTGAGATTTATACTCGGAGTTGACCTTACCTATATGATTTATATTCCTGAATTTCGGGACGAAATTCTGTTACAAGGGAGGAAGTATGTAATACCCCGTAATTTTAATGACTTTTAAAATGGGTTATATTTTAAATTAATGGATTAATTAGATTTTATTATTAATTAATTCATTCGGATTTATCCGGACTGTGGATATGAATATGGATGATTCTGAATATTACTTAAAGATATTTAGGTAATATATGAATGTGATGTCATTGAGATGACTGTATGATATAAATTCGATAATTTATATTTTTTGGTCAGACGCGGTATGGGACGTGTCGGGACTAGTTTATTAAATTAAAAAGGAATTTTATTTTCTATCGATCTAATAGTCATTTCGACTGCGTCGTTGCGTCCGGAAGGTTCGAAATAGTCAGAAAAGTCTATTTGGATTTCAATTTTGAGTCTCGGGTCATTTGGGAATGAATAGACAACCCGAAAGAGCATTTTGGTCATTTTTCTAGGGGGGATGAATAGTGATTACGGATTTGGCACTATTATAAGTATTGGTAGATTAAGTGAATGGGAGTTATTCATCTCCTCTTCACAAATAAGAGCAACCAACTTCTTAGAGTGAGAGTAAGAGTGCTTGGGAAAGGAAAAGTCACTTGGGAAGGAGAAGAACAAGAACCAAGGTTCACCACCACCAGCCACCACCGGAGTTTGACCGGAGAAGGGACAACCAACTGAGATAAACTACACCAAAGGATCAGACCTACACTAAAGGCAAGTGTTTGATAATGGCAATTTAAGTTTGTATATTGTCCATGTTAGAATAATATGAAAAGAGAAGATTATGATTGTTTGGAAGGAATAATGGAGTATTAAATGGATTTCTGGAAAACTGAAATAATATAGGAAGTAAACATATATTGTAGGATGATATTAATCCACGAAATGATCATGAATATGTTGAAAAAAAAAATCTGAAATACCATTGATGTGTTCTTGAAGATGATATATTGATAAATTCTGGAAATAAGGAGATAAACATGTTTTTTTTTATCCAATCCCTTGATGATACTAAGATGTTTAGAGTATTGGAAATCATTCATATATGTTGATATATCATGTAGAAATAATCATAACTCATTTTGGAGGTTAATATGAAGGTTTGAATGTGTAAAAATGGAGAAAAATGGAGTTTGGGATTTTGGGAGAGATAATGAATAGTAACCCGTAGCCTTTGGGGTCATTTTCGGCCAAGAAGATAAATGATTTAGCTTTCATCCAAAACACGAAAGTTGTATATCTTTTCGATACGGTCGCGTGGGCGCCGACCGCGTATTTTTCTGATTTTTCTACGATTTGATATGATTTTTACAAGGTGACAGCTCCGGGTTGAAATCATCAACTCGGAAATCAAATCGGGAATTGAAAAAAAAAATATGGCTACAATTATTGTCGTAGATGTTAGGGATAATTTTTGGGGTAGTTTAGAAACCCCGAAAATGAATTTGGGTTGCTAGATTTATTTGTTAAATTCCAAATAGGGATGTATGAGGAATTATGATAGGACCAGTAGGGGTGATTTGATATAACACCTGGGTATCCTTAAGTTTACAAGAGGGTTTAATCCTAAGTGTAAGAATATGTGTTTATAAGAGATTTGAAACTATCGGTTTTAACCGTAATTAAAAAGGAGAACTAAACTCGTAGTAGTTCGGGAGAAATAATGTTATGGACCAGTAGGATATTAGTGACTTCTTACTGAATATATGTTGAGGAAAATCTTATTTGAATAATTGTACATTGAGAGAGGGTAGCCTTAGGGTATGAGGTTATCCCAATCACGTATTTAAAGTTGACAAACCTCCTCGCTCGACAAAGTTAAGTAGTAGTGTAATGGAGGGGTTCCTTGTGTGGATTTCGCTTTGCGAGACGCTCCGCGCATGAACCTTAACGACATCGGGAGTGGAGTGATGTTAGGATACGAGAATAATTATATTATAAGAGCGTAGTGGTATGGCTCCTAGATAGAAATGGTAGTTTGGAACACATTTGGTTGAAAGAGGTTATGAGGTTATCCCGATCGCATAGTTTAAGTTTTCGGACCTCCTCGATCGACAAAGTTAAGTAGTAGTGTATTGGAGGGGTTCCTTGTTTGGATTTCGCTTTGCGAGACGTTCCGCGCATGAACCTTAACGACGTCGGTAGTGGAGAGATGTTATAGGATGCGAGGATAATTAAATTATGAAGTAAAGATATGATATTTTAATACGTGGAATTTAAAAGAGATATAATGCTACGTATGGGGAATATCTTAGGGTAGTGATAATTACCTTATTGATATTATATTATAGGTATGATAATACCTATTTGATTGATTGTTGATTTATGTGTATGACATACCTAGCTTACTTGCTATCGGTGGGAGGTTTGCGCGTGAGGGCAGTCATATCCTGATGAATCCATGGGATCTTTGATTTGTCGCTCGAGAACATAGGTCTATGAAAGACTTATCGGGGAGTTGATAAGTCCGCTGACTGTGGGTACGCAGGTATGTGCGTGACCCATGGATACGAGAACTATGTTCGCCTCCAATTTGTTTGTTGTTTGTGGTTCGTGGAATCTTACCGAACCTGTAGTCCCCTATTCAGCGACATGCGATGATGGGACATGATAGCAGAGTAATGCATTACACCGCAGCTGTGACTCAGGGTGTTGTATTATATATGAATATATATATATAATGGATTAAATGACTAAATGGATTTATATTGTGGTTAAGTCTATCTACGGTGATAATTGTAGATAACGGTGAATAGAGAAAGATAATGGAATTAAGTTAATGAATGTTTATTCTTATAGAATTGAAAAGCTTAACTCATGTTAATGAGAAACGATTTATATTAATGAGTAATGACTCATGTTAATTGTGACAACCCGCAATCCGAGATAAGGGGTGGCCAGCCCGATACTCAAACGTAACAGGAATCATGGATGGATATCATTCTCAGCATCACAAATATAAACTGAGTATACCGGAAAACCACCCAATAAATCAGAAAACGGGTTGCCAAAAGTGTAAAATTTTAAAAATGCGGTTATAAAAATTTAAACTAAACAACCCAATCTGACAAGCAAGTGGAATTTCCAAAAGATAATATATAATATAACTAAAAAGAAGGTACACAAATGGACCGAATAAGCTGTCGGTCCACAGCTACATAAGACAACGTACAACAATATAGAAGGTCTTACATAGTACAACCATTAATCAAATACAATTGTTTGGGCCACACGCCCGAGGGACAAGACCCGATCATATCTAGAATAAGAATGAAAGCGTTTAATGCAACATCCTGTAATAACCCGCAAAGTCTTACAGCTCGTCGAAGGTGCAAGGAACTCGGAAAAGTCAAGTCGGGCGTCCTTGCGGTGGAGCACCTGAGCGGATACAATTATATATATACAACAAGGAAGTAAACCGGTCAGGGCCGGGTTCTATATGATTTCGAGAAGAATAAAAAGCATGATAGATATGAACAGTTATACAGGAATGATGAGGATGATAATATGACATGTTATCTACAATATAAGCAAGAATTGAAGGTAAAGCACTTTAAGTTAAAATCCTTCCTTATAAAATACAATTTCCATTTCCTTATTAGGATTAAAACCATATAATTGGTTAAGTCAAGAAGTTATAATTTCTATTCGTCAATTAAAACTTCCCATTTTATCTTTCCATTCCTTATTAGGAATATCATTTACATCAAGTGCTCTTTATGGCACATATATTATTCCCGTGCTCTTCCTGGCACATATTTATGCTCTTTATGGCATTTCATACGCTCTTTGTGGCGTTTAACAACCATCAAGTCCAACTTGATGAAAATATAATTATATTCATATATATATATAACGATATCTAAGACCGCCCGTCCGGGTTTCCCCACTGTGCGCGCCCCTAAATGACCATCATCTTCCAGGGCCTCACATAAGACAACCTGGGCACCTAACGGAACACGTCGGGAAGCGGCCATGAGCCTGCGGGGTAGTCAAGACCACACCCGGAATCTCCTACCCATCGCAGAAAAATATAACAATAAGCGCTCCCATGGCCTAGGACTATATCCACCCTGCATTCATTAGCCAGAGGGCTTCACCTCACGAGCGAACTTCCCTTATGATGTCATTTAGAGAGGTGTGTAACAGTAAATTAACATTTACATTTTATCATCATTTTATTTCCAAAAATCCATTCCCATTAATCATGAGATTGGTTCTTTTTATTAAACCTAATATCATTAAACAACGGGGTTCGTTCTAGTTGAACCTATTATCATTAAACTCATATGGGTTCATTTATGCGAACCTACTTCCCATCGAATATTATCATTTACTCCTCAAATTACAATGCCCAATTAAATCTCCAAATGATCCTTATGATCCTACAAATCTCCAAGGCCTATGTAACTTGACAAGCCCTTCTAGTCTCCAAGTTAGGGTACCTAACTTCCAAACTTCTAAGAGTTTGAATAAAGGAAGTAATGCCTTAACATTACTTTAGACCTCCCCGAAATAAACCCCAGATGAACCCATTTCTAGTCCAGGGTAACGACCAAACTCCATAGCTACTCTAGGACTCTAAGTTTACTTCTTTAAAGAAGTTTCCTAGGTCCTAATCCTAAAGAATAAGGAGGAAAATTAAAAGAAAAAGACCCCCAAAATCTGCTGGGACCGAATCGATTCGCTCTGAAAGCGAATCGGTTCGGACAACAAAAATTTGGTTTCTGCAAATGCCGAATCGATTCGGTCTTAATCCGAATCGATTCGGACAACAAGACCTGGGACTCTGCATCTATGCGAATCGATTCGCCCAAGGGGCCGAATCGATTCGCCCTTGCGGAAATGCCAAGAATGGCTATGGAGTCTTGAACTCCAAAATTCTAACCAACCCAAAATCAACCAAACCCAATTAATTTAATGGAACTAGTACACCAAAAATACACCCAACTACCATCATTTGTAATATTTATCATCCAAATCAATCTCAAAGGGTTAAATACCCAAAATTCCACCAAAACCCTAACATTTCTAAATCATAAATATCAATGCAATTTATTCTACTTAAATCATAAACTTGCAAGTAGATTACTTGCCTCAAGGTAAGAATCTGATTTGATGAAGAAGGAAGCAACAATCCAAGCTCCAATCTCTCTTTTTCTCCCAAGTTCTCTTCCTCTCTCTACTCTCTCTAGGGCTCAATTGTGTAAAATGGGAGAAAGGGAATAGGGGTGGGGAAATAAAACGGGGCTTAAGTCCCATAAGCCCACTTAAGTGACTAATACGCGATAAAATATACGCGACTACACTATTTAAGCCAAAACCAGTCAAAAGTCCCCAAAATGCCAAAATACAATATGGCACTTATTTTGACTGTCTCACACCTACCGGGACTAACTACACTATCCAAATTATCAATTGGGAATTTTGTAACTCATTTACTTCCGGTTTCATAATAAACCAAAATGTCATTTTGAATCCTTATGACATAATAAATTACCACATGAACATTTTATCTACTCACGAGGTAACTACACAACATATTAGTAAATACTGACTTGACATAACAAATTAATATTTACTCAGCATCTATCAGATAATAACTAATTACTACACATGGTAATTAAGGATAAAATGGGCTATCGGAAGAGAGGGTTATTACATACTCCCCCCCTTAAGAGGGAATTTTTCCCCCAAAATTCGGATATACGTCGCAAGAAGAAGTGCGGATACTATTCCAGCAAGTCATCCTCGCGCCCCTATGTCGATTTCTCGACACTCTGTTTAATATATAGAACTCATCCCCCAAGGTACTACCAGCGACACCAACGTAACTCTACGCTCTAAGATAGCAACCGTCTACTTCTAATAAGAACCGTCAAGTTGCATCTACCTCGAAAGGAATGTGCCTAAAGGCACCATCGTATTCTTCGTACTCCCTTGCATGAGAGACATGGAACAAATTATGGACCTGCCGCAAAATGTTTCAATAAAGCGAGCGAATAGTTTACCGGACCCACCGCGACATTTCTAGGAAAGGTACAACGTCATGCGGTGCAAGTTTTCCTTACTCCCCGAAACGTATAATGCCCGTCCCAGGCGATACTCACCACAACATTTGGTTTAATGACCTCAAACTCCCGATGCCTTCTTCTCGTACCGACTGAGCTCTTTTCGTCGGTCTTGGTTATACGAGGGACTCATCACTTCGTACTTCCGACCAACCAGGGGAAAATCAACAAGGCCTAACATACAAGGCTTCTTCTAAAGCGCCGTCCTAATAGTGAATCGACCCCAATTCTATATAGGCGAATTCAACGAGCGGAAAGCATTGTTCCCAACTACTCTTAAAGTTAGGCACGCATATAAAGAGTATATGCCTCAGCATATGGTTTATTATATTGATCTGGCCATCTGGAAAATGACAAGAAGTGATTTCCCATAATTCGATTCTCATGACTTTTTGGAAACTTGCCAAGAACGAGAAACGGAAGTCTTGATTCAGTACAACAACCTTCCCATGCCCCGCCAATAATACTAGCGACGTACATCTTGGCACGATTCGTCATTACCTTGATGCACCGGAACGTTAGAACCGCGCGATTATTCCATATCTGCTTTACTTAAGTCCCTTTTGTTCAGGACAAAATTCTCTTAAGGGAAACGCACCCCACCCTCAATGTTAAAAGAGCAGAGTTCTGTTTCCTAAATCAACAGCTTATCTTGAAATAAGATGTTGTTTGCACGAAAGACTAAATTCTGCCCAGGAAGTAGCATCTCTCTTCCTATACAGCGATCACCCCCAAGATGGACTTCAACTTAAATAGGGGATAATACTCCTTACAAGTTTGAACTTGTGAGGCGCATCCACAATAAATCGATACTCCAGTATTATCACTCCCCGTCATGGCAGAGATTTGCTAATGGAATCTACCTTCGAGCTTAACCACGTGGCTCAGGGGTACGAGTTAATTTACCCTTTCATTACCTCCGTAACACTCCACCACGTGAGGCCTCATCTCCTTCGGCCTTAACCACTAACTTCTCGAAATCCTCCCACTTCACATAACATGAAACCAATCACTTGGTATGAGTTTACGCATGACTTAGTCATGGTCAACTCCCAACAACCCTCCTAACTTACGTCCCATACTAAAAGTCCCTACGTCTAAACAATCCTAAAGTCTATCTACCTATACTCTATCTAAGTCGCATACACCTAATACTAAGTATATCCCTAGTGCCCAAGACCTTTCTCAACTTCCGACAATTGCCCAGTTTCGTGCGTGGGACGTCTCGCCGAAGCGAAATCCAGATAAGGAACCCTCCCGTTACACTACTACCTCGCGTTGTCAGTCATCGAGGGGTACAGGTCTAAGACACATATTCGGGACCGAAAAGATCCTACAGCTACACACTAACAATCTAAATAACTAAAGAAAAACTCCAACGTTCACCCTTCGTGAAATCATAGGGTTATATGCCCTAAAACATATATACATCTCATTAAATAGACTTCTATAAAGGCATAACCCGAAGTCTCAATTCGACTCTGTATCCCAGTCTCCCTCATATCCATCAGAGGAGAGAACTATATGCAGTGCTCCTAAGTCGCACTATAATAGCCATCAATCATCCTAGTACGTGATCCTCGGCTAAATTTCCAAATCCCACTTCTGACCATAAAGTAGCAAAATAAAATATAATAAAAAGGGAAGAATAGCATATCTTCACTCACAACATCGTTAAGTGTTCATGCGTCGGAGTGTCTCGCAAAGCGAAATCCAAACAAGGAACCCCTCCGTCACATGCCTACTTAACTAGTTTATCATGGAGATAGAGCGTAATACACATGAGATAAAAGAAAGGAAAGGTGGTATATCCCCACTCCCAACGTCGTTAAGGTTCGCGCGTGGAGCGTCCCGCAGAAGCGGAATCCAGACAAGGAACCCCTCCTATACGCTACCACTCAACTTGTTGGTCGTGGAGATAAGGCATAGCAACCACATACAAATATCACATCATACTCGACCATGTTAAGGACGAGTAAATCGACCTCAAGCATAATTTAATAAGAGAAATTCTATATATACATACAAACAAAATAAATGAGCGAACCATTTCCCATAGGACTCTATACTAATGAAAATACTCTCAGCAGATATTATGAAATTTGTAATCTGAGAAGAGCTCATAAAACAAATGGGTGAGTAACACCCGCACCGATTAACATTTAACTCACGAATCTCTGAGAAAAACTTACCCTCAATAACGGGCGGTGCCTGCAGGGTTGGAGGAAACATAGCCTCCCGATCATGACAAACACGTCCATACTGTAGTTGCCCCTGCTGCGGAGGAACAACCATAATAGGTACCGGAGGTGGAAACAGAACATACGGCTGTTGCGGAACCCGAGGAAACTGACCCCCAATCATCTGAGGACACTCTCTCTTGATATGACCTGCCTCCCCACATAGGAAGCACCGTCCCTTCATGTCCTCCCGACCTCGACCTCCGATATCCCTAAACTGAGAAAAACCTCGGCCCGGACGACCTCTACCTCCAGAGCCACCCCGATCTGCCTGATGTAAAGCACCTTGTCCGTGCCTATTATTGCCACTCGCAGTAAACCCACCAGGCTTCCCTACTCGCCTCATCTCAGTAGCTTTCTTGCTACCCTGCATATATAATCGATGCTCCTGGAAATGGAGTAAGGCTGCATTTATAACCTCGCCATAAGTCTGGAAAGCTGGGTTACCCAACAAGTGTTTTCGGATTCTCCAGTTTAGACCTCCCATAAACTTCGAGATCTTCCTCTCTTCCGGAGTCACCTCATCTGGTACAAAACTTGCTAACCGGGTGAACTCCTCTTCATACTTCGCTACAGACCTCTCCCCTTGCTCTACATCTTGCAACTTCCTCTTCATCTCCCTCTGAACAGCGGGAGGAAAATACTGAAGATCAAACAAAGCCCAGAACTCAGTGATTGACATGGTGTCTCTTTGCTCTGGGGTGGTCATCGTCTCCCACCAGTGTAACGCAGATCCGACAAGTTTAAAGGTGGTAAGGACTTGTTTCTTATCCTCACTGCATTCTATCATTCGAAGGTGGCGTTGCATGTCTTTCTTCCATTGATTGGCTTTAATAACATCCGCACCTCCCTCGAATTCCGGTGGATTGCCCTTTAGAAAGGACTCCCTAACCCTTTCCCACGGAGTAAGTCCCGTAGGAGCTTGAACACCTGGAGCCCATGGCAATTGTTGGATCACTACGGACATGGCGGCATGAACCGCTCCAGCCACTATGCTTGCTATATCCGCAACATTAACAGTCCCTTGTAGTGGTGGTGGAGGACCTACTTCCTTCTCTACGACCTTAACACGTCTCGCCGGGCGACCTCTCTTAGACGGCATCTGAGATGGAAAAACAATAGTATTAGAATGCTAGTTAAAACAATCTATCTTGCAGAGGATCGCAAACATAAACAACAAGAAGTCCTAGCATTAGGCCCTACATCAAAGAACGCTACAGTAGAACGAGACAAGTCCACACAGATCCTAGTACTCTAGAACCTGAGGCTCTGATACCATCTGTGACAACCCGCAATTCGAGATAAGGGGTGGCCAGCCCGATACTCAAACGTAACAGGAATCATGGATGGATATCATTCTCAGCATCACAAATATAAACTGAGTATACAGGAAAACCACCCAATAAATCAGAAAACGGGTTGCTAAAAGTGTAAAATTTTAAAAATGCGGTTATAAAAATTTAAACTAAACAACCCAATCTGACAAGCAAGTGGAATTTCCAAAAGATAATATATAATATAACTAAAAAGAAGGTACACAAATGGACCGAATAAGCTATCGGTCCACAGCTACATAAGACAACGTACAATAATATAGAAGGTCTTACATAGTACAACCATTAATCAAATACAATTGTTTGGGCCACACGCCCGAGGGACAAGACCCGATCATATCTAGAATAAGAATGAAAGCGTTTAATGCAACATCCTGTAATAACCCGCAAAGTCTTACAGCTCGTCGAAGGTGCAAGGAACTCGGAAAAGTCAAGTCGGGCGTCCTTGCGGTGGAGCACCTGAGCGGATACAATTATATATATACAACAAGGAAGTAAACCGGTCAGGGTCGGGTTCTATATGATTTCGAGAAGAATAAAAAGCATGATAGATATGAACAGTTATACAGGAATGATGAGGATGATAATATGACATGCTATCTACAATATAAGCAAGAATTGAAGGTAAAGCACTTTAAGTTAAAATCCTTCCTTATAAAATACAATTTCCATTTCCTTATTAGGATTAAAACCATATAATTGGTTAATTCAAGAAGTTATAATTTCTATTCGTCAATTAAAACTTCCCATTTTATCTTTCCATTCCTTATTAGGAATATCATTTACATCAAGTGCTCTTTATGGCACATATATTATTCCCGTGCTCTTCCTGACACATATTTATGCTCTTTATGGCATTTCATACGCTCTTTGTGGCGTTTAACAACCATCAAGTCCAACTTGATGAAAATATAATTATATTCATATATATATAACGATATCTAAGACCGCCCGTCCGGGTTTCCCCACTGTGCGCGCCCCTAAATGACCATCATCTTCCAGGGCCTCACATAAGACAACCTGGGCACCTAACGGAACACGTCGGGAAGCGGCCATGAGCCTGCGGGGTAGTCAAGACCACACCCGGAATCTCCTACCCATCGCAGAAAAATATAACAATAAGCGCTCCCATGGCCTAGGACTATATCCACCCTGCATTCATTAGCCAGGGGGCTTCACCTCACGAGCGAACTTCCCTTATGATGTCATTTAGAGAGGTGTGTAACAGTAAATTAACATTTACATTTTATCATCATTTTATTTCCAGAAATCCATTCCCATTAATCATGAGATTGGTTCTTTTTATTAAACCTAATATCATTAAACAACGGGGTTCGTTCTAGTTGAACCTATTATCATTAAACTCATATGGGTTCATTTATGCGAACCTACTTCCCATCGAATATTATCATTTACTCCTCAAATTACAATGCCCGATTAAATCTCCAAATGATCCTTATGATCCTACAAATCTCCAAGGCCTATGTAACTTGACAAGCCCTTCTAGTCTCCAAGTTAGGGTACCTAACTTCCAAACTTCTAAGAGTTTGAATAAAGGAAGTAATGCCTTAACATTACTTTAGACCTCCCCGAAATAAACCCCAGATGAACCCATTTCTAGTCCAGGGTAACGACCAAACTCCATAGCTACTCTAGGACTCTAAGTTTACTTCTTTAAAGAAGTTTCCTAGGTCCTAATCCTAAAGAATAAGGAGGAAAATTAAAAGAAAAAGACCCCCAAAATCTGCTGGGACCGAATCGATTCGCTCTGAAAGCGAATCGGTTCGGACAACAAAAATTTGGTTTCTGCAAATGCCGAATCGATTCAGTCTTAATCCGAATCGATTCGGACAACAAGACCTGGGACTCTGCATCTATGCGAATCAATTCGCCCAAGGGGCCGAATCGATTCGCCCCTGCGGAAATGCCAAGAATGGCTATGGAGTCTTGAACTCCAAAATTCTAACCAACCCAAAATCAACCAAACCCAATTAATTTAATGGAACTAGTACACCAAAAATACACCCAACTACCATCATTTGTAATATTTATCATCCAAATCAATCTCAAAGGGTTAAATACCCAAAATTCCACCAAAACCCTAACATTTCTAAATCATAAATATCAATGCAATTTATTCTACTTAAATCATAAACTTGCAAGTAGATTACTTGCCTCAAGGTAAGAATCTGATTTGATGAAGAAGGAAGCAACAATCCAAGCTCCAATCTCTCTTTTTCTCCCAAGTTCTCTTCCTCTCTCTACTCTCTCTAAGGCTCAATTGTGTAAAATGGGAGAAAGGGAATAGGGGTGGGGAAATAAAACGGGGCTTAAGTCCCATAAGCCCACTTAAGTGACTAATACGCGATAAAATATACGCGACTACACTATTTAAGCCAAAACCAGTCAAAAGTCCCCAAAATGCCAAAATACAATATGGCACTTATTTTGACTGTCTCACACCTACCGGGACTAACTACACTATCCAAATTATCAATTGGGAATTTTGTAACTCATTTACTTCCGGTTTCATAATAAACCAAAATGTCATTTTGAATCCTTATGACATAATAAATTACCACATGAACATTTTATCTACTCACGAGGTAACTACACAACATATTAGTAAATACTGACTTGACATAACAAATTAATATTTACTCAGCATCTATCAGATAATAACTAATTACTACACATGGTAATTAAGGATAAAATGGGCTATCGTAAGAGAGGGTTATTACATTAATGAGAAACGATTTATATTAATGAGTAATGACTCATGTTAATGAGAAACGATTTATATTAATGAGTAATGATTCATGTTAATGAGAAACTAAATCATAATGGAGAAATATAGAAATGAATAATAATGTGACGTATGGTATGGGACATACGGGGATTATGATATGGGAATGGAATTATATATGGAGACTAGAAAAGAGGAACCATTAACTAGGAGGTTAATAGGAAACGTTAAGTGTGCACTCTAGTTGAGAGGTAAGAATAGCAAGTGAGAGTTGGATCTAACATGTACATAATAAATGCTTTATTGCACTTGTTAAATACTTGCTGTTTTAAAAATACTCTACACATTCGGGCTCTGACCCGTTTCCTTGCATATTTTCTCTTCTATTGTATCTCTATATATCAGGTGTCCAGCAACAGGGACGCCAACCATAGTTGATTATGACGAGCTATGGAGCTATGGAGGTTTTTCTTAGACGCTTGTCATCTTTTGATTCACAGTATTCTTAGTTAGGGCATGCCGCCCAAAGGATTCAGTTATCTTTTCTATTGAGGTCAAATTCTATTGTATTCGGGACTTTTTAATACATTTAACATTGTTGGGATTATTGTAAAGGATTTATATTATTTGGGAATGTTTATTTCAGATGCACTTAAATTCTTTTGAGTTATTTATTTAGTGATCTGTGTTGTAGAATAAAATGTGTTGTGTTATTCTTAAATTGGAAAGGGATTTTGTTAAATTAAAATTTGGAAAGTTTTTAACATCAGCTTAATTGGGTATTGGGTGAGTTGTAAATGTTTTCGACAGTGATGCTAAGAATGAGCCAACTGTATATTCTGTTTTAATTTGGTATGGGACTGGCCACCCGGTATTTAATTATGCGGGGTGTTACAACACACAAGTTAAGGAGAATTCCTAACTAGCACATAACCAATTTTTATCTTGAAATTTAGTGAAAGGGGTAGTCAAATTTTAATTAAGTCCGCGGGCGATAAAAATCACGGAAATATCTAAGTGATCGCCTTTGCAAAATTTTCTCCTATTGGGCTACCTAGTTGATTGATTTTAAATTTAGTTATGGCTAGGGTAGCACACAATTGGTAAGCGAGTGAGTCGGGTGATTAAATCCCTTCTCGTGAGTGACCGGGTGTAGGTCTTAGTAATTTAATTCATCACACCATTCGAAAAATAAATGCGAGAATAAAATCAAGTAAGAGCACACAAAGCACACAAAAGAAATGACTCATTAACAAGAGAGGCGCGAGTGTTTATGAAATGTACCTCCCACGGTTTTTACGCCGTGGCGTGCCGAAAAATCTGTGTCGACCGGGGGGAGATCACACCTATCTCAGTCGGCCCCAGGAGTCCTGCCGACCCAAGGTAGAGAGGCTTCGTTTCCTCGGCTTTGGACGCCCTCTCTCTACCTTGTCCGGTTTTCCCAATCATGCTTGTCTTCGATTATAACAATTTTTAAAATGAAAAACAATATATGGTGTCTCTATGCACCGCAATACAAGCCAAGATAATAAAGTCCTAATAAAAGCCTTCTAAAAAAAAATGGAGCGAAATGAAAAATACAAATGATTCAAATAATGGATCCTCACAACTGCTTCGAGCTCCAAAGAATGGCAACGGCGCCATTTGATAGAAATAACTTTTCGATATGTCGTTGTTGTAGAAAGCCAAGTTAATCAAAACCTCAAATACCTACAAATATAACAAACTCAAGTGTAGAGGTAAGTAAGGGTATAAATCCACATCAACGGGGTAAAGTTAGAGACAAATTCAATTGTAATTCACTTTTTATTTTATTTTTGCAATTTTACTTTTTCTATTTTTTTTTAGCTTTTCAAATATTAAAACACTTTTGTGAGGTGAGGTGTCAAATAACACTAAACTAAATGAAAGATCAAATGACAAACTAAAAAGTGACTAAAATGAAAAATAAAGTCTAACACAAAAATAAGAGATAAATGAGGTAAATAATTGTGAGAACAATCAAGGAGTGGGTCTACACCACAAATTTTAGCTATTCTAACTAATTAATTGAATTCTCCCAAATTAATATAAAAATTACAAATCAACTCTCGTTGCAAGTGTAATTTTGATAGTAATCTTTTAAAAAATTAGGTTGAACACCCCACAACTCTAGAAAATAGATCTACACTCCTTTTAATTAATCACCCGTTAGGATCGATCAATTAAAATTTATGTAAATCTTAGAAAATAAATTTAGAGTTGAAATTCAAGTGATAATACCCCACTTAAGAAACTCCTATCTCTAGTTCGAATCTAAAATGGATATTATAACTAGAATTTCGATTTTCTCTCGAAAATTATTTACCCTCTCTCGAGGCGTAAATTTAAGGGTGAGGGATCAAAATTATCATTCAAAGGGAATTTTCAAGTAATCAAGCTAATTAAACAAAAATAACATAAAATAAGGATTTCCCCCCACCCCTTGAAAGGGGAATTAGCCTAACATGGATGAAATTTGACAAATTAATAATCAAAGGGATAAAATAAATGAGAAGAGAAGAGAACAATCAAACCCAATCTCTTGAAGTGAAATTGAGCTCTTATTTCTTTGAAATCAAGCATTATCCACCCAAATTGAGCATCCAACAATAATCAATTCAATATAATACTCAATTGAATTACTAACAATTTATCACTCAATAATCTCTATAAAGAAAAAGAAAAACTATTTACAAAAATAATTTCCTAATATATTTTCTAATCTAACCTCTCTCTCTCTCTCTAAAATTGATATGATAAAAGTCTTCCTTCAAAAATTGTCTTCTTCTCCTTAAATAGTAGGTATGGAGCATGGGGGTACAAATGAGAAGACAAGGGTGTATGGGATATGTAAGGTATTTGGTTGAGGGTATTTAGGGAATTATGCACACAGGTGCATGTGTAAGAGGTGAGGTCATGTGGGAAGTGTGGTGGTGAGGATAAAATAAGATTTGGTTTGAGGGGTATTTTGGGTATATGGGTTAAAGAGTTAGTTGGGGTTAGTTTGGGAAAATGGGTTTAAATGGTTTATTAGACATGTGGGCATTTAGACTTATTTGACTTTGATTTGTTTGGCAGGTGGAGTCGTGGATTTAAAATGGGACATGGGGTTATTGGGTTGAAGTGGGTATGGGTTTAGCTTGTATGGTGGTCGGGTATGGGGTCGGATAAAAATGGGTTGGAGGTTGGAGGTTGGTGGGTCGGGACAGTCACGGGTAGGATCCGAGGCTGGAGGTTGCGACGAGATCGGGTTGATAGCAGGTGGACGCATAGATGGGTCTCGGGTTGGTACGTGGTAGCTCCGACCGGAGCTAGGTATGGGTTAGTAGGGGGTTGGATTCGCGAGCATGTGGTCGTAGTTGGGTGCGCCGGAGTTGAGGTCAGATTTAATGCCGGCAGAGGCAGGTGGGTTTCGGTTTAGATCGGGCTGGGTTCGGAGGTGGTTTAGAATGGCAGCATCGAGTTTGGGGAGTTAAGGTCGTGGGATTCAGGCGGTTGTAGCGGGTTGTTGGGTTGTGGGCGCCGTCGGAGTTGGTGAGTTCGGGTGGGTGCGTTGAGCTCGTCGACTGGGCGATGAACGCCTATGACGAGGTTCAGGAAGGTCTTCGTCAGAGAGGGTCTCGGGTAGGTGAGGTGTGAGATAGAGGGGTTAAAGGTGTGTGTTAATGGAGGTTTGTGTTGTTGGTAAGAGGAGAGAGAAGATGAGTTTGGTGGGAGGTTGAAGATGGGTATGGAATGTATTTGGTGTGTGAGAGTGTGTGGTAAAATGGGTGTGGGTAATGGTTTAGTTTAGGTGTAGGAGAGTTTATGTGTGCGTTTTATTTGGACACCTAAAAAAATAACATAAAAAAAAAAACTAAAACTAATAAAAATAAAAATCCTACTTCTAATAATAAAATAAAGACTCAATTAAAAATGAAACTAAAAAGAAATAAGAAAATAAGAATAAAATCTAATAAAACTAAAACTAAAATCCTAAATAAATGTAAAATCAAATAAAACTAAAAAATAAATGAAATCCTACAAAATCTAATCCTAATAAAAACTAAAAACTAAAAAAATCAAAATAAAATAAAATTATACTAATAAAGATAAAATAGAAAACTAGAAAACAAAACCTAGAAAATACTAAATAAATAAAAAAATAAATACTAAATATAAAATGACTCAAACTAAAAATCTAAAAAATATTAAAAAGGGACAAACAAAACACACACAGAGTTTGAGGTAGGTTTAGGCTCGGGTAAGGTTACGGGGCAAGGGTATTTAGCTCCATTCAATGCGCATTTGCCTTGATATATAGCTTTTGACACCGCAAACGGACATTTGACCTACAAGATAAACATTTAAGCACATAAGACCCATATTGCCGAGAATTAGCAACTAAAGTATATCTATTTGGGGTATATTGTAGAGTTTTGGGTGTTTATCTTGACCCCAAGAAGAAGATAGGTGATACGTGCAAAGAAGATCCTCCAAACAGAATGGACGATCCTTCGGATGATGAGGACGACCCTGACCTCCCACCGAGAGATGACCATGGCCCTGTAAAAAGACTTAATATGATCTCGTTCATTGTTGGGATGATCTCCGAGGGATTAGCAGGAGGAGGATCAGAGGTTGCCGACAGGAAGGCACATGTAGCTGAAGCCAAGGCAGTAACAATAGATGTACACTCTACCTCTATTGAAGAAAAGTCAGAAAAGAGGAAGAAAGTTGATATGGATACTCTGATAGTGGGATTATCAATAATGGACTTAAAAGGCCTCTTAGCCCCACATGATGACCCTCTCGTCATCACTACCAGGGTACACAGATGTGAGGTGCCGGCGATCCTGATAGATGGGGGTAGTTCTGCAGATGTGATGTTCTGGCCGTGATTTAAAGCCTTAGGTCTCAGCCGTGCTAGGCTCGTCCCATACCATCACCCCTTGATTGGTTTCAGTGGGGAAAAATTTCATCCTCTAGGAGTGTATGAGGCCGATGTTAGGATGGGGGATGAGTGACCGAGATGGCTTACCAAGAAGGTCAACTTTTTTATGATGGATGAATACGTCTTCTCAGCCTACAACATTATACTGGGGCGAGTGGGCGTCAAGGAATTTGAGGCCGTTCCATCCACAGTTCATCAGATGATAAAATAACCGACCCCTTATGGGGTAGGGGAAGTTCACGGAGACCAGACAACGACACGGGAATGTTACTTCAACTTCATCGAAGAAAGAGAGGCGCTCAAGAAATCAACTACTACTTACAATATTGATACCCTCGACCCCAGGGATGAGATAAAACTGAAGAAAGGAGAGGCCGCGAAAGAGGTGGAATCCAACATCCTCAATGAGGATCAACCAGAAAAAACCGTCCAAGTAGGCAAAGATCTAAAGATAAACATAAAAGAAGACCTCAATAAGCTGCTAAGGAGAAGACATAACGTCTTTGCATGGAGTCATGCAGATATGCCAGGGATCGACCCCGAAATCATGTGCCACAAGCTCAATGTGGTAGAGGGTGCAAAGTCGGTAAAGCAGAAGAGAAAAATTTATTCTCGAGAAAAATATGAATTCATAAGGGACGAGGTCAAGAAGCTAGAAGATGATGAGTTTATCAGGGAGGTCATCTATCCCGAATGGCTGTCAAACGCAGTCATAGTCCCCAAAGCCAATGGGAAATGGAGGATGTGTGTAGACTTCACCGACCTGAACAAACATTATCCCAATGACAACTTCCCTCTCCCCCTCATTGATCAGATGGTAGACGCTACCGTAGGCCATGAGCTAATGAGATTCATGGATGCCTATTCAGGCTACAACCAGATCTTCATGAGCACTGAGGACTCAGAAAAAATGGCTTTTATTACCGACTAGGGGACATACTGTTATAGGGTTATGCCCTTTGGCCTAAAAAATACGGGGGCAACATATCAGCGCCTTGTGAATAAATTATTCAAAGACCAAACGGGAAGTCTATGGAGGTTTATGTAGATGGCATATTGACCAAGAGTTTGAAGGCCGAGGATCATATGGCCGACCTCGAGAGGACCTTTAATATGATGGACAAGTAGCAGATGAAGCATAACCCATCTAAATGTGTCTTCGGGGTCGGAGCAGGGAAGTTCTTGGGGTTCATCATTAATTAAAGAGGTATTGAGGCCAATCCTGAGAAGGTAAAGGCCCTCCTAGAAATGAAAACCCCCAGGACCATTAAAGACGTTCAGAGGCTCACAGGGCGAGTGGTTGCTTTAAATAGGTTCGTATCTAGAGCCACAGACAAGTGTTTACCGTTCTTCAAAATTCTCTGAAAAGCCTTCGAATGGAACAAAGAGTGTGATCAGGCTTTCAAAGAACTAAAGTCATACCTAGGGTCTCCCTTGCTGTTGTCACGACCGGTGCAGGGGGAATGAATACATGTGTACCTAGCTGTCTCAGAATCATCCATCAGCACAGCCATTATGAGAGAAGAAGATGGGGTAAAAAAGCCTGTATATTTGAACAGTAAAGCACTCCAAGGGGCAGAGAAAAGATACCCAAGGATGGAGAAGTTAGCCTATGCCTTGATCCATGCATAAATAAAGATGAAGCCGTACTTTCAGTCCCATACAATGGTCATCCTCGCTGATTCTCCTCTTAGGCAGGTCTTACACAAGCCAAAAAAAATTTGGAGGCTAATGGCCTGGGCTATAGAGCTGGGAGAGTTTGACATTGTATATCAACCTAGGGTGGCCATTAAGGGGCAAGCATTAGCAGATTTCATGGTTGAATTTACTTGGGAAGATGATGAGGTTGAAGATGAGAGCCTCGAGAAGACAGATACCCAGCAAGGCAGAATTTTTAACCCATCCACAAATAAGGCTGAGACAAGCACCACTAGAGAAAAAGTTACCGAAAATGAAGAGGGAAGATATCTCTTTAGACAGGGATCCCTCACCGAGGGAAATTTCTCAGAGGAATAGGCTGTGTGGAACCTCTTCATTCATGGGTCCTCTTACGAGAGTGGAAGTGGGGTTAGATTAATAGTATCAGCACCCGACGGCACAGACATAGAGTACGCTCTGAGGTTCAACTTCAAAGCATCCAATAACGAGTCTGAATATGAAGCTCTGATAGCAGGCCTCTACTTAGATAGGTCTCTTAGTGTTGGCCAGATCTTGGTCCATAGTGATTCAATACTTGTGGTTAATCAAATACTAGGAGCATATGAGGCCAAAAATGAGAGAATGGAAAAATATCTTGAAAGTGTAAAATCACTATTGAAGGGCTTCAGAGAAGCAAAGTTAAAGAGGATACCTAGGCTGGATAATGGTCAAGTCGATGCACTTGTTAGGCTAGCCTTAATGACTAGGACAGATATCATGAGGATAGTCCTAGTGGAAATCTTGCTTCGACCAAAGATTGAAAATACAGACGGAACACTTAGCACTTGATTAAATATCAGCAGGAAAGCTTCGTGGATTGACCCCCTAGTCAGATACATTAAAGAGGCGGAGATGCCAGAAGCAAAACAAGAAAGGAATAAGTTGAGATATAGAGCTGCAAAGTTCACTGTCATCGGAGACACCTTGTACAAAAAGGGGTTCTTGCTCCCTTTGCTCAGATGTGTTCACCCGTCTAAATTTCCACACATCTTGTAAGATGTGCACGAAGGGTCTTATTCAAGCCATGTTGGGGGTAGGTCTTTAGTAAAGAGGACAGTCACCCAAGGATACTGGTGGCTGACCTTGGGGAAAGATGCTACGGCATATGTAAAGAAGTGTGATAAATGTCAAAGGTTCACCACTATCAACCACCATCACCATCAGCCTCTTACCTCCATCACGTGCCCATGGCCATTCGATGTATTGGGGATTGATTTGTGCGATCATGGAGCAAAAGACCTTCCAGTTCATGTGGAAAAATATTATATGCAGATATGGTCTCCCCCAACACCCTCATATCAGCTAATGGGACTCAATTCAAGAATGCATCCCTGGAGAAATATTGTGAAAGAGTGGGGGTCAAACAGTTCTTCTCTACCCCAGAATGACCTCGGGCTAATGGGTAAACTGAAGTTACAAACAGAACAATCCTAGATGGGATCAAGAAAAAACTCGCAGAGGCAAAAGGAAGATGGGTTGAGGGGTTGTATATTATACTGTGGGCCTATAGGACGATGGCCAAGACCCCTATCGGGGAAACCCCGTTCATGCTAACGTATGGCTCAGAAGCCATCATCCCCATCGAGATTGGGTTTCCTACTCACAGAGTCCATATATATGACCCCCAGTGAAATATGGAATAAATTAGACTTGATCTAGACTCGGTCGAGGAGAGAAGAGAAGACGTTGAGATAAGGCAAGCAGCCTATCAGCAGAGGACCGCCAGGTTTTGTAACCAGAGGGTGAAGCAAAGGCCAATCTCTATGGGGGACCTAGTCCTAAAAAAGACATGGTAAAAACCTAACAAGATC
This sequence comes from Sambucus nigra, assembly GCA_949130495.1. Taxonomy (NCBI): domain Eukaryota; kingdom Viridiplantae; phylum Streptophyta; class Magnoliopsida; order Dipsacales; family Adoxaceae; genus Sambucus; species Sambucus nigra. The sequence continues at coordinate 92,426,908 of OX422217.1, forward strand.
CACCCAAATTGGCATGTGTCATATAGGGTCAGTGATGAAGTTGTCCCTGGAACCTATAGACTAGAGAACCTTGAAGGGGAACCCTTTTCCAACCCCTAGAATGTAGATCATTTGAAGAAATACTATCAGTAATATTGTAATGTCCTATCGACCACAGTTGTAATGAATGTGTTGCTCCAACAGAACACGATGTTAATGAGAATATTATATTGACTCCTCATCTTGTTTGTTAATTTTGGTATGATTGGGGAAATTCTCGCTAAATCCCCTCGGCTAGGATGAGGGTGAATAGTAGGGACGACCCTCCATTCACTCTCATGAAAGACGATGGGGGACATATTTTAAAACATCATTAAATTGGTGGAAACCACCCTCAGCTACGATGAGGGTGAATGGTAGGGACGACCCTCCATTCACTCTCAAGAAATATAAGGGAGGACTTATATTTTAAAACATCATTAGTTTGGTGATAGCCACCCTCGGCTATAATGAAGGTAAATGGTAGGGACGACCCTCCATTCACTCTCAAGAAAGACGAGGGGGGACATATATTTTAAAACATTATTAATTTGGTGGATAACCACCCTAGGCTATGATGAGGGTGAATGCTAGGGATGACCCTCCATTCACTCGCAAGAAAGACTAGGGGGACTTATATTTTAAAACATCATTAATTTAGTGGAAACCACCCTCGGCTATGATGAGGGTGAATGGTAGGGACGACCCTCTATTCACTCTCAAGAAAGACGAGGGGGGACTTATATTTTAAAACATCATTAATTTCGTGGAAACCACCCTCGGCTATGATGAGGGTGAATGGAAGGGACGACCCTCCATTCACTCTAAAAAAAGACGAGGGGGGACTTAAAATTGAAAACATCATTAATTTGGTGGAAACCACCCTCAGATAAGATGAGGGTGAATGGTAGGGAAGACCCTCCATTCACTCTAAAAAAAGACGAGGGGGGACTTATATTTTAAAACATCATTAATTTGGTGGAATCCACCATTGGCTATGATGAGGGTGAATAGTAGGGACAACCCTCCATTCACTCTCAATAAAGACAAGGGAGGACTTGGAAGATGGTTAACACAAATATCATAGCCAAGATAAATCATACAAGAGGCAAACATAGAAGACAGGAAGAGAACGATTCCATTATAAAATAAGTGTTAAAATATTTGTCCAAAAGAAAATTAAATACAAAAAATTTACACGCAGAGGGTATGGGCCACACACAGCCATCCTATTGATCAATGTTAGAAGTCAGGGCTTCAACATCAATAAGAGGCGTCTCTTCGATGACCAAGGCAGGAGGACGACACTCAGATGTTTCGGTACCTTCGACATGCACTTGGGACCCTACATGGGCTAGAGACTCGATGATAAGGGGGTCGTCCAACTCCACTGCTTCCAGAGAGGGGCGGACAGACGACACAGCGTCAACAAACTTCAAGACGACCCACCGATAGGCTATCTTGATTCCCCTCTCCAAGTACTCAAGACCGAAGCCCTAAAACTTGTCTGAGAGTTTGTAAGCCTCCACAGCATCGATCTCGACCTTCTTCATTGCCTCAGCAAGTTCAGTCTTGAATTGGACCCCCTGATTGATCAAGGCCTCTTCTTTTTCTTTGATGAGGGTGTCCTTCACCCTCAGGTAGGCCTCATGCTCCTTCACCAGATCATCCAGGACCCTTGCATGCTCGGTCCTTGCACTCTCCAACTCAGACCTGGCAGTCTCCAGCTCGATCTTCAGGTCGGCCTCATACTGAATAGCTCTCTCAGCCTCATGGAACTTCTATTGGTTTGCAGCCATCCACTTGGTGGAAGATGTGAAGGCGCAGACAGACTGTACAAAGATAAGATCATATTAAAAGTCTGAAGGAATAGTTTACAAAATATGTGAATCAAAAGAGGAGTTGAAGGAAGTACCTGAGCCAGAGTACGGAGATCGTAGTCATAAACCTTTGTCGGGGGAATCTTTGATAGGAATTCATAATTTACGATCGAGGGTGCCAAAAACATAGAGGCCTTGGCTGTCCTCAAGTTGGTTATGAGGGAAGAGGGTTCAAACTTCAGAAATGTCAGATTCTGAGTCCAGTAGGCGCCCATGCTTGAAAAGGAGCTGGACCCCTCAGTGCGTGTCTGAGGGACCTCTACCTTCGCCCTTGTCTGAGAATCGGGCTGAGGGCTACCAAGGACCTTGGGCTCCATTCATTTACGAGTATCAATGATCGGCTCCACCTGTATAGGCCCCATGACCTTTGTCTTTTTCGAAGGCTGCTGAGGCTCCTTGACTTTTTTCTTTCCCAGGACAGACATTAAGCTGGGAGCAGTCATTTCCCAAAGCTCATTAGAAATGTTTTTAGTCCGACCTGTAAAGGAGACGATACATCAGAAACAAGCAGTAATAACGAGGAAACACTTGGAATGAAATAGAACAAAAAGCAACTCACATAAGTAAGGTTTTTTGAAAGTATAATGATTAATGCATTGACATGTGTATTTTTCAAAGGTATACGTATGTAAATATATACATATCTTCGCATGCATGTGGTTATAGCGTGTGAGTATTCCTTTCTGCCATTCGTTTATATCCTGCTTGTATAAATTCCACTGGGCATAAGCTCACACCCTCGGTTTGTATGGTAAGTTGGGAGCGGTTTCGTATTTTGAGGGTGTTATACAGGTAAGTATATTTTATTTATATTTATGTTAGTATCCCTATTTACTTGGACTTTGGGGTACTCCCCATGGGTCCTAGTTTATTTTGAACCTGGTATCGCGTGCTAAACAAGTGAAACGTTAATTAAAATAAAACTGGACTAGCAACATTATATAGGGTTCTTCCATTGTACTTCACATCCAAATGTCGGGTCGGATCGGGATGACTATGGGTAACCCATAACTCCGGGTCAAGGCATTGCAAATTAATTCTTCGACGATCCCAAGAACATGTGATACACACAAATAAATCCTATCACATAAATCAAGAAACACCATTCTCTAGAGTGAACTGAACAGAACACGTGTGATGTATAAATAAAATTGCCTCTGAATTGAAACCCACCATTCTTTAGCATCGGCCCACCACTCGCTCAAGGCGCATATATGGAATTGTGCTACATCCTTCAAATCTCACAATTATCTCGGGCAGATAATAAAATAAAGACTTCTTCTCTCACCACCAGCCGATATAATCATCTCGATTCATTCATTTCGATTTACTATTACAATCATTATCGAAATACCATTACACGTACCTCATTTAACTTATTGCTGGAGTTATAATATCATCATATTCGATATACCTCATTGATGCGACTTAAAAATGTGTCCTAGTGCGTGCTAATTACGGTTCAAGTGTAAACCGGTCATGTATGTAATAACCCCGGTAGGACGGGGTCGAATCCTCGGGGAAATAGGACATAGAACGTAACAACAAATAGGAAAGACTCTTAACCCTAAACTGACTCAGAAAAAGAAAGGAAAAGATGATGAGTTTTGAGTTTTGAGTTTTATCAACTAACTAAATGAAAATTAATTGAACGAGTAATTAAACCACGTATGCAGAAGTAAATTAACTATGAAATGATTAATATAAAGGAGAAAATGAGGTTGGACTACAATCCCCCGAACCCTAGTATGTTTACCAGATATAAAAAGTAGTTATGAATTAAATAATTAATTAAACCACAGATTTTATTAATCTCAAGCATTATATATATGAGGGTACAGGCCCACATAATACATAATCAAGAATAGAAATAAAACGATGTCCAAATAGATGACACGCGCATCACACTCTTAAAAACCTCAGTTACCTAGGGAAAATGAGGTTAAAAGTCCTACGACGGTTATAACAACTAATCAACACGATTCAATCATTTATTTAATTTCGGAAATTACTTTTATATCCATGAAAACCATGTCGGGTTGGGTCCATGCATTCCAACACCTAGAAATCTAGCCGGACATGATCTCCTGAAAACTAACACAAATCTTAACATAGCATGCGATAAAAATCATAATTATAAGAAAAGTGTAATGAAACATGCAAAGGAGACTTTTAACTAAGAAATAATGAATTACTAAATGAAAATATGAAAGCAAGTTAAATAAATGAAGAAAATAATACTTGGAATAAAGAAGAACCTTGAATTAATCCAAAAAGATGAACAAAATGTTGAACAAGATGAATCCTAAAGTTATTTTCTTCGAAAACCTCTCAAAACTAACTAAAAGAAGCCTACTAATGTCTGATATGGTAAAATAATAAATACATCACGTTATTTTTAAGTGTTTTAACCATGCACAACTCTTTTTAAGAGAATAGAAAAATTAAATTTCGGCCTAGCCGAACCGGTCCGGTGTCTCCTTTTTTAATGGGCAAATCGATCTAATATAAAACAGAACAGGGGACCGGTTCATAGTCTTTTCCATCGGGTGGTCATGCCAATGCTGGGGACCGGTCCAGTGCATGATACATCGGTTCGGTTTGGTGCCTTTATATTTTTTTCCTTTTCCTCCTTGATTTCTTCTCAGCTTCAAAGATTCTTAGCTTTTCACTCGGGCCTCGAATTTGGATGTCATTTCTTCCTACATGCTTGTAGACTCATGATCTTCAATTTTCCTTTTTTTTTACCCGAATTCCTGGTGTAGAAGTACTATTTTTCCCTTGACTTTCCTTTACTTGTTTTTTTCTTGAGTTTGAGTTTTCTCTTTTCCCCACTTTAGTAAAATATCTGCAATGTAAGAGAAATACACGAAACACGATGCACTATGTAGAAAAGTTCAGTAGTAATGATATGAGATAAATCAACTCGATACATCGTACAAGATGATAAAAAGCCTCTAAATTAAGGGAATAAATACGAAGAATTTATGCCTAATCAAACCCCCCTAACTTAGAACTTTAATCGTCCCGAGCAATGTAAAAGAATATAATCAAGGTCCAACGCTTAGCTAGTAGGATATAATACCTCTCTCATGGGCAATCGATTGCATTTAGCATATTGAACAAGCCTTTAAACCCCTGGGTTACCCTAGTAGGATAAGTTGTGCCTCGTGAGGGTTTGTAGTGAATATACCCACAAAATTCATTTTTCGACTTAAAAAAAATCAAAATACTTAAAAAATGTACAATTTAAATTCCCCAAAAATAGTCACCTTAAATTCATATTTAATAGTCTCAATTTGTAGTGTGTGTAAAGCCGAAAATTAAACCGCTAATTTCCACCGATTGATCATTGCGTTACTTTTCGAAAATTCGTTTCGATTCAAATTCTCACGGGATGCTCTCACAAACGAATCACTCGGAATGTGTCTTATTCCTCTTGGTATGCGTGATATAAAGAGTGAATAAAATGGAACGCAAATTCACGCACATAATTTGAAAGACAAAATTTTTATGGTAAAAAGATCTCTTCATCAGAATACGGTTATTGAAAAACGAGAAACATTATCTCTTATTCACACCAACTAATCTCCCTTATTAATTTTTTGTGTCTTAGCTCTCCATGAGGTAATTAATTGCGCAGTTCGGACTCGATTAGGACTTTATCGGGTTATAAGGTGCATTGGGTAAAATTGGGAATGGTTGAGAAATTCGAAATTGGAAATGTTCTTATGATGTCCTTTAGTGCTTTTTCGGGCTTTTTTGCTCATTTTTCTTTCCTTTTCCAATTTTTTCTATATTTTTTTCACATTTTTCTTTTCTTACTATTTTTAGTGAGCCTTATTCTATTTTTTTTGCTCCTTTTTATGCAATTTTTGGACTAAATTTTTTACTTTTCACAATTATGGGCCAATTGATTTTTTGGGTAATTAACGAAAAGAAAAAAAAATTATTAGGCTCAAAATGGCTTGCAAAAGGATAAGTTTTCAAAAAAATTTATGGTTAAAATTTTTGGTTTAAACAAACGAGGGCCTACTTCATTGTTCGAATCGCTCATTAATTTACCATCTGTGTCTCGTGATTAATTTAATTTAGAGATATTTTTAACACGTTTTTCAAGACAGCATCTCAGACGTTTCCCATAACCGATCAAAACAAAGGGTTTTAGATCCTCAACGACTTATTAAAATGATGAATAGAACTTTGAGATAACTGTTAACTCGGATTGATTTAAAAACTCTCAAAATTTTATAGGCTTGAAATCTCACGGGGTTAGCAATCTCCATTCTTATTCGTTAAGTCGTCAATTTTTGCACAAATTCCATCATTGGTCAATTTCGGCTTTGTGCATTTGAAATTTTTTACAATTTGAGACTTCAAACAAAATTTTGTGACATTTTTTAATCTTTTAAATTCCAATTTTTATTTATTTTGATTTTTTTTTTTGGCATTTTGAAGTTTTTTTAATTTGTTTGGACAATTTTGAAATTTGTTTTTTGAAATTTTGGGCATTTTGAACTTTTTTGAAATTTTGAAGCGCATGCATGCCCCCCCCCCCCCCCCCTCCCTACCCCCCAAAAAAAACCTTACATTTTTGCAAAGTCCCTATGAAAAAGGACTAATGGCTAAAATAAAAGGAGAAAGGGTAAAAAAACAAAGGCAAAATGCAAAAAAAAATGTATTACTACACAAGGATTACAAGAACTAGAAAGAGAAATACAGATAGAAAGCAAAAAATAGAAACAACATCCTAACACAGCTTATTGCGGAGGAGGGTGAGACGGGCCGGGAGCGTTGGGATCATACGGGTCATAAAAGTAAGTGGGGAGTGACACCCCCTCACTTATATGGAGCTTGTACATTTCAGCTTGGAGGTGGACCATCATGCTAGTGTCACGTCAATATGCCTCTTGGTACACCCGATAATCCTTTAAAAATCATTGAAACTCGTTTCCAAGTTCTCAATGCGACGAGTGATGTCCGCTCCCACCGGCTCATAGTCTGAATCCTCCTCCTCATTAAATTATGGCTCTTCCTCTTCTTCCATCTCAATATCCTCGTCCACGTTTTCCGCCGTTTGTATCACCTCTCTTTGACATTCGCTTCGAGTGCGGGATTCTTGCCCAATGGCCTTTGGGAGGTGAGGAAATGCTTCGGGGCTGAATTTTGGCATCAACAAGGAAGGAGGTGATGAAACGAGGGTATGGTAGGGAAGCTCGCCTTTGCGATCCATAGCCGCGTACATGATGTCAGTGTAGAAAATACGTGCGAGATGGATCGGGGCACGAGGATCGAAAATGTGGTAGAGGAGATTGGCTTGCCTAGGATGCATTGCCTATTCATTGGAGATTTGAAGAATGTTGGCGCACACAATATGGAATGCGATGCGGGATTTTTCGAGAAGTCTCCCCACCGAAAAGGTCTCTTGGTTCCACGAGTGTTCGAGGGCAAGGCGGAGGATGCATGCACCTTTCGTAATTGGCTCGGCATTGGTGGGGTAGTCAAATCTGTTCAGGCTTGGGACATCCATAGTGTGCAATTTTTGGACTATTATTTCCAGCTAAAATGGTATGCGCCGCTCGACAATATAGGCTTCCGCTTCAAATTCCCCATTAGAACGAGAGTGCCATTAAAGGATCGTACCTCATCCTCCCAAACGACGGGGTGAGGCTCCTAAAAAATAGACACCAACACCCCGACCTAAATTGGTTGTTGGCTCATTACGGCAGCTCCTCCCATTTAACTTTGCGCCCAATATGCATTGAGCGGGATGGGGACAAGAACACTTCGCACCACCTCTTCTCTTGGCGGGAGAGGTATTCGTTGTTGCCAACGAGGAGGATATCAGTGGAGTTATATTTGGTGGGGAATGCTCTTGCTTCTCTAGCATCCATGTGACAAGGGTTGGGATTACTAGAAAATAAGAGAGAGAGAGAGAGAGAGAGAGAGAGAGAGAGAGAGAGAGAGAGAGAGGTGGTAGGTGTGGGATGAAATGGGGTGAATAAGGTGGGTATTTATAGGTGATGTGTGGAGGGGGGAGAGATGAATTTGGAGGGAAAAGTTGGAGGGAATGAACTTGGGAATTAGGTGGAAGAATTTTAGGAATGGGAGATGAACCTCTTGGAACTCTACGAACTTCTAGTGATATTCGAACCAATTTGGGTCCAGAGGTGAATCGGTTTGGTCTTTTTTTTTCCCAACAGAAGCGAACCGAACCAGTGGTCTTGAGACCGAACTACTCTGGAGCACTGTAAATCTATTATTCCCTTCTCTTTTACTCTATAAACTTAGGCTTCTTCTTGCTGAATTTTTTTGGGCCTTTCCAAAAACATTCCTACCTAAGATTTATCTACGAAATACGTGACAACTACCCTCGAAAATTCCTACACTCTCTAGTCAATTCCTTCGCATTTCTCTCTTTAAAGAACTTGCTTCCTAAAGACATCTAACAACCTTTAACGACCCTAACCTAAAACTAACTATTATACACAAGAATCACCCCATACACGTCGAGGGTGTGATGACCTCTCTCTCACTCCTAAAAATTCATCGGACCCCACATACGGGGTCCGATGCTCTCCTTGTCTCTCTCGTCCTAACATTGTAAACCAATAATAGAAACAAATTGGAACTCGTCCCATAGATAAGGGAGTCACCTTGAGGTTCATGATATCCGTCATGAATCGGATTCTCATGGTGCTCAATATAATTACAACTTACTTGTCTCGTCTTAGAGCGAATAGCTCGATCAAATTGGAGGGATATGTTAAACCTAGATCTCTCTCAACTTTGGGAATGCATGGGTTGGGCTCTAAGTCGGATAAGACTTGAGTCTTCTATTCTATCGCATCTTATTTTTCTTTTCACTTTCTTTTACGTGACTACATGAGTCCAATTGTGATTGGACGTTAACAGTGAGGCTCTCATCCACCGGCCCAATTTTTCTCTCAATATTTTCTAGGTTCATGTCTCCTACCTGTCTCTCATGCTTACTTTTGATGTCATCTCTCACTCACTCAATCTCTAACTCCTCTCTCTCGCACTTAACAACGTGATCTCTCCTGTTCTTCACATCGACACTCTCAATATCGGTCACTAAACATGCCTCCATATCCTCTTAATCAAAGTTAGGAGTGTCGCTCTCACTTGATGTGGTACAACATACCTACTAAATCTCTCGCATGATTCCTCTTGGGCTCGTGTACTATATCTTCCATAAGATTTGTCTCTCGCAACTCGCTCTCATCACCTTCGAGCTTAGTGATGTTGACAATATTTATTTTGAGGGTCATATTCCCAAACGTGAGTTGCATTCGCCCATTTTGAGTGTTGATTAGTGCATTAGCCGTAGCTAAAAATGGACAGCCAAAAATGACGGGAACATGATTGCTCAATGAAACGGAGGGCTCCTCATCCTAAATGACAAAATCTATCGGGAAGTAGAAAGTGTCAACTTATATGGTCAGGTCCTCAACAACCCCCTGAGGTATCTTCACTGAACAATCTACGAGCTGGAGAGTCATCGTTATGGGCTTTAAGTCCCCCGAGTCTATTTTTTTATAGATGGAGTAGGGTAGAATGTTAACACTTGCCCCTAAATCTATTAGCGCTCTCTCAATTCGATTCTTCCCCATGATGCACAAAATGGTGGGTGCACTCAAATCTTTGAATATTGGTGGAAGGTCACTTGATAGTATTGAGCTGACATTTTGTGCTAGGAACACATTTTTCTTTATCTTTAGCCTTCTTTTCATCATCAATAAGTCCTTAAGGACTTTAGAATAGGCGGGAATTTTCTTTATGGCATCGATAAAAGGCAAATTAAGCTTTACTTTCTTAAATACGTCTAAAACATCATCACGAGAACTCTCCTTGGAGTGGGATACTAACCGTTGAGGGAACTATACACAACAGTGGGTGGTTTCACACTTACCTCGGGCCTGACTGTGTCATTATTACAACTCTTTCTCAAAGAGATATCTTCGGCCTCTTTCGTGCCGGGCAAAATCTCCTTGTCATTTGGCTTATCGTGTGGGAGAGGTGACAACTCAACAACTCTTCCCCTACATAGAGTGGTAATTTCACTACACTATTCTTGATGGTCATGGGATGTAGTGCTAACACTAAATTAACCTTGGTGAGGTCTTTGGCCTTGGGGCAAAAACTTACCTTTTTCTTGAATACTCAAGGATTCTTGTAACTTAGAAATGTTAGCAATTATATCGACAAACTCCAGTCATTTTGAGCTTTCGTCACTTGTTCAGCTTGCATTAATTGATTGATGTTATCCTCAAACATTCGCCTCGGAGGGGTGATATATGGTGCAGGAGGTGGTGCTTGTTGAAAGTGAGGAGGCGGTGGTAGAGGAGGGGCAACGTGTGAATTGGGATTTAACGCCGCATGTTGTTGCCCATAACTAAACACAGGATGGTTCTTACACGAAGGATTATAAGAATTCCCATGAGGGGAATTAAAATTATCATTAAGATTTCCTATCACTCCCACTTACTCTTGAAGCATAACTTTGTAGGTGGGAATCATCGGACATCCATTGCTGAATGGCCTGCCGCACAAATAGCACGCACCTTTTCTTTCATAGCTCGGGTGGATTCGGTCGTCTCTCTTGATCGTGATTCAATTACGTCTTCCAATCTTTGCTCAATTTGGTTAAATCGAAGGTTCCATGCGGCTTCTTTATCCATATGATAGAGACCGGACGCGAAAGTAGCAGTGGACGTATGTCAGAACCCGGTCTTGGGTGTTAGGATCGGATGTGTCCCATTCTTGAGTAGTCTCAGTGACATAGTTGAGATGGGCCTCAGCATCATTCGCATCTAACTCATAAAACAATCTCTCGCACATAGTTTCAACAATTTGTTTTGACATTATACTTATCCCTTGATGGAAGAAAGGGCTAAGGTGATATTTCTCAAAACCATGGTGTGGCAGGTGCTAAGCAACTCTTGGAAGCGGTCCCAACATTTATCGAATGGATCCTTTTCTTGTCGTTTAAAAGTTTGAATTTGAGCCATGATGGAATTTATTCTATGTTGGGGGAAGAATTTTAAAAAAAACTTGGCTCGCATCTCCTTCCATGGCCCAATTGAGCTTGGTGATAAAGACCAAAGACAGGTCTTAGCTTTATCCTTTAAAGAAAAAGGAAAAAGTTTTAGGCAAACAACATCTTGAGTGCAATCTTGATCACCAAATATTTCGCACACCTCTTCGAACTCACGGACGTAGAGGTATGGTTTCTTCGAATCCAACCCGTGAAAAGTGGGAAGAATTTGTATCATCCCATTACGAAAATGAAAATGTCCCGCATTATACGGAAGTAGAATGCATCCTGGGGTGACAGTTCTTTCGGGATATAAGAGCTCTCTCATAGGACGATACGGTGTCTCTCCCTCACTCGTACCATAACTAGCATGTTCCGACATGGATCTCTCTCCAAATGATTCAGTGTCCTCAGTCGGTGTCCCAGAAACGTGACTGGTGACGGAATTTGGAGGTGTAGGAGGTGGAACCCAAAACTGAGGTGCGTTAGGACTGTGTGGGCTATCGGGGTTGTACTCTCCTATGGTATTTTCGAGAATGCGAGTGGGAGTTGATTGAGGAGTTTATTACGAATTTTACATGAAAAGGACTCTGAGAGATGTTAAATTTTTTTTGTTTTTTTTCTTTATTTCTGATTTTTTTTTAATTTTTTTAATTTTATGATTTTTTGGCTTTTTAAGAATTGGAGTCAAATTTTAAATTAACTCCACCTAACCTAAAAGTCTGCCTAGATCCCCGGCAACGGTGCCAAAAACATGATGCGACTTAAAAATGTGTCTTTAGTGCATGCTAATTATGGTTCAAGTGCAAACCAGTCACGTAAGTAATAAACCCGGTAAGACGGGATCGAATCCTTAGGGAAATAGGACATAGTTAGTAATGACAAATAGGAAAGACGCTTAACCCTAAGCTGACTTGGAAAAAGAAAGGAAGGGATGATTAGTTTTGAGTTTTATCTACTAACTATGTAAGGACACAAATTTCCAATTGAGTCCATATATAGTTTTGGCTCAATTCCGGACAAAAACATTTATTCATAGGATTTTATTTAATTGTAATATTCAAGACCTATGAAGTGTTTGTTGAAGACGTAGCGGCAAAGAATTTAAAGCTTCATCAAAATGCCGGTTTGTGTGCCTCGTTTCTACGTTATCAACTAAGGTTCCATGCTCCCAAGGTATGAATGTAATTATATTTATATAGGAGCTTGGAACAAAGTTTATTGGGTGTTAGGTTTAAATAAAAACTGCATTTTATTTTCAGAAAGAATCTTTCAAACAAGTATATAAAAGTTTCTGGGCCAAAATCGAATTTTTCAATCTTTCTGGTCGTTCGTTAGAAATGTCGTTCGAACGAGTTTTGTCGTTCGAACCAGTTTCGTTCGAACGAGTTTTGTTGTTCGAACCAGTTTCATTCGAACGAGTCTGCCAACGACCCTAAACTGGTCAGTCGTTCGATATGTCGTTCGAACGAGTTTTCGTTCTAACGAGGTATCTAACGAGATTCTAACGAGCCCAGGCTGGTCGCTCGTTAGAAGTCTCGTTCGAACGAGAGTCACGTTCGTTCGAACGAGACGCCAGGGCGGGAACAGTTTTGAGCAGTTTTTGGCAGTTTTCACCCCACTTCCCCACTTGGTTTTTAACCAACTTTTTCATACATTATTATGTGCGGGAAACACATTTTCCAAGACAACTTTTCCATTCCATATCCATCTCTTAGAGAGAGTTTGAGAGCTAATTTATTTAGGGAAAATGTTCAAGTTTTTGAGTGTTTATTTTTAATAAAAAATTCATACACACTCTAGTTTACACCCAATAATTGTTTATCCAAGTTCATATATTCATATCAATTGCTTGGAGTTTTGGCACCGGTTTCTCTACACCATTCGAAAGAGAGTTTTGGTCGGTGTGCCTAATTGCCCGATCGGGAGAGTCCGAGACCACGGTGGAGCGCCGTTGGTTATCCGCTAATTGGAGGTCGATACAAGAAGAAGCATCACGGCTTGAGAGGGTTCGAGTTTAGGAAGTAAGTCTTTTGTCTTGTATTTTGTAATACCATTTTTAGTGGATTTGAGGCTAGGGCCGTCCCGAGGTTTTTTTCCCGTTAGTGGGTTTTTCCTCGTACATCGCGGTGTAGTGTGACTGTTGATTTTATCTTGCTCTATATCACTTAGAACGCATGCTTAGGTTTAATTCAAGATAAAATTTGGTTTAATTATCACACTCAATTAATTTGGTGCTAAATTAAATTTTCGGTAAATTTGTTTAATTCAAGTCACGTACTAAAATTGGTTTGGCCTAACTTTGTTTAAATGAATAATCATGACTTAGGCAAATTCTAGGACTTGAATTATGTTTTAATTTGTTTTGAGAAATTAAAACTTGTTGTTAATTTTTTGAAAGTTGAACCATCACCTCATTTATAACGCTTCCGCATCATCTCTTCTTTTGTTTATCATAAAAGGAAATTAAATATTTTTTAATTGGGACAAAACTGCGTTTTCAAATTGGTATCAGAGCCAAAAACGATAAATTATTTCGTTAAGATCCTTTATTTTTGGCTAAAATGGATTTTTCCCCATTTTCAAAATTTCCTATTTTTGATGGTTCAAACTACGCATATTGGAAAGCGCGAATGAGATCGGCACTAAAATCTATCGACGAGAGAGTTTGGATGTCTGTTGTTACCGGATATTCCCCACCAACTTATTTAGTTGAAAATGAACGTGTTATCAAACCCGCCGATAGATGGACTGAAAATGAGTTTAAACTTGCCAACTTTAATTCCCGAGGTTTAAATGCCTTGTTTAGCGCTGTCACACCGGATGAATTCCGACGCATTATGACGTGTGAGACCGCTAAAGAAGCTTGGGATATTTTACAATTAACTCATGAAGGAACTAGTGTCGTGAAAGCTTCAAAACTCCAAAACCTCACCACTCAATTTGAAACTATCAAAATGGATGAATTAGAAACTTTTGATAAATTCTATTCTAGACTTTCTGATATTGTTAATTCATCCTTTAACTGGGGAGAGAAAATACCTGACGACCGTGTAGTAAAGAAAATTTTAAGGTCTCTACCCGATAGATTTATTCCAAAGGTGACCGTTTTAAATTCTTTACCCACTTTAGCCTCTACGAAATTAGAAGAGCTTGTAGGTGATTTACAAACCTATGAACTGGATATGTTTCCTTCTAAAAATGAAAAGAAAATTGAAAAGGGCGTTGCTTTAAAAGCCCGAAAAGAGGTCAAACAAGTAGTAGAGAGCGATAGTGATAGTGACTCGGAAGATATGGCTTTGTTTGCTCGTAAATTTAGAAAATTTCTTAAATTTAACAAAGATAAATATAAAAATGATTTTAAGAAATTTGAATCTTCTAAACATGATAAAAATGAGAAGTTTTCTAAAGCCGAAAAGATCCCTAAACCTAGTAATGAAAATTTAGATAGGGACGAGTCTAATAAGTGTTTTGGTTGTGAAGGTTATGGCCATAGGGCTTTTGAGTGCCCCACTAAACTAAGGAAAGAGGGTAAACGACCCGTTTCATATAATGCGACCCTTAGTGATAGTGATAAGGAAGAGAAGCCCGATTCCCCCACTAAGAAAAATTTTGTGGTTTTCATGGCTAGACATGTGAGTGATAGTGAGAACTCATCGAATGATGAAATTATAGCACATGCCACTTCCAAGGTCATTGTACATGATTCTCTTAGTTTTAATGATAGTGAGAGTGAAGAAGAAAAAGAGAGTGAAAATGAAGAAGAGGTTGATGAGAGTGAACTTCAAAATGCTTTTCATGAATTATATAAAGAATCTATTAAATTGAAAAGAGCTAATTTGAAGTTAGAAGCGAATTTAAGAGAGAGTGTCAAGGTTGTTGATGAAAGTGCCTTAATAGAAGACCTTAGGACACGTGAGAGAACTCTTCAAGAGAAGCTAGCATATGTAGAAGGCGAGAGAGATAGCCTTAGGGGTTTAATGGAATCCTTGAAAAAGGAGCTTCTTGTTTTTGAAGAGCGGAATTTTTTACTAGAATCTAACATTTTAGAATTAGAAAATAAGTTAAAAGATTCTAGTAATGTCAAATTTGATTTGGAATGTCGTTCGGAAAAACTTGATAAAATGTTAGGAACGGTCCAAGTTAAAAATGACACTTTTGGTTTAGGCTTCAATACTTGTAATGAATTTAACCCTAAAGTCAAAACCAACATTTTAGGAGAATCTACTAGGAATGCATTTCAAGATCACTCCTTAGGTAAATCTTTTCGACATGTTTTCACTTGTTCACATTGTGGTCGAAAAGGTCATCTTAAGAAATTTTGTTTTGATCTTAAACGAATTCCTAGAAAATCCCATAGTAAAGTAACCACGATAGCTAACGTTCCTACACCCCAAGATAGTCATGCTTCATTAATTTGGGTTAGGAAATCCGACTTGGTTGCCTTACATAATAGGGATTTTGATTCTCATTTACTTTCACATGCTTCCTCCCTTGCTAAATCTATAGGATGAGTGTGTTAGTATTTTGTTTATCATTTGTGTTTTTATTTATTTCATTTAAGCTTAATGAAAAATACAAATGATTTTTGTTTAGTCTTTTGAGTATATATCTTTATTTTTTATTATAATGTTAAAAACTCAAAAAGATTTTTTTTTTATGTGTGTATTTTAGTTTGACACACTTTAAGTGGCATATATTTGTGTTTGAATCCTATCATTTACGCTCCCACGTGGCTAGAACTTTTGGTTTAGATTTTCAATCCTTAAAATGTTCTTTACCATATTTTATGGAGTAGTTGGATTTTGTATTGATTAAATGGATTCTATTTTCATATGCCTCTTTTCACACATGCACGAGCTCTTTTGAAATCTTAATGTCACATGTTATATTTGAGCTTTTTGAGGTGTTCTCCTATCAATCTAGTCATCTACATATCTATGACCTAGGAGGACAAGTGCATGTCAAAATCCGTTGCATGTGAGATTTGTGCGAAAAATGAAAAACATGATAAATTAATATATGCACGGGGAAGGGCTCCGAAAGGATGAATTAAATCCTTCGCGATAGTAAGCCACCGTTGATTGGATCTAAAAGAAATACGTGATCCAAAGGCCTAAAAACAGAATATTTGGCATTAAAAAGAAAACTATTGCCAAGGCCTATATTTGTTTGATATATTCATTCAAAAACAAAAGAATATATGCTCATTGAGGGAGAATTGGATGGTATATCAACGGTTTGCACAATGTCCGTTTATCCTAGATGTCTTTAATGTCATGACTCTATTTGGTTTGTAGAATCATCATCATGCTAGGCTTGTATGCATTGTGTATGTTTGTTCATTGAGTTCAATCTTTATATTGTCACATGAGGTTATATTTAACTGTGATGAAGTTTGCAATCAAATGAGAACTCCGTGAACGTTTCTTAAGTGTTTGGGTCTAAATTTAATTGTTGCTAGTTCACATCCCTACACTTCCGTTTCCATATGACACATTTTTGCCATACGAGTGTGCAAACTTATTGTATTTTGTGTCATGTGTGTGTTTATATCTATCTATATATGCTCGTACTTATTGGTATATTTATAGTATATATATATATATGATATTTGTTTGTCTTTGCCTTCTTTAATTGCCCATATTCTTTCATGTCTTAACACTTTAAGCTTCAACATGCTAGTTATTAGTTCTTTATCCTTTGCCTATTCCTGAACAAAAAGGGGGAGAATGATGATAGGGGGAGAAATGGTATCTAATCCTATTATTATTGTATCTTAGTTTGGGGGAGATTTATCTTAGGGGGAGACGTCTTTCTAAGTAGGTCATGTGTTTGATAAAGGGGAGAATTAATTTAGGGGGAGTAATTAATTAATTGCATTTGATATTCCCTATGCATTTGATGAGTTTGCTTAAGTGTGCAGGAATTATTCTAAAGCGGCATCTTTCTATGGCAAAGCGTTTTGATCCTTGGGTTGAGTCAAGTCTGGGCGGGTTATGTTTTGAGTCTAGTGAGCTTGACGGCCCTTTAGGATTTTTTTGTTTGGTTTTTGTCCCGGAATAGCCAAAGGGGGAGATTTGTAAGGACACAAATTTCCAATTGAGTCCATATATAGTTTTGGCTCAATTCCGGACAAAAACATTTATTCATAGGATTTTATTTAATTGTAATATTCAAGACCTATGAAGTGTTTGTTGAAGACATAGCGGCAAAGAATTTAAAGCTTCATCAAAATGCCGGTTTGTGTGCCTCGTTTCTACGTTATCAACTAAGGTTCCATGCTCCCAAGGTATGAATGTAATTATATTTATATAGGAGCTTGGAACAAAGTTTATTGGGTGTTAGGTTTAAATAAAAACTGCATTTTATTTTCAGAAAGAATCTTTCAAACAAGTATATAAAAGTTTCTGGGCCAAAATCGAATTTTTCAATCTTTCTGGTCGTTCGTTAGAAATGTCGTTCGAACGAGTTTTGTCGTTCGAACCAGTTTCGTTCGAACGAGTTTTGTCGTTCGAACCAGTTTCGTTCGAACGAGTCTGCCAACGACCCTAAACTGGTCAGTCGTTCGATATGTCGTTCGAATGAGTTTTCGTT
Source organism: Sambucus nigra (assembly GCA_949130495.1). Lineage (NCBI taxonomy): Eukaryota > Viridiplantae > Streptophyta > Magnoliopsida > Dipsacales > Adoxaceae > Sambucus > Sambucus nigra. The sequence continues at coordinate 92,444,461 of OX422217.1, forward strand.
CTAACAAGGTATCTAACGAGATTCTAACGAGCCCAGGCTGGTCGCTCGTTAGAAGTCTCGTTCGAACGAGAGTCACGTTCGTTCGAACGAGACGCCAGGGCGGGAACAGTTTTGAGCAGTTTTTGGCAGTTTTCACCCCACTTCCCCACTTGGTTTTCAACCAACTTTTTCATACATTATTATGTGCGGGAAACACATTTTCCAAGACAACTTTTCCATTCCATATCCATCTCTTAGAGAGAGTTTGAGAGCTAATTTATTTAGGGAAAATGTTCAAGTTTTTGAGTGTTTATTTTTAATAAAAAATTCATACACACTCTAGTTTACACCCAATAATTGTTTATCCAAGTTCATATATTCATATCAATTGCTTGGAGTTTTGGCACCGGTTTCTCTACACCATTCGAAAGAGAGTTTTGGTCGGTGCGCCTAATTGCCCGATCGGGAGAGTCCGAGACCACGGTGGAGCGCCGTTGGTTATCCGCTAATTGGAGGTCGATACAAGAAGAAGCATCACGGCTTGAGAGGGTTCGAGTTTAGGAAGTAAGTCTTTTGTCTTGTATTTTGTAATACCATTTTTAGTGGATTTGAGGCTAGGGCCGTCCCGAGGTTTTTTTCCCGTTAGTGGGTTTTTCCTCGTACATCGCGGTGTAGTGTGACTGTTGATTTTATCTTGCTCTATATCACTTAGAACGCATGCTTAGGTTTAATTCAAGATAAAATTTGGTTTAATTATCACACTCAATTAATTTGGTGCTAAATTAAATTTTGGGTAAATTTGTTTAATTCAAGTCACGTACTAAAATTGGTTTGGCCTAACTTTGTTTAAATGAATAATCATGACTTAGGCAAATTCTAGGACTTGAATTATGTTTTAATTTGTTTTGAGAAATTAAAACTTGTTGTTAATTTTTTGAAAGTTGAACCATCACCTCATTTATAACGCTTCCGCGTCATCTCTTCTTTTGTTTATCATAAAAGGAAATTAAATATTTTTTAATTGGGACAAAACTGCGTTTTCAAACTAAATGAAAATTAATTGAACGAGTAATTAAACTACGTATGCAGAAGTAAACTAACTATGAAATAATTAATATGAAGGAGAAAATTAGGTTGGACTACAATCCCCCGAACCCTAGTATGTTTACCGAATATAAAAACTAGTTGTGAATTAGATAATTAATTAATCCACAAACTTTATTAATCTCAAGCATTACATATATGAGGGTATAAGCCCGCATTTACATAATCAAGAATAGAAATAAAGCGGTGTTGGAATAGCTGACATGCACGTCGCACTCCTAAACACCCCAGTTACCTAGGGTAAACGGGATTAAAAGTCCTAAGACGGTTGTAACAACTAATCAACACAATTCAATCATTTATTTAATTTAGGGAATTACTTTTATATCCATGCAAACCACATCGGGTTGGGTTCACCCATTCCAACCCTTAGAAATATAGTCGGACATGATCCCGTAAAAACTAACACAAATCCTAACGTAGCATGTGATGAAAATCATAATTATAAGAAAAGTGTAATGTAGCATACAAAGGAGACTTTTAACTAAGAAATAATGAATTACCAACTGAAAATATGAAAGCAATTTAAAGCAATGAAGAAAATAATACTTGGAATGAAGAAGAACCTTAAATTAATCCAAAACGATGAACAAAATGTTGAACAAGATGAATCCTAAAGTTCTTGGCTTTAAAAACCTCTCAACACTAACTAAAAAGAATCCCCCTAATGTCTGGTATGACAAAAGAATAAATACATTACGTTATTTTTAAATGTTTGAACCATGCACAACTATTGGTAAGAGAAACGAAAAATTGAATTTCTGTCGAGCCGAACCGGTCCGGTGTCTCCTTCTTTAATGGGCGAACTGGTCCGGTATAAATAGAACAGAGGATCGATTCTTATGATTTTCCATCAGTTGGGTTTGGTCATTTTAGTGGTAGGGACCGATTCGGTTCATGATACATCAGTTTGGTCTGGTGCCTTTCTATTTTTCTTCCTTTTCCTCCTTGATTTCTTCTCAACTTCAAAGATTCATAACTTAGCACTCGGGCTTCGGATTTGGATATCGTTTCTTCCTACGTTCTTGAGTTTGAGTTTTCTCTTTTCTCCACTTTAGCAAAATGTCTGCACAATGTAAGAGAAATACAAGAAACTCGATGCACTATATACAAAAGGTCAGTAGTAATTAATGATGCTAGAAATATCACCACCAGTCAAGATGTTTGTGAGCTCTAATCAGTGCATAACAATGGCATCACCAGTATATCAAGTATAAGAGAATGAGGTGAGGATAAGAGGATGAGCACAGTCATATAAGTGGTTCACCCAATTAGGCCTACGTCCACTGTGAAGGTGTGTGGTCAATATCATTGTATGAGGGCTCTAATGGCCATGGATACAAATCTCTCAAGCTTTCTCTCTCTACTGTATACTTGGACAGAGCTTCAGCTAGGGTTGTTATATCTGGATCTTTTACAAGGTAGAGGATGACCTCTATATATAGTGCCTGGGGGTGTAATGTACCCCCCAAGCATGCAATGAACATGTTCATGAGGAATGAACCACTATGAGAATGACACCTGGCTGATTTCATGTAGATAATGATGACCTCAATATTCCCTCACGTGAGGGGAATGATTCGGTTATAACTGATTATGTACACGTGTTCCCAACAATACATATGCTGATAAGGACTCGGCCATCTATGAATGATTCCAACCTCAGTCTGGAAGAGGACGAGGTGGTTACCTTGGCTCAGTAGGAGAGCCGAGGTAAGGCATGTTGAGCTGTGACATCGGCCTGGGCCGAGGTAATGGTGGCGTAGCAGGAACGTTGGCTGATCCTTAGTCAAGATTGGTTATAATGATGGGATGGCAACCTCGGCCTGAACCAATCCGAGGTTACAAGCCTTGGATGACCAGATGGATAAAAGCCCCTGCAGATTATGGAGACCTCTCTTGCCGAGGTAGCTAGTAACGTCGGCCGTGGACGACCTTGCCTGGGATGAGACCGCTGGTTGTTGATCTAAATCCCTTCCAGTATCGGCCATCTCCATGGCTGAGGTTGATGTCTCTGAGCCGAGGGGGTACATTCAGGGCATATCAATAACCCCCTAGCCCTTAGTTACCTGTGTGATCACGTGACTAAGGGGTGTGCAACTCCGAGGTTTTTCTTCTTTGTGCCACCATTCCTTTGACACTTGTCAATAGCTGGAGTGGGTGGCGTGACAGGCAAGCTTAATGATGTCAGTCTTTTGGGCTCCCAAGGCAATGATGGGCCTTGGGAAGCGTGTGGGGTTGTTTGAGGGTTAAACCCTCATTTCCTATCTTTCTTCTCCATTTCCTGTCATTCTCTCGCCTGCATTTTCTCTGTTCCCTCTCTCTCTCTACAAGAGCTTGGTTAGCAGCGCATTGGGTGGATTTTCCTTACCAATTCGTCCTCTCTTCTCTTTGCATTCCATCAGGTACCATCCATCATCCCTTATTTTCCATTTTTTCTTGCTTTATTCCTACTTTTTGCATTTTTCGGCGAGTTCTTTGAGTTTTTCGACCATCGCTTGTGTTTTCTGATGGCCTTGGTTCTTGCTGTTCTTGATCTAAAAACCTAGTTTGATCCTTAATTCAATTGCCAATCTTGTTTGTTTAGGAGAGTCACAAGTGTAGGGTCTGATTCACAAGCTCAGCCCCCTTTACCAACTCTTAGAGGAATTCCCCTTTCTTAGGGAGATGACCTTAGATAAAATTAGGCAAATAGAAAGAGCCCAAGAGGAAGCTCGTAGGGCAGAGGCGTTCCCACTCAGACCTATCTTTCCACCCCCTCTAAAGGTCATATACCCTGAGCCAGCCGAACAAGTTAAAACAGTAGACGTCCTAGTTAAACCTACCCCCATGTCTGAGTCTGAGTCATCCACCTCAGACCCTATGTCTGTGGACTCCTTTCAAGAGGCCATGGACTTTTCTGTTCAGCAGGATCAAGTCCCTGATCAAGCCGAGGTTTCCAGTCGGGCCTCATCTCACATGAGTTCAATCACATCTCACTCTTCTTCCGACGTTGAGGTTGTAGGACCCAACGTGGTTATCCCTCCAATCCTTAAATCCATTCCCCTGTAGGCCGTCATAGGAGCTGAGTTTGCTCAGAGGTTCCCAGGTGGTGCCCCATCGTCTGCTCAGGCCGACGTTGAACCGAATGATGATGATGGGGATGAGAGCAATGTTGACACCTCGGGGGCAGCCGAGATAGAAAGCACTGTCACCGAGCTCGACCTTCTTGCCTTCAGGCATCTATATTCCATTAGCCCCTCCATAAAACTCAGGAGACCTCTGAGGGAAGAGAGGATTTTGGTGTCAGAGATGGTGAGATCTGCTTGTACGAGAAGATGTTCAAGTTGGGGTTTTATTTACCCATTCATCCCACCATTAGGGCCATACTTTCCTACATCAACTTAGCTCCTTCCCAGTTGTCACCCAATGCCTGGAGGGTGATAATAAGAGCTATTATCTTATAGAGGGCAGTCCATCATTCATACCTTCTTGTTCAGGTGTTCACCGGATGCTACATCCCTTCCTCTGTGAGGAATCATCCGAGCTATTACCATTTCTTAGCTCAAAATTTGACTAAGAAGATGTTGCAGGTCACCCAAACTAGTAATTATAATTGGAAGCCGCAGTATTTCTTTGCCTCAGGGTTATGGGAATTTTTCCCTTGTGTCCCCTCTTCAAACTTAGAGCCGAGGATACCCCTGAGATGGGGCAAGGTGTCAATAGCTGCCAGGGCCGACCCTGGGCTAAGCCAAAATAATCTTCAAAGAGTAAAAGAAGTTCAAGATCAGGCGGAGCATGGTCTATTGGTCAAGTTCGAACATCTGATGACCCCCTATTATCTCTCTGAGACTGGCCTTGGGGGGAGTCCTCTGACCAAGATTTGTAAGTTTTTATTATTTCAGCAAGTTAAACCTCTGACTTTTTATGTCTCTGATCCTCTAACTCAGATCTTTCCATTTGCAGAACGTCCTGGAGGCATCTCAGACGATATCTGGGAGATGTTTGCCCCAAGTCTCATAAAGCTGGTAAAGAAGGCAAGCTTGAGTGCACCCCCTCCTCCCCCACCAAAGAAGAGTGTCGGCACGTCCAAGGCCGATGCCACAAGAAAGATGAAAACTACAACCACTTCCCCTGAGGATCAGGGGAAGAGCAAGGCCCAAAAGGCCATCTCCATATCCTCTGAAGATGCACTGGCTGCTCGTCTGGAGCAACTAAAAATTAATTATAATATTATAGGCCATAGCCTTTAGGCGTTAGATGCCATCGGCTCTACTATGACCGATGCTGACAAACGCTTTTATCGTTCCATGGATACTCCTCTGCTGGTTGAGTTTGGCCTTCACAGGTCCATTCAGGTAAAATTTTGGATTTCAGTTTAACTTCGAAGTGTAACCTCTGTTTTGAATTTGAACTTATATATTTGATTTCTTGGTTTGCAGGGCATCGTTGCTATGCACCATCTTACCAACCGGACTTTGAAGAACTTGCCCCTCATCGAGAAAGCCTAAGAGGCCGAGAAGGTGCAGGATACTCTGAACACCGAGGTAGATCGTCTGAAGTCTACCTTTAAGGGTTCTAATAAGAAAGTTAAGCAACTAGAGAAAGAGATCTCTAAGCTTAAAAATGAACACACCTCTGCTCTGAAGGCGAAGGACGACGCTCTCCAGAAGAAGGTTGACGTTGCAGTGAAAGCAGCCCTTGAGGATGATTCTGAGGGGATCCTGACTGATTACAAAGTCTCTGATGAATTCATCAGCTTTGGCTTTGAATATCTTGAAAGAGGTATTAAGGCAACCGGTAAATGGGCGGTCGCTAAGGAGAAGGAGTCAAGGAGCTTGAAAGCCTCTGACTTCATTGGTCTAGGCTTTGCCAATCCTCAGTTTGCCCAGGCCCTTCAAGAGGTTGAAAAGGAAGGTTTTGCTCCTATAGAGACTGCGCCTTTGGATGTTACAGAGACTGAAGGTGCCAATCTCCAAGATGATGGAGCCGAGGTGACCAACGTCGGCCAGGCCGAGGATGCTCACAATGTAGCTGCAAACCCTTAGGGCATTTTTGTGAAGCCTTTTTTACTTTTTCATTATGAATTTAAACTGTAACCTCTGATGATGAATTCGACTAGCTTGTAGCTTGTAACTCTAACTTTAATCTATATCTACCTCTGATGAGGGCTTTATTTCTTTATTTGCTGAATGTTCTCTGAATGATTCTCTTTGCCATACGATGTGTGTTCAGCTCTGAAGTCTCAATATAATTTTTCACCAAATTAATGATGTTAAGGGTCTGAGGTCATCTAAGTATGATGTCTGACCTCAGACCTTGTCACCAAATCATGATGTTATAAGGTATGAGGTCATCAACTAAGATGTTATCCCCATAAATAATTTTCACCAAATTAATGATGTTAAGTGTCTGAGGTCATCCAAGTATGATGTCTGACCTCAGACCTTGTCATCAAATCATGTTGTTATAAGGTCTGAGGTCACAAACTAAGATGTTATCCCCATAAATAATTTTCACTAAATTAATGATGTTAAGGGTCGGAGGTCATAGAAGTATGATGTCTGACCTCAGACCTTGTCACCAAATCATAATGTTATAAGGTCTGAGGTCATTAACTAAGATGTTATCCCCATAAATAATTTTCACCAAATTAATGATGTTAAGGGTCTGAGGTCATCCAAGTATGATGTCTGACCTCAGAACTTATCACCAAATTATGATGTTATAAGGTCTGAGGTCATCAACTAAGATGTTATCCCCATAAATAATTTTCACCAAATTAATGATGTTAAGGGTCTGAAGTTATAGAAGTATGATGTCTGACCTCAGACCTTATCACCAAATCATGATGTTATAAGGTCTGAGGTCACCAACTAAGATGTTATCCCCATAAATAATTTTTACCAAATTAATGATGTTAAGGGTCTGAGGTCATAGCAGTATGATGTCTAACCTCAGACCTTGTCACCAAATCATGATGTTATAAGGTCTGAGGTCATCAACTAAGATGTTACCCCCATAAATAATTTTCACCAAATTAATGATGTTAAGGGTCTGAGGTCATCCAAGTATGATGTCTGACCTCAGACCTTGTCACCAAATCATGATGTTATAAGGTATGAGGTCATCAACTAAGATGTTATCCCCATAAATAATTTTCACCCAATTAATGATGTTAAGGGTCTGAGGTCATCCAAGTATGATGTCTGACCTCAGACCATGTCACCAAATCATGATGTTATAAGGTCTGAGGTCACCAACTAAGATGTTATCCCCATAAATAATTTTCACCAAATTAATGATGTTAAGGGTCTGAGGTCATAGAAGTATGATGTCTGACCTCAGACCTTATCACCAAATCATGATGTTATAAAGGTCTGAGGTCATCAACTAAGATGTTATCCCCATAAATAATTTTCACCAAATTAATAATGTTAAGGGTCTGAGGTCATCCAAGTATGATGTCTGACCTCAGACCTTGTCACCAAATCATGATGTTATAAGGTCTGAGGTCATCAACTAAGATGTTATCCCCATAACATTTTCACCATTTAAGCACAATGAACCAAGAATTGACATGGAAATCGATCTTCTCAGTAATAATCTCTTCATAAGATGATACATTTACATGCAAGCCCTGGTAACATCATATGTAATACTTTTTTAAATGATCAGCATTCCAAGGGTTGGAGAAAGGTTCCCCTTCGAGGTTTTCTAGCCCTCTAGGTCCCGGGTACAACCTCCTCAATTACTTTGTAAGGACCATGCCAATTTGGGTGGAGATTGTTCACCTTTTGCAACGTCTTCTTCAACACCAGGTCTCCTATAGAGATGGGTCTTGATTTTACTCTTTGATTGTAGAATTTTATTGTTCTTTACTGGTAAGCTGCTTACCTAACTTCTACGTATTCCCTTCTCTCTTCAATCAAGTCTAGGATGAGTCTTCTTTCTCCCCCATTCTTCTCAGGGTCATAGGTCTGAACCCTATGAGTAGGGAGTCCTACCTCTGTTGGTATGACGGCCTCTGAGCCATGTGACAACATAAATGGGGTCTCCCCCATTGGTGTGCTAGCCGTTGTTCTGTATGCCCATAACACAGCATAAACCTCTTCAGTCCATCTACCTTTAGCTTCTTCTAACCTCTTCTTGATCCCGTCAAGGATCGTTCTGTTTATTACTTCGGTTTGACCATTTGCTTGAGGTCGGCTAGGAGAAGAGAAAAATTGATTTATCCCAACTCTTTCGCAGTATTTTTCCAGGGAAGAATTCTTGAACTGGGTTTCGTTGTTCAAAATGAGGGTGTTTGGGAGGCCATGTTTGCATATGATGTTTTTCCAAATAAATTGGAAGGTCTTCTGCTCTGTAATCGTGATCATCGGCTCTACCTCTACCCACTTGGAGAAGTAATCAATGGCAACTATCAGAAATCGGTAATTATTTGCAGCCCTTGGCAGGGGTCCTACTAGGTCAATTCCCCATACTGCGAATGGACAAGGGGAACTGATTGACATCATAAGCTGATGAGGTTGATGTGGGATAGTGGAGAATCTTTGACATTTGTTGCACCTCTTCACGTAGGCTGCAGCATCTTTGGCCAAGGTCGGCTACCAATATCCTTGCGTGATAATCCTCTTCACCAAAGGTCTCCCTCCTATGTGACTGGAGCAAAAACCCTCATATACCTCCCGTAGGACATGGGGAACTTTTGAGGGATGAACGCATCCGAGGAGAGGTAATAGGAATCCCTTCCTATATAGGACATCTCCTACTATTAAGAACTTTGCAGCTCTGTACCTCAATTTCCTCCTCTCTAACTTTGACTCTGGTAGCACCCCCTCTCTGATATATTTGATAAGAGGATCCATCCATGAGTCCTCTAGTTTCAAATTGAGGCAAGGGTTACTGACCTCTTCTTCTTCAATGGTCGCTCTGGGCAAGATCTCCACGGGGACTGTCCTTATGATATCTGTCCTCATCGCCGAAGCTAGCCTTGCTAATGCATCTGCATGACTATTATTTTGCTGAGGTATTCTCTTCATCTTTACCTCTTCGAAGCCTTCGAGTATCGTTCTCACCCTCTTTAGGTATTTGGCTATCCTTTCATCTTTAGCCTCGTAAACCCAAAATACTTGATTAACAACCAACTTTGAGTCACTGTGAAGGAGGAGTCATCTTATCCCAAGGGTCCTCGCCAATGAGAGGCCTGCTATCATGACCTCGTATTCTGACTCATTATTTGATACCTTGAAGTTAAACCTTAGGGCATATTCGATGTTAGTACCGTTCAGGGCTGAGAGTATCAACCCCGCACCGCTCCCACTTTTGCAAGAGGACCCGTCGACAAAGAGGTTCCAAATGTCTCTATCTGATGAGAAACCACCTTCTAACATTATTCCCTGCCTGAAGAGGTACCGCTCTTCCTCATTCTAGACTATTCCATCTCTGGCTCCCTTGGTCATAACCTCTTCTGTGTCTCAGAAGACGTTGTTGTTTGACCTTTCCGCAGTCTCTAGGTTACTCTTAACCTCAGCCTCTTCCCATGTGAACTCTGCGATAAAATCTACCAGTGCCTGCCCTTTGATAGCCACCCTGAGCTGATAAGTAAGGTCATACTCCCCTAGTTCAATGGCCCATGTCATCAATCTGCCCGACTTCTCAGGTTTATGGAGGACCTATCTTAGTGGGGAGTCAGTGAGGACGACCATAGAATGGGCTTGAAAGTAGGGCTTCATCTTTCTAGAAGCATATATCAAGGCGTAAGCTAACCTTTCCATCCGAGGGTAATTCTGTTCAGATCCCTAAAGGGCCTTACTGTTGAAGTATACGGGCCTTTGAACCCCAACGTCCTCCCGTACAATGGTTGCACTTATAATCAATTCAGAGACTGCTAGATAAATAAACAGCCTCTCTCCCGTTGTTGGTCGAGATAAGAGCAAGGGAGATCCAAGATAGGACTTGAGTTAATCAAAAGCCTCATCACACTCTTTGTCCCATTCGAAGGCCTTTCTAAGCACCTTAAAGAACGGAAGACACTTGTTGGTGACCCTAGAAACAAATTTGTTGAGCGCAGCTACTCTTCCAGTAAGCCTCTGAACGTCCTTGATACTACTTGGTGTCTTCATATCGAGTAAAGCCTTGATTTTCTCAGGGTTCGCCTCTATTCCCCCCTGATTGACAATGAATCCAAGAAATTTCCCAGCTCCTACCCCGAAGACACACTTTGCAGGGTAGAGTTTCATTCTGTACAAGTCCATGGTGTCAAATGTCTTTTCCAGGTCTGTCACGTGGGTGCAGGCCTTTAAGTTCTTTGTTAACATATCGTCTACGTATACCTCCATAGTCTTGCCTATTTGGGCCTTAAATATCTTATTCACAAGAAATTAGTATGTTACCCTCGTATTTTTCAATCCGAAGGGCATAACTTTGTAGCAATATGTACCTTTGTCCGTGATGAAGGTTGTCCTCTCTGAGTCTTCGACATCCATGAAGATCTGGTTGTAGCCTGAATACACGTCCATGAAGTTTATGAGCTCATGTCCTGCAGTTGCATCTACCATCTGATCAATCCGAGGTAGGGGATAACTATCTTTTGGGTAAGACTTGTTTAGATCGGTGAAGTCTACGCACATTCTCCATTTTCCATTGGCTTTGGGCACAATGACTGCATTCGATAGCCACTCCGGATATATGACTTCCCTGATGAACTCAGCCTCCTCCAACTTTCTGACCTCTTCCTGGATGACATCGTACTTCTCCCTGAAGTATACTCTTCATCTCTGTTTGATGGGCTTAGCACCCTTAGTTACGTTGAGTTTATGGCATATGACGTCGGGGTTGATGCCAGGCATGTCTGCGTGACTCCAAGCGAAGACACTCTGCCTCTTCCTCAGGAAGTTTATCAGCTCTTCCTTGATCTCTGGCTTTAAGGTTTTGCTGACCTGGATGGTTTTTTTCGGTTCGTCCTCATTGAGGACGATGGATTCTACCTCTTTAGCGGCCTCTCCTTTCTTCAACTTTGTTTCATCTCTGAGGTCAAGTGTATCAATGTTATAAGTGGTAGTTGCTCTCTTATGGGCCTCTTTCTCTTCAGCCGAGTTGAAGTAGCATTCTCGTGCTATGGTCTGGTCACCCTGCACTTCCCATACCCCATAGGGGGTTGAGAATTTTAGCATCTGGTGGACCGTCGACGGCACGGTCTCGAACTCCTTAAGGGCTACTCTTCTTATGATGAGGCTATAGGCCGAGAAGACGTTTTCGTCCATAACAAAAAAATTAATCTTCGGGGTTAACCTCTTAGGACACTCATCGCCCATTCGCACGTCCATATCATACATGCCCAACGGATGGACCTTTTCACCGCTAAACCCCATTAACGGATGATGATAGGGTACCAGCCTAGCTCTGCTAAAGCCTAGGCTTTTGAAGCAGGGCCAGAATATCACATCTGCTGAACTTCCTCCATCTACAAGAATTCTCTATACCTCGCATCCATGAACTCTTATTGTGATTATTAAAGGGTCATCATGTGGAGTTAAGATGCCTTCAAAAGTCGAGTCGGGAGAACCCGACTATGAGAGTGTCCATGTCCACCTTCTTTCTCTTCTGCGTTGTCTCGAAAGACGTCAAATTTACTATTTCAAATTTGGTCACTAACTTGGCCTCTTCCACATGAGCTTTTCGGTCAGCCACTTCAGAACCACCCCCTGCAAGTCCTTCGTATATGGTGTTAACACCAAAGGAGATCATGCCCACCCTCTTCACTGGGGTGTTGTCATCTTTGGTGGGAGGTCTGGATCGTCCTCATCATCACCATCTGAGTCATCATCTCTTCTTGTTGGGGTATCATCATGACACTTGTTGTTTCTCTTCTTTTTAGGGTCATCTTTTCCTCTCTTGGGAGCCTTGCCATCAACATATTTCCTCAACTTTCTTGACTTCAACATCTTCTCGTTCTCATCCCTTCAAGGCGAAGCACTTATCTGTGACATGGCCATGGTCTTGGTGGAATTCACACCATAAGTTATGGTTCCTCTTATGTGGAGGAACCTTCAACTTCTCTGGCCATCTTAGGGACTGGTCGTTCTTGATTTCATTGAGAATGTGTTCGTAGCTTACAGTAAGAGGGGTATAACGTGCAAACTTATCATCAATTGACCTCTTCTTTCCATCCTTCTTTCTTTGGGACTTCCCGCTGCTACCGCCATTCTCGTCCTCGTATTTTACAGCCATGGCCTCTTCAGCGTTAATGACCTTCCCCGCAGTTGCCAATAGCTCCGCCATGGACTTTGGAGGGTCCTCCACAAGTTTCCACAACAACTTCCCTTTCTGAAGACCTCCTATGAGGGTGGTTATGGAAATATTCTCTTCGTAATCTTCAACCTCAAGTTTTTCTTTATTGAACCTGGCGATGTAGTCTCTTAGGCTCTCGTGCTTGCCTTGATTGACATACAACAGATGGGTGGTCTTCTTTTGAGGTCTTACCCCAAAGCAGAAATTGTTAATGAACCGTTCTGCCAAGCCCTTAAAGTTCTCAGTTGAATTCTTCGGAAGAGAAGTAAACCATATGTGTGCAGCTCCTGTCAAAGTCCCGAAGAAGGCCCGGTATTTTATCTCATCTGGTATTGAGTAAATGTCCGCCGCTGACTGGTACATCTCAATATAATGTACAGGATTGGTGCTACCGTCATACTTGGGAGTCACTGTAGGTGGCTTGAACTTGGTTCGGGTAGGGAAGATCACTATCTTAGCCACGAATGGAAAGCCTTCTGAGAAACCTCTTTACAGTGGATCCCGACTTTTGATGAGGTCTCCTATCTTATCCTCAAGGTGTTGGATGGAGTTATTCCATGGTCTTGCAATGTCGACATGGCTGAGGTTATCCCCAGCCACCTCCAAGGGGTGGACTGAGGGTTCCCCAACCGCAGCACAACGTCTGTTGTTGACGTCTTCTTGGTATCTTCCTCATCCCAGTTGAGGCCGACGTTGTCTCTCTTCCCTTTGTGAGCCGGCTGCACTTCTCGACCTTGATAACCTTTGTCTTAGGTCATTTACGGGGCCTAGCCTTTCAAAGGCTGACCCTCTGCTCAATCGATCAAAAGATGATCCTCGTTGTTGGGCTTCTCCACCTCTTTTGCCTCCATAACCTTGGCTCCGTTTGATAGGACGAACTGTGATGTTTGAAACCTCATATGACTCCCAACAATCTTCCCGGACATCTTCCGCCTCTAGATCTTCATACCTGTCCTCAGGGCAAGGGTTTCCTTACCTCCCCAGGCACAAGCGCCTAGGGTCAGCAATGTCCCTCCTCCGTTAGGGTGTAGGTTGGTCTTTTGGCGGTGCCTGGGGTGATCCATTGGCGTCAGGATGAGGCTGAACAGCCGCCGAAGTGATCATTTTCGGTAAGATTCCAGGTGGCCTCATCATATTTTGGTTGAGCTGTGCAAATTGCTCCTACATTGCCTGTTGAATTGCAGCCAAAGACCTCAAGGTTGCGGCCACCTCCGCCATTTCAGATTGGGGTGGTGCCTGGCTGGAGCTAGGTCCACCAGCCCCAGACGGCGAAAGAGGCGGTGGTAATTTCGGTGCCATGTGTTAGAATAAAAGAGCTGGTGTAGTAGATGAGCTTAATACCTTACAAGACCTCTTTCAATGGTGAAACAGATCCACGCAAGGGGTGATGCCTGGTTCACCACCAGAGTCTCCGGTGAGGTTAAGCAAGTAAAGAGGAAGAGACAACTTCTCATTCCCACAGACGGTGCCAAAAATGATGATGCTGGAAATAGTACCACTAGTCAAGATGTTTGGCATCACTAGTATATAAAGTATAAGAGAATGAGGTGAGGAGAAGAGGATGAGCACAGTTATATAAATGGTTCAGCCAATCAGGCCTACGTCCACTGTGAAGTTGTGTGGTCAATATCACTGTATGAGGGCTCTAATGGCCATGGATACAAATCTCTCAAGATTTCTCTCCCTACTGTATACTTGGACAGAGCTTCAGCTAGGGTTACTATATCTGGATCTTTTACAAGGTAGAGGATGACCTCTATATAAAGTGCCTGGGGGGTGTAATGTACCCCCCAAGCATGCAATGAACATGTGCATGAGGAATGAACCAGCATGAGAATAACACCTGGTTGATCTCATGTAGATAATGATGACCTCAATATTCCCTCACGTGAGGGGAATGATTCGGTTATTACTGATTATGTACACGTGTTCCCAATAATACATATACTGATAAGGGCTCGGCCATCTGTGAATGGTTCCAACCTCGGCCTGAAAGAGGATGAGGTGGTGACCTTGGCTCAGTGGGAGAGCCGAGGTAAGGCATGTTGAGCTGTGACGTCGACCTGGGCCAAGGTAATGGTGGCGTAGCAGGAACTTCGGTTGGTCCTTAGCCGAGATTACTTATGATGATGGAATGGCAACCTCGGCCTGAACCAAGCCGAGGTTGCAAGCCTTGGATGACCAGATGGATAACTGCCCCTACGGATTACGGAGACCTCTCTTGCCGAGGTAGCTAGTAACGTCGGTTGTGGCCGACCTTGCCTGGGACGAGACTGCTGGTTATTGATCTAAGGCCCTTCCAGCATTGGCCATCTCCATGGCCGAGGTTGATGTCTCTGAGCCAAGGGCGTACATTCAGGGCATATCAGTAATAATATGAGATAAATCAACTCTATTTACATCGTACAAGATGATAAAAGCCTCTAAATTAAGGGGATAAATATGAAGAATTTATGTCTAATAACTCACCCATCGTACCATATCAAACTAGCCTTTAGTATATAATTTAAATTATCTCATAAAATATTTACATTCTGCACATAAGAATATAAGTAGCATGAGGGTTTCTCAATAACTAAGGCTTGTATTTAAAAGAGATAATTTATTTTAAAGATTTCTAAAGCCCCCAACCTACCCTTCTCTAGACTCGATGCATGGGATGTCTCATAAATGAAATTCAACCAAGAAACCACCTACACACTTTTGTCTAGATGAGATATTCATTGAGACACTAAAATTAGTTATAGTATATTAAGGTAGCTTATTAAAGTTTAACAAGTTATGTTTCAATTCCTAAGCCAACAATAACAAACCCATCATATAAACCAATCTTATATTCCCATCCTCCTTTTTAGCCAACCATCAACTACCAGAAATTCTAATTATTTATGAGAGATAATTTATGGGATTTAATTCAATTATAACAACTCAAATTCCCAAACAAAAATTCCAACTAATTAATCATGCAAGAAGGTTTAAGTCGTATAATAATACATAATAATGGGGTAATTGTTGATTAAGTAACAACATAAGACATGCGGTGTTGATTAAAAATTATCGTGCATTTGAATACACTATTTAGGTGTTTCCACCTAAAAGTACAACTAACCAAGCTAAGAGCACAACCCCACATAGCATTACTAATTTTCCAATAATAATGCAATTTTAATCATGGATTAATTACCAGTCATCAAATCAAAATTATTAAGGTTACTAATCAATATCCAAAACCCTAAAATGTAAGTATAATCTCAATTAGTCCAAATTCCTTAATTATTAATTAAACTTTAATTAAAACCCAAGTCATGTGAATACCTATAATTTTATCATAAAAGGTAAGTTGAATGATGGATTATAAATACTAAAGGTTTTTGCTCAAATTTAGATATAGAAATTAGATTTAGGTTAAGTTAACATTCATACATATAAAAGGAGGAGATTAGATTAGTAACTTGCCTAAAAACTATCCAAAAGGATGAGTTTAAAGTTGAATAGTTGCACTCTTGAAAGGCAGCCTTGAAATCTTCTAAAAACCTCCTTAAATTTTATTTGAAATGTTTTAATTTCCTTTTTGAATCCTTACTTGAGATTTGTATATGGAAAACTCTTGATTTTAGTGTTTAATTAATTGCCTAGGGATGAGGTTTATTATGAAAATATGGTTTCTTAGATAACGATATTGTGTCTAGGGAAGAGTTAATGTGATCAAATACAAATTTCTTGCAAAACCAATTATGAGGCAAAGCCCCATTGTGGTGACCCAGTGACCTAGTTGTGAGCCACTCGTGGCTAAGCACACCTACGGCCATGGTAGGCAACCTACGATTGCAGTACAAAAATATTGCGATCAAGATTTAGGCATGGTTTAAGGATTTAGAGTGGTGGCTGATTTAAAATTTATACTTCTCGTATTTTTAATTCATCTAAATTATAAAATTTCCCTATAAGAAAATGTCAAAAGACCTGATTAACCTTGGGATTTTATCCCAATACCGCCTGTATCCTTTCTAGAGTGTTAATATACTAAAGCAAAGTCCAAGCCCAAATATTATTTATCTAAGGGATAATTTATTTAACAATTTACCATTTAGTCTCTAAAGTTCAAAGTTTCCAAATTAAAGTCTGATTTCCCATAACTTTATCTAAATTACCATTTTTAAGTTATTATTATTTATAACAAAATTATTATATTCAAATTATTTATTTAATCCTTTAAAATAAGGGGTATTAGATTCTTTTCCCTAGCAAAAAGAATCATGTCCTCAGAATTCACAAAATATAAAAACATAATTGTCTCAAAACAATTACGAATATTGTTGTCTCATCATATCATTACGCTTCCAAGTTGACTCGGCTTCACTATGGTGATGCAACTGAACACAAAATAGGGGCATATCCGTAGACCTCAAAATTTGAACTCTATGGTCTAAGATACGAACTTGCTCCTCATTATATGAAGCGTCGACCTTTAACTAACTATCCCCTAATTCAATATGTTGATATGTAACCTCGCCCTGTAAGAATCGATGAACCATGGACACATGGAAGACGTTATGCACCAGTATAAATAATCTATAAGTTCTAAATGATAGGTTTACAACCCTATCAGATATGTGATCATAAAGGGCCTAACATACCCCGAGACAAACTTCCCTTTCTTCCCAAAATGCATCACCCCTTTCTCGGGTGACACTTTGAGAAGCGCCTGGTCGCCAACCTAAAATTCCACATCCTTCCTCTCCAAATATTCTTAGGTCTTCCATTAACTCTGGGCATTCTTGATTTTCTTATGAATCATCTTAATGTTCCATGTCATCTCCTGAACATAATTGGGTCCCAACAAACCACTATCTCTCGAGTCTAACCAACATACGGGTGATCTACAGGGATGTCTATACAACGCGCACCTCATTCTGCTCTAAACCAATCGACTTTTTATAGTTGTTATTGTTATAAGAGAACTACAAGAAGGGCAGTGCACCTCCCAACTACCCTTTACATCCAACATATATGCTCGTAACATATCCTCCAAGATTTGGTTCACCGCTCCGTCTGTACATCCGTCTAAGGATGATAAGACGTACTCACATGTAACCATCACCTCTCGAAAGACACCTAAAATTGGGATAAAAAAGTCAAATATCTATCTAAAATGATCAACAAAGTCACCCCGTGTAACTGGACGATCTCTGTTACGTACAATCGTTTATACTGCTATACCAAGAAATTTGTGCAGATAGGCAAGATATGTGCCACCTTTGTCAAGAGATCCAATATAATCCAAATGGAATCGTGACATTAAGTGTAACACCCTGGGAGGTGCTAATGAAAAATATTGATAAATTAGAGAATTTTTTTATAAAACAAATGCCATTTAGATCGAGCATAAATTTGTGGAAGCATAGATACCTGTATCAACTGAATAGAATTTCTCAATTTTATTAAATCTCTAATGTCCTTTTACAAAACAATTTACAATAAACAAAGCGATACATTTAAATTTTAAAATAAATATCCAGAGCCTCTAGCGACAATTCCAATCCCAACAATGCCATAAATATCATCCCGCATCAATCCAAAAATACAACAACTATGGGAGGATGAGCGGGAAACTCATTAGTTCGTATAAACTCTCCAAGTGTAACTACATATACTCGTGTGTGCGTGTATTATATACAAGAGTGTATGTAATATGAACACTCAAATAAAATTTCAATTATATAATGATAACCTAGGATCTCCACGTGGGCACTACACAACCCAAGATCCCATACCAAAATTCTCGTCACACTTCCCACAACACGGTATGGACTACCATCCACTATCCTATTAATTGTCCTGGAACAATCCAATGGACCCCAAAAATAAATAACATAACTCGAGTACCCAGCCCATCATAGTCTGACATCACTACCATAAAATCTTGGTAAGACCTCGACAATAACACTTGGTGTACTCACCAATCGGGGTCCATGGCTGACAACACACCCCATCCAATGGGTGGTTTGGCTAAGGAAAGCCTATGCGTTCTCCAATAATAATTATTATAATATCATTCTCTCAATTAATATAGATTTCATATATCAAGTGTATATGTTTTCTACCCAGATTCTATAACCCAACATACTCGTAAAATCAACTAGTTTCGTTACCCCAAACTACACGGCTTGAAAATAATACAAATCTAATCGGTGTAATAACGAATATAGTATACGAGCATATAATACATATAAATGCAACAAATAGCATGGATATAACTATGCAATCAAGGTTGAATAAATGTAGCATGCTAAATTAACAACGAGAGAACGAAATTACCTCAAGAGAGCTAAAATCCACAATTAGAGGCCTCTATTATAAATATAGAAACTTAAATCTAAACATCATCTGAATTGCCAATTCAACTTCAGATTTGGATACTACACAAAAAACTGGATCATGTATGTGTTTTGAGTTTTTCTCAAATCTCATCTGAAAGCCCTCAAAAAGAAGATCTAAAACACTCTAAACTGACTCTTCTCATTCATCTCGATTTTGCCTATTTGGATTTCATTTTTGGCCTCTCCATTTCATCTTCCTTTCCTTATCATTAGCCCTATTATTCCATACAAATCCTCTCCCTCAAAACCTAACTAGGAGCCTAAGCTAATGGATATTACCATATTGCCCTTTAATTCAAAATTATTTACTTTACATATTTAAACCATTATAAAATGTCCAAAAATTTAAATTTATATGTTTTATTTGATTTCAAACCAAAATAAATTGCTTTTAAATATAATATTAATAAAAATATCTTTATTTAAAATAAAATATCATGGTTATTAAAATAGTAATATTACTGAAATCTTATATAATATTCATATATAATCCCTTAAAATAATAGTGTAGTACATTCTTCCCCTCTACAAAAGGAATTTCGTCCTCGACATTCACCCAAAATTTCCATCCATTACATTCAAATAGAAAATTTGACATCACCCAAATAAGAGACAACATAAATAAAATCTCTCTCAATGCACAACGTAACGAATCAATAATCCTAAGTCTGAGAATACGAATAACCTATGCTCTGATACCACTTTGTAACATCCCGAGAGGTGCTACTAAAAAATATTGATAAATTAGAGAATTTTTTTTTAAAAAAATACCGTTTATATTGATCATAAATTTGCGGAAGCATAAATACATAAATCAACTGAATAGAAAGTCTCAATTTTATTAAATGTCAAATGTCATTTTACATAAAAATTTACAATAAACTGTAAGGATATAAATTTCCAATTGAGTCCATGTATTGTTTTGACTTAATTCCGTGAACAAAACTGTGTTTGTAATATGTCATAGGGAGATGTTTATTTTGTCACGATCCCACTTGGTCTATGACGTATTGAAGAAAATTGAAGACGTTGCGAAAAAGCTTCAAAGAATTCATCATGCCGAAGTTTAATTGGTGCAAGTTTAATCGTCTTTAAAGTTAATTGCGGTATGAATGCGTATAATTAATGGTGCTTGGAATTGTTTTTATAAAAGATAAGGATGTATTTTTATAAAGAAAAATGTTTTAAATGTTTTAAAAGTGTTTTAAAAGATTTACACTTCGTTTTTATTCTGATAAGCTCGAAAAAGGAGTTTGACTTTACTAGGTCTCTTTAAAGAAACGTTTTAATTGAAAAGTCAAAAAGTCAAGCTTCTCGCTCGAACGACATTAGATCTCGTGCGAACGAGATATCTAAGTCGCTCTAATGAGATCCTTAAGTCGTTCGAACGACACGCATTTTGAGGCGGTGCTAATTTGTTATTTAAAGCGTGTTTCTATCAGAATTTCGTAAGTGTGCATTTTGGAAAACAGTTTACGAACCACAAACTTGTTTGCACATGTTTTCTAAGGTTTACAAAGCATAAATACATCCTTAGAAGTTTGCAAAGATCCGAGATATCATTCTTATATGTTTAAGTGATCTTGCGGCACCAACGTTGTTTGTTCTACACATTGAACATCAAAGGGTTTTGCGGTGAAGAAAAGAGAAGGACTTCTTGTTCGACATCGTAGACGAATCAAAGCCATTCGGTGGACACCGAGACATACGTGGATGCGTGTGTTGTGGACAGGTATCGTGGAAGAAGGACTTTCTGCGTAGGCACTGTGAGAGGAGTGGTTGAAGATCAGAAGAGCATCAAGACCCGTGGGGATCGAGTCGTTGAGTGAGACTTTGTCTGTCTTTGTAAAACCATATTCATAGTGATTGTCTGGCGTGGGCCGTCCGAGGTTGTTTTCCCGTTTTGGGTTTTTTACTCGTACATCCGACGTTGTGAGTATTCTTTACTTGCTTTAATCACTAGATGCATGTTTAGGATTAATCAAGATAAAATTGGTTTAATGTAAGAATTGAGTTTTAACAATTTGGTTTGGTGCATAATTAAAAGTTGAAAATGGTTTTGTTTAAAACACACATATTGGGCACTCTTCAAATTTGTATCAGAGCTAGAAAACATATTTTATTTATTTTGTGATCCCGTGTATTTTCAAAGATGAATTCTGGATATAATGAATTTCCTCGAACTCCTGTTTTTTATGGCACTAATTACACTTATTGGAATATGAGAATGAGATGTGCTTTAAAATCTATTAATGAGCGTGTGTGGCTAGCAGTTGAGAAAGGTTGGACAACCCCTGTCACTATTGTAGGTGAGGTCACTAGTTTAAAGCCTGTTGAGTCATGGACCGAAACTAAACAAAGACTTGCACAATATAATTCTAAGGGTCTGCACGTTATTGCTTCACATGTTACACAGGAAGAATATAATAGAATTATGACTTGTGAAACATCAAAAGAGTCTTGGGATATTTTGGCACTCACTCGCGAGGGAACTAGAACGGTTAGGGCGTTAAAACTTCAAAATCTCACTACAGAGTTTGAGACCATCAGGATGTTAGAGAGTGAGACTTTTGATGAGTTTTATTCTAGGTTATCCAATATTGTCAACTCGTCGTTTAACCTAGGTGAGAAAATTCCCGAAAATCGTGTCATTAAGAAAATCCTGAGGTCGTTGCCTAGTCGATTTGATGCGAAAGTGACCATTTTAAACTCCTTGGATAGGTTAGAGTCAACGAAACTAGAAGATATTGTAGGTGACTTACAAACCTATGAAATCGACATGATTACCTCCAAGAAAGTGCCTAAGAAAGAAAAGGGTATTGCTTTGAAAACCCGGAAGGAGGAAATTAAAGTTTTGGATTCCGATTCCGATTCCGATTTTGAGGATGTTGATTTGTTGGCAAAGAAATTTAAAAAATTTATTAAGTTTCAAAAGCAATCAAAAGATGCCAAGAAATTTAAAAAATTCAAGAACAACAAAGTAGATCCCACCTCTAAGGATAAGTTTGAGAAGCCTAAGAGAGATGAGTCGGATAAGTGTTTTGGGTGTGAGGGGTACGATCACAAAGATAAGGAGTGTTCCACTAGACTTAAGAAAGAGGGCAAGCAACCCATTGTCTATAATGCCACCTTAAGTAATAGTGATCCGGAAGAGGGAGAGAGTTCCCCCATTGATCGTAACTTTGTTGCGTTTATGGCATGTCATGTGAGCGACGATGATTCTCATGTGCATGACACTTTCGAGGAGGTTCTGATTGTATCCCAGGTTTGTGAGGGTAAAGAGAGTGACGAGGAGGAGATAGATGTGAAAGAGTTGCAAAATATGTTTAATGAGTTATATGCTGAAACAGTAAAAATGAAAAAGGCTAACTCTAAATTGCAAGCTAAGTTGAATGAACGTGCCATAGAAAATAATGATAGTTTGATTGAGGATCTTAGGGCACGAGAGAAGAAGTTTAGAGAGAAACTAGAGCTTGTGGAGAAAGAGAGAGACAGTCTCCGTGGTTTGATGGAGTCCTTGAAAAAGGATATTTTAGAGTTTGAGGAGTCTAGACGTTTGATCGAGTCTAGGATTCACGAGTTGGAGGAGAGATTGAGAGACTCGTCTAGAGTCAAGTTTGATTTGGAGGCTAGGTCGGAGAAGTTAGATAAGATCCTAGGTACCGTCCAAATTAAGGGAGATAGGGGAGGTATAGGTTTTGATGAGAGAGTTGTTCCCATTCCCCCCGCACGTGTGAGAAACACTAGGAAGGTTAGAAAAGGTCCACATATAGGTAATCATTCCCACCACCGCTACACTTGCACGTTTTGTGGTAGGAAAGGTCACCTTAGGCATTATTGTTACGACCTTAGATAAGCTCCTAGAAAGTTTAGGAATAAAGCTGCCCCGGTTCCCAAAACCCCCATGCGTCGTTTTACACCTATTGGGGTTAGGAAATCGGATTTAGTGGCTTTAGGAATTAAACTTCATGATTCTCATTTAGTTGCACTTGATTCTTCCCATGCTAAATCTAAAGGATGATAGTGTTGCCTTGTTTGTCATATACTAGTTTGCTTCATGATTTATTCATTGCTAGTATTATGACATGTGTATCATTTTGTATTATAGTTTTCACTTGTTTAAGTCTTATTGAAAAATACAAAAATATTTTATTTTTTACATGTTTGATGTGGCATATTGGTGTGCTTGACCCCCCCCCCCCCCCCAATCGTTTTATTACCATGTGGCTAGGACATTTGGTCATTATTATCGATGCTTAGAATGATCTTAACCATTGTTTATATGGGGTTATTTCGAAGTTGATATGCATTTTGATTCGACTTTGTATATATGCTAACATTGCACACATGCATGAGTTTATATGGATGTTTGACTTCTCTTGCATATTTAAATTTGGTGAGGCGTTCTTATCTCAATCTTGTCATCTGTGCGTAAGCAGACTTAAGGAGAAGTGTGCATGTAATAACGGTTTACCATGAGGATTTAATTTGGTAAAAATAATGAGTGATTCACGGAAAAGGGCTGCGAGAGTTCAAAATTAACTCGTCGTGAAAGCCATCATTTAAAAGAGCCCAAAACGAAAATGCTATATGCTATCAAAAGGGACAAATTTGTTCAATTCATTCCAAAGAATATATGATATTATTGAGGGAGTTTGGATGGATTAAAAATTTAACGGGTTTACACAACTAATCCTAAAGGTTGAAATATTTCAATTTGACGCTATTGTTTGTAGAATCGTCAAAATTCTGGATTTGTGTGCATGTAATTTGTTTAGTTCATTAAGCTCACACTTTTATTGTCATATGGCTATAATAAAGTTTGATGATTTATCGCTATCAATTAGAGCTTCTTGATCGTTTCGATGTGTTGGAATTGCGACTCATTTGTTGTAGTTTCACTCCCATTCATTCCATGTCCATGTTTGAGCACATTGATAATATGTTTGCATGTAACTCACATTTTTAGTTTTTATGAGTTTTTGTTTTTTGTGTTAAAAAGACTACTATTTTGCTTCTGTCAGGCACTTCCTGGAATTTTTTTTTTGGAATTTTTTTCACTGGGCAATATTATATAATATTTCTAGGAATCTGGGAAATTCTGACAAGTCGCTCGAAGTCGTTCAAACGACTTACCCATCTCGCGTGAACGACAGTTGTACTTCGTTTGAGCGATGTCCATGTCTCGTTCGAACGACAGGCTGTTTTGGAGCTTCTGATTGGTCTGCAGTCCACTGGGTTAATTTGGTATATTTTTGGTACTGCTGGAAGTTTTTTTTTGGACTGACTGGTTTATATGCAGGTTCTTTTATCTCAAATTGGAAGTTTGCATATAAGTTCGTTTATCACACCTGATTATATTGCTATATTCTTTGTGTGATTCTTGGTTTACTAGCTACTGATTTGTCATTACACGATCATATTTAGCTGGTTGTTTCATGGTTATCTAGCATTTTCAATTCTTAAATTGATTCAAATTGGTATATGTTCTCATGCTAGATATTTCAAAATTGGTTTATCTTTTCACCAGACTATCTATCCGAGACAAAAAGGGGGAGAGATGTATGTGATGTAGGGGGAGATTTGTTGAGCGTCTCTATTGATATTTGGATGTACATATGGTTTGATTATAATTCTTCTCCTAATTGGTATAAAAAATTGCTCAGATGTTTCAAATGATTTGTTCTTATTGAAAATATATTTTGGTATCATTTGTTCCTCCATACTTCACTGGGTATTTGTTTGTCTGTTTCATGTGTGTAGGTATGCTTCAGCAATTCGAGATTTCAAGTCTACATCACTTTCAGACAGTTCATGCTTGTCGGTGCTATATATACTAGTCCGTGTCCTGTATTTTTTATTTTGGGTTTATGGGATGGGATTTAGGCGTCATACGGCTTGACGGCCCGGTTAGGCATTTCACTGGTTTAATTTTGTCCCGGAATAGTCAAAGGGGGAGATTTGTAAGGACATAAATTTCCAACTGAGTTCATGTATTGTTTTGACTTAATTCCATGAACAAAACTGTGTTTGTAATATGTCATAGGGAGATGTTTATTTTATCACGATCCCACTTGGTCTATGACGTATTGAAGAAAATTGAAGACGTTGCGGCAAAGATTCAAAGAATTCATCATGCCGAAGTTTAATTGGTGCAAGTTTAATCGTCTTCAAAGTTAATTGCATTCCGAGAACACTCAAGTATGAATGCGTATAATTAATGGTGCTCGGAATTGTTTTTATAAAAGATAAGGAGGTATTTTTATAAAGAAAAATGTTTTAAATGTTTTAAAAGTGTTTATAAAGGTTTACACTTCGTTTTTATTCTGATAAGCTCGAAAAAGGAGTTTGACTTTACTAGGTCTCTTTAAAGAAACGTTTTAATTGAAAAGTCAAAAAATCAAGCTTCTCGCTCGAACGACATTAGATCTCGCACGAACGAGATATCTAAGTCGCTCGAATGAGATCCTTAAGTCGTTCGAATGACACACATTTTGAGGCGGTGCTAATTTGTTATTTAAAGCGTGTTTCTATCAGAATTTCGTAAGTGTGCATTCTGGAAAATAATTTACGAACCACAAACTTGTTTGCACATGTTTTCTAAGGTTTACAAAGCATAAACACATCCTTAGAAGTTTGCAAAGATCCGAGATGTCATTCTTATATGTTTAAGTGATCTTGCGGTACCAAAGTTGTTTGTTCTACACATTGAACATCAAAGGGTTTTGTGGTGAAGAAAAGAGAAGGATTTCTTGTTCGACATCGTAGACGAATCAAAGCCATTCGGTGGACACCGAGACATACGTGGGCACGTGTGTTATGGACAGGTATCATGGAAGGACTTTCTGCGTGGGCACTGTGAGAGGAGTGTTTGAAGATCAGAAGAGCGTCAAGACCCGTGAGGATCGAGTCGTTGAGTGAGACTTTTGCTGTCTTTGTAAAACCATATTCATAGTGATTGTCTGGTTTGCGCCGTCCGAGGTTATTTTCCCGTTTTGGGTTTTTTCCTCGTACATCCGGCGTTGTGAGTATTTTTACTTTATTTTACTTTCTTTAATCACTAGATGCATGTTTAGGATTAATCAAGATAAAATTGGTTTAAAGTAAGAATTGGGTTTTCACAACTTGGTTTGGTGCATAATTAAAAGTTGGATAATTTTCGGAGAAAAATTGGTTTTGTTTAAAACACACATATTGGCCACTCTTCATAAATAAAGCGATACATTTAGATTTTAAAAATAAATATCAAGAGTCTCTAACGACAATCCCAATCTAAACGATTCCATAAATATCATCTCGCATCAATTCTGAAATATAACAAACTATAGGGAGGGGCTAAGCGAAATACTTAGTAGTTCGTATAAATTCTCCAAGTGTAGCTACGCATACTCATGTGTGCGTGCATCATATACAAGAGTGTTCGAAATATGAACACTCAACTAAAATCTCAACAATACAATGTGGGAAGTGCGGAGGGGATTTTGATATGGGATCTTAGGTTGTGTCGTGAGATCCTAGGTTATCATCGTATTGTTCCCGGAACAATCCAATCGCCCCCCCAAAAAATAACATTACCCGGGTACACGATCCATTATAACCTGACATCGCCACTATAAAATCTTGGCATCACCGTCATAATAACACTTGGCATACTTGCCAAGTGGGGCCAATGGCCTACTCTTTCGATAATAAACAAAATCGTAGCCGACAGCACACCCCATCCAATGAGTGATTTGGCTAAGGAATGTCTATGCATTCTCCAATAATAATCATTATAATATCATTTTCTCAATTAAAATAGATTTCAAATTCATTTCCCTTATATTAAGTATTCAAGTTTTCTACCTAAGTTCTATAACCCAACATGCTCGTAAAATCAACTAGTTCCGTTACCCCAACAATATGGCATAAAAATAATATAAATACAATGGTTGCAATAGCGAACATAGTATATGAGCATATAATACATATAAATTCAACACATATCATGTATATAACTATACAATCAAGGTTGAATAGGTGTAGCACACTAAATTAACAGCGGGAGAACGAAACTACCTCAAGAGAGTAAGATCCACAATTATAGGCCTATTTTGAAAACATAGAAAAAACAAATATAAACATCATCCAAATTGCCAATTCGACTTCTTATTTGGATTTTAAACAAAAAAAAATGGGTCAGGTACGTGTTTTGATTTTTTCTCAAATCTCATCCAAAAGTACTCAAAAAGAAGATCTAAAACACTCAAAAACAACTCTTCTCAATCCTCTCATTTTTTCCTCATTGGATTTTGTTTTGGGCCTCTCCTTTTCATCCTCCTCTCCTTATAATGGGCCCTTTTATTCCTTATGAAGACTCTCCCTCAAACCCTAGCCTGGAGCCTAAGCTAAAGGATATTACCATATTGCCCTTTAATTCAAAATCTACTTTATATATTTAAACCATTATTATATATCCAAAAACTATTCTAATTTAAATTTAAATGTTTGATTCGATTTCAAACCAAAATATATTATTTTTAAATAAAATATCAATAAAACTATTTTCATTTAAAATAAATATCCCAATTAATAAAATAATAATATTACTAGAATTTTATATAATGTTCATAAATAATCTTAATAGGGTATTACATTAAATCATCAACGATAATCATATGATGAAGTCCATATAAATGTTATCTCATTTCCACTCAAGAATGGGTAAGGGATGTAGAGTACCTAATGGTAGTTAATGAACCACATTCACCATCTGGCAAGAACTATATTGAGACACAAATATAACAACGTCGCACTTTATACCTGCCCACCAATACTGTCTATGCATTGTCTGGCACATCTTATCCCCACCAGGATGTACCTAAAATTGAGATCCATGATCCTCCTATATGACATCCATATAAAAAATTCTCATAAGAAGATACCATCAACCTCCCTTTGTACTGCAATCCACCACCTGTACCAATAATGTAAAGAGGTACAACATTAGAAAGAAGATCCTTCATTTTCTCCTTGCATGCTATGTCATTAATTTGTGCTTGGACTATCCTCAAAATGATGTCGTGAGTCACTATGAAAATTCCCATAAAAGCATCAACCAACTCAATAATCACCTTAACCAAACCAAAGTTCTTTAACTAAAGAATAAACAAACTTCCACTTAATCGTAGACTCAAAGCATCTACCACGATATTTGCCTTCCTCGGGCAATAATGAATCATAAACTAGTAATTTTTTATGAACTCAAACCAAGTTCCCTGCCTCATATTCATGTCCTTTTGCTTAAATGAATATTGTAGGCTCTTATGGTCATTGAAGAGTCTAAACTACTCACCCCACAAATAATGTCTCCATATATGTAATGCGAACAACAACACCTCTAACTTCAAATTATTGTCAGATAGTTAACCTCATCATGATTCAACTTTTAAGACGCACGAAAAATTGGTCGATCTTCCTACATCAGCATCCTACCAAATCCTTACAAGGAAGCAAAAATATAGAATAAATACTCATCCTCTCTCCTAGGTAGAGCAAAAAATGGAGTTAAAGTCAACTTCTCCTTGAGAGTGTTGAAGTCTTGCTAACACCTCTCACTCCATACAAACTAGGGGAGGACATAGGCACGAGGCCCGCCAAGTCTGCTAGAAAAAATAAGGCTTTGGTAAGGCAAATAGGCCCGCAAGCCGGGTTTGACAAAATTTTATAGGCCCATTTTTTCTCTGGGAAGTCTTAGGCATGTATTATTAGGTCCGCTTAAGCCCCACCCGGTTCGAGGCTCCAAAATTGTATATATATATATATATATATATATAATAAAAGAATATGAATGGGGATCATTTATAAGTGTCAGTTTTAGGCTTTATTTACTCTTAGTTTTAAGAGTACATTCTAAAATAAATTTGCTAACCAATAAAATAGGTTATAAATTTGTTAAACAATAAAATTAAGGTAAAAAAAATTGTGCCCGGGCTTGGGCAAAGGGCCCGGGCAAGAAGTTTCCGAATTTGGGTGGGCTTGGGATTACATAATGAGGCATAACTTGGGAATGTGTGGACCTATTGTAGCTCAAATTTTATAGGTCAGACAAGTCGAGCTGGGCCTGCTCGGCACCGGCCCATGGCACCTTTAATACAAGCGGGATCCCCTTACGACTCAACTTGTTCAATTACCCCTAAATGAACCTCTGTTACTAATTGACTACTCACAAATAAACTACAAACCTCCGTGGGTGACATGGGATGTCCCCAATCCAATACGACTGACACCTTACTTGTATCCGGCCACAAACCCTTATTCGATACCACATGACCCGAGAAATTTACATTATGCGTCCAAAACTCACACTGATTAAGCTTAACATATACCTTATGCTCCCGTAACATCTGAAGGTCTATTCTCAAATGATTAACATGCTCCTTATCTATGAATGAAAAAATTCGAATGCTATCGATGAAGACTAAGATGAACTGATTCAAGAAAGATCAAAAGACTCATGCCATTAAATCTATAAACATAGTCGGGACACTGGTCAGAACAAATGACATGATCCTGAACTCATACGAACTAATCGTTTCAATAAGGTAGTCTTACCCAAATGCAAATCGATCTCTAAAAAGAAGGGAGAACCTTATAACTAATTAAACAAATCATTGATCCTCGACAAAACGTATTTTTCTTCACTATCACCTTATTCAACTCGCAGTATTCAATGCACAACTGTGTTTATAATGCCTAAGGACTCAGTACTAAAAGCTATCGGGGACAATACTAGTGTTATTGTGATTGTTGGGGCTAAAAATCATGACAAATTCGTCCTTGATGTTGGCCTTGGACCTATTGGCACTGCCTTTGCTGGTCCTGTTCCCACTCACTCAGGAAAACTCGGGATCTATGTCCCATTCCACCACACCTAAAACACACACTAGTGAATGGGGTTGAAGGAGACCTCTTTTATTGTTGTTGTTGTTGTTGTTGTTGTTGTTGTTGTTGTTGTTGTTGTTGTCCTTGTCCTATTCAATGGGGTCATTGTAGTTGTTGTTGGGGTATTTGTTGCCCTGTCTTGAACCTCCTCCATTGATCTTTTCCCTGTTAGCCCTAAAATCCCTTCTAGTCTCCACAAGAATTACTCCCTACCTTAGGCCGACTCTGTTGGTCCATTTATCCAACTCCCTTTTATGCTACCTCCAGTCTAAATAGTGCATTAATGCTCCATTTACTACATAGGCATAGGTAGTGTGTGCCCGATTTCCCGTGATCACCTGCTTGATGAGCCATGTCAAACCCTGTACAAAGCACTCCATATTCCTCTTCTTTATACTCACCTCGTGTAGAATAAATAACGGAATTGTAAACTCTCGAACTCAGCCATTCTACGAGTACTCTATTGTAAGAGAAGGAAATCTTTCTTCTTATGTACCCATAATGAGTCAGGGATATACTTCTCATAAACCTTGCCGAAAACTAGGCATAAGACAAACTCTCTCCCTTTGCTGTTGTAGTCACACTCTCCCACCATCTGAGGGTACTCCTTATTAGGAAAAAAGTCACCAACATCTTCTTTTGCACCTCAATGCAGTCCAATAATCTCAAGTTATGCTCGATGTCTTGGCGCCACTGATGTGCCATAGTAGCATCAAAATAATAAACAAATGAAGGCAGACTGTTCTTCATAAATAAACCCCAGATCCTCTCTAAGGTAGATGTCAGTGCTATCTGTTACTCTACCCATTAAGCCCTCTATTGTCGTCTTGCTTCCATCCCTATCACTACAGATTGACATATGAGCTTGGCTAGCTCTTGAGGACCAAAGTGATGTGACCATGTACATTTGACATCGGTACTATTGGTGCCTATTCTAATAGGGTTGCAGGGTCAACCGTCCCCTGCCTGTACCCTGACTTCATGTGCTTTCCTCTTCGACGACATATGAAATTCAAGATAAAGTCCTAATAACAACGAGTCATAAATTGAGTAAAAATAGAACGCCATATAAAATTCTAGAAGGACCTATAACCCTCAAGGCCTAATACCATGCTTTGATACCAACTATAACAACCCGTATATTTCAATACTAAGGTTTATCACGTTCTAATATTAAAATACACAGCTTGTTAAAATAATTAAATATCATTCTTACATTGTACATAATCAAAATAAATAATATGCTAAGATATAGATTCGATATGATAAACCTCAACAGTCTAATCATAAAATCACAACAAATCCAATGTCATAAGAGAATATCTTAACTATCACATTAACTAGTATCAAATTATAAATCTCTTCTATAAAGTCTCAACTCAAAATACCAACATTAATTGAACATAAACAAACATGCCAAAAATCATATTGGCCATACATGCTAACTAAAAACTCGATGTATTTAAACTCACACAGCTGAAATTAAAGTAGTCAACCATAGAGATGAACCTACGTCTGATAACCTGAGAGTAGTAACGGGAATAAAATGGAGAGATAGTCCATGCTAGCTGGAAAGGAGGCTAATTGCAAGGTCTGATCCTAGAATTTGAAACATTTTAACGATAATAAATGGGCAAGATCTCAACAAATTACCAAAGCCACGCAACTCAAAATAACTTGTATATTTAAATGGTAAGCCTATGGGTCGTCTAACCTAACGTAAAAACCATGGGTGTAAAACGGAACCTCGCAATTCATTTTTGATTTAATCATCAGTTTTAAAAATTAATCAACCTCTTGACTAATCAAGCCATAACTTCTATATGCCCTTTCTCCCCGACCATCCCAAGAATATACGCTACGCACAAATAAATCCGATCACAAAAACCAAACACCATCGTTATCTAGCGAGGGACGAACAAAACATGTGTGACGCACAAATAAAATTGCTTTGAAATCCAGACCCACCATTCTTTAGCATGGTCCCATCGCTCACTCATGGTACACATATAGAACCATGCTCCAGCCTGCAAATTTAACTACTATCACGGAAACGCAATATATAAGGACGTCCTCTCTTAGCACAAACCCATATAATCATATTGATTCATTCGTTTCAATTTATCATTACCATCATTAACAAAATACCCTTACATGTTCCTCATTTAACTTATTACTCAAGTTATAATGTCATCGGGTTTGATTTACCTCACTCGTCATACCATATCAAACTATCCTTAATTTATTATTTATATTATCTAATTATCTCATAAGAAATTTATTAATCTACACATAAGAATATAACTAACATGTGGGTTTCTCAGTAACTAAAACTTACATTTAAAATAGATAAGTTATTTAAAACATTCATAGATCCCCCACTCCTACCCTTTGCTAGAGTCTATGCGTGGGATGTCTAATAAATAAAATCCAAACAAAGAACCCTCTTGATATACTTATTTCTAGATAATGTATTCATTTAGGCACTAAAATTAGTTATAGGATATTAAGGTAATTTATTAATTTAACAAGTTATGTTTCAATTCCCAATCCAACAACAACAACAAACCCACTATGTAAATCAATCCTATATTACCATCCTCCTTTTTAGCCAATAATTAATTACTAGAAATTTCAATTATTCATGAGAGATCATTTATGAGATTTAATTAAATTATAATAACTCAAAGTCCCAAACAAATTCCCACTAATTAATCATGTAAAGAGGTTTAAGTCGAATAACAATCCATAATTATCGGGTAACGGTTAATTAATCAATTACATAAGAAGTTGGGTGCTAATTACTAATGGCAATGCATTGTACTACATTATTTAGGTGTTTCTACCCAAAAGTAGAATCACACTACACCAAAATGCACCTTTAATAACGGTATTTTACCTTTACTAAAAATATTAGTAACGGAAAATTTTCGTTAGGAAAAAGGCGTTGGGAACAAAATTTTAGTAACGGTAAAATTTTGTTTCTAATTTTGAATTTACCGACAGTATTGTACCATTACTAGTTCTGATTTAGTAACGAAATTTTGTGTTACTATTTAAACCTTATTACACCCCTTTTATAACACTTTGGTCTAATTTTGTAACAGTAAAGATCCGTTAGTAATATTAATACATATTTAAAAATATATATTTTTCAAATTCTAAGAATATATACAAAAATAGTCCACATAAACAAGGGCATTATATTCAATATTTATATTCTATATAAGGCTCCATTCTTTATTTAACAAAGAAACTTAAACCAAACAAATGAAAATCGTAATACAATCACCCGAAAGTTACATTATTTTCATAAATGCATCCAATATAACATCCTAATACAATCATCCCGAAATGAAATATTTTTATATTATAACCAAACAAATGAAATATAGAAAAAGAAGTCCGTTGTTGTTGACAATAAACTTTCGTTCTTTTATCATTGCCATCAACTCCGCAAGCCGCAATGCTGGAAACTTGATGAGGATCTAAAAATGATATTCTGTCAAAAAAAATAAAATTATCATATTAGTTATAATATCAACATTTAGTCATAAAAAACTAATTTAGTACAAAAAATTATCCAACAACAAAATTAATTGCACAAATACTTGTAAAAAAATTGCACAACACACTGTAAAGAAAAGGGCAAAGTCAAACCCAAAAAAACTTGCTAATTCACAAACCTCTACAGTTTCCTTTCAAGAGATGAACAAACAAGGTGCATCCTGACAATTTTAACCTATGTGATCAAGAGTGAACTCGTGTCCAAATATGTTAACCTATCATTCCCTTGTTATTTGTTAATATTTGTGCTACAAAATCCTTGGAACAAATTATGACACCCCACCCAATTAAATACCGGGTGGCCAGTCCTTTATAAAATTTAAAATAGAATATCCAGTTGGTTCATTTTTAACATCACTGTCGAAACACAATTTTCTTATTAACCACCTAATAATTAATTAAGCTAGTGTCAAAACGTTTAATCCACTAGATAAATATTAATCAAATTGAAACCACTTAAACAATCACCATTCTCACAATTTAGTAACTAAAGAATAAAACATCATCCAACTGAATATAATAAACTGGAATAATCGTCCCAGTCAAAAGAAATCCAAACCGACAATAATAAGTCCAACTGAAAATGGAAAAAAAACTAGAATTAAAAGTACAATGTATCTCTAACATAAATAAACTGAGAATGGGCTACACATGCCCTAACTGAGAAGACTAGATACTCGAAATGGAAATGATAAATGTGGAGGTATCTATATGCGAGGACCTGTAACTTCCACATTCGCTGCAATAAGTCAAAAGATCCAATGGTCTAACCGTGGTGTCCCTGTGGATGGGCACCTAAATTTATACACAATGAAAAAGAGATTTTGCAAGGGACGGGTCAGAGCCTGAGTGTAAAAAGGTCATAAAACGTTTAGCAAGTATTTAAAAATTGCGGTAAAGAAATATTAAGTGCATATTAGCTTATCGAGCACCCACTTGAAATTCTCACCTCTCAACTATTGTGCACGGCTAACGTACTTCTAAACCGTTCTAATCATAGTTATCACCTAACTAGATTATAGATTTAAACATCTATCTATCATCCGTAAGAATGTCTCGTATTACACCACGTACTTTTACGATACATTGCTCTTCTATTTGCTATCCCGAATATAAGGTTCCTAAAACTGTTAAGTGTTCACGTACTTAAATTATTTAAGGATTAATTATCTTATTTATCTACAAGTCTCACACAGTAAATAGTATTACAAAGGCATATAAATAATCATCACAATATTATATATATACATTACGGCACCCCTAGACTCAGTTGCGTTACATGCATACTCTGCTATCAAGTCACGGTACATCTCGTACTAAATAAGGACAATGGGTTTAGAATCTCCCACGAACCATAAATTTCAAACCACACATATTGGAGGCGAACATAGTTCTAAGCCTATGGGCTACGCACGTACCTACGCACCCATATGATGACCATCATCACTATCATTCTCACAGATAGCCCGTACCTAGGTTCCATGCTCTGAGGCATAAGTCAAATATCCCCCCGAAGGCTCCTCAAGATAGAACTGTCCCCTTTTTAAAAAAAACTCCTTTGATAGCAAGTATGGTAGGTATTTTATACACATATGGCAAATCAATCATATAGGTATTCACATAACATATTGCAATTAGTAGGTGTACACAACCCGAGTATATATATTTATAAGTGGTATACTTCTCACTATACTCCCAATATCATTTATTTACGACTATCTTCTCTATCATGTCGCATGTAAGTCATTTCCTAAACCCAAGTATCTTTTATAGTAGTTACCCCACTCTTATACTACTAATATATAATAAGGATTCAAGTATACTAATTCACCTCTCTCAATTTAACAATGTTGCGAAGTTTAAACCTCAAACCGTAAATTTCCAAAGTTCTGAAATCTCGTTCGAACTAACTTCGAACGACCAAATCCCTGAATTCTCGTTTGATATCTTATTAGAAGTTTCGTTGTCAATCTCGCTCGAACGAGGTCATTTGAATGACTTCCCCAGGTCGTTCTAACGAGATTGACGTGCTTCGTCCCCCACCTCTTGAAACTTCGTTTTTCCCCATTATTGACCCTGAAAACCTCTACAGATTCATCCCAACCACTAATCAATCAATTCTAATCAATTATCTAACATATATATATGATTTCTAACAACCTAGAATCATTAAATCATGCATAACTCTTAGTAAATTTCAAAATTCCCAAATTAATTTATTAAACCCTAGTTTTTCAGATTTACATTCAAAACTACCATAATCCCAGATTCATTCATCACAATAAGTCCTCAGTTCGTGACTTATAATCTACAGACATGAAGGGTTTAACCTACTTAATTCTCATATTCAAATTAGTTGTTCCAAATCTCCAATTTCATTCAAGAATTATGAACAATACATAACATTCTACCCTACACCAACAAGAACATGGTTATTACTAAAAGAAAGCGAGGTTTAAACACTTACCTTAATTATGATGGTCTGATTCGCTGATGTAGATGGTATGGGTGTGTTACTCGTTCTCCGATCTATAGGTGGTGGTCCTAGTGTTGCAAGGTGGTGGTTCTAGGCCTTAGTTCCTTGGGTTTGTTTCTCCCTCAGCCTCTGTGGCTCTCATTTTAAACTTGTGAATGAAAACCTTAATTGGAGTCACGTAGCAGATATATTCTATCTCTAATTTTCGTGAATATTAATTTCCCAAAAATGAAAAGTACCAAAACGTCCTCTCAGGATGCCAGTTTGACCTAAAACTGTCCCGGGACCCAAACTAAACTCCCGGGTAACCTTTTCTAACTATCTCGAGCCTTCCAAACTCAATGGCTCACTTGAAATGACCATTCGGATTACTTATAAATAATTCACTTTTATTTCATTAATTTAGTCCCGATACGACCGACACGCGCGTCCCAACTTAAATACTGTAACTGTCGTATTTCTCACTCATGATAATTTTCATAAATTCACAATCATATTCACATTCATATATTACTTTATTTGCTCAGTAATATTCAATACAATTCTCGTCAATAAATACCAACCCTTATCTCGCTAGTTAATATTTATTTCAATCCAAGCTCATTATCAATTAATTTCCCACTTTTATTTAATTAATCCAACATTTAAAAAGCATTAAAAATACGGGGTGTTACATACTTCCCCCCTTACAATGAAATTTCGTCCCGAAATTCAAAAAATAAAAGTATCCCTGGTAAAACTAACCCTAAATATTTCCCGCGCATTTCACCCTCGCGTTCCCAAGTAGACTCCTCGATGATATAGTACTCCCACTGAGCACGCACAAGTGGAACTACCTTCGAGCACAATATCCCCTCTCAATTGTCTAGGATAACCTCTGATCTCTCCTCATATAAACTATCAAGTTTTAAATCAATCCTCTTCAGCGCAACGTGAGTGTAAGCCAACTCATCTCGGATATGCCATCTAAGAAAAGAAATATGGAACACGTCATGTATACGATGCAAGGGATCCAAAAATCCCAATCTATATGCCACCGATCCAATCCTCTCAATGATGGGAAATGGCCCCACATACCTTGGTGCCAAGATTCCCTTTTTTCCAAATCGCATTATCCTTTCATAGGAGATACTCGCAGTAAAACCTGATCCCCCACAGTAAACTCACGAAAGAACCATTTGGCATCGGCATAGCTTTTCTGTCTGTCCTAAGTTACCCGTATATGACCCCTAATCATCTCTATCGTAGTTGTCGTGTCCTGTATTAACTCTAGCCCTAGTAACTTATTGCCCCCCCCCCCACCTCCAGCCAACACGCAAGAGAACGACAAGGACTATCGTACAAAGCCTCGAATGGGGCCATAACAATCGTAAACTGATAGGAGTTATTATATGAAAACTCTGCCAGTGGAAGGTACCGATCCCAGCCTCCCCAAATATCAAGGACACACATACACAACATATCCTCCAACATCTGATTAGTGTGCTTGGTCTTCCCATCAGTCTGCGGGTGATAGGTTGTACTCAACCGCATCTCGGTGACCACATCCTCCTGAAAGCTCTCCCAAAAGCGAGATACGAAATCTTGTCCTGGTTGGAAACGATATCAAACGGTACCCCGTGCAATTTCACTATCTCAGTGTCATTTTGCTATTATCTCTATATATCTCCACTAACGACCTCTTCCAGTCCACTGGTCTTCTCTTACCATTCCATCCTATTGACTAATCCTCTTTAGTCATCACATATCGAACTATTCCATCATTCAATCTAACGATTCACCTCGGTGCTTACACGACACCTTGAAAATTTATTTTCGTAGTCACTTATATGAGTCTCTCTACGCATGACTAAGATATTTCCTCTACCGGAGAAGAAAATTTCCTATCAATGCCCTAAGTCATTAATTCTCATCACACATACATTTCCACCTATGTTAATATTTTTAGAACATTACGTTGTCCCTCATGTCCCTTCATTAATGGTACTCTTTAGTCCGACGGTTTATCCACTACCATTTGAACTAGTGACCCATTAGCTCGTGGGAGATATTTGCAATAATACTTAGTTACCCTTGATAAACTTCAAAATCTTTTAATTTGTTCTGACGTATCCCTCGTCATATTATTCTTGTACCTAATGACTGTTGATTATTTTCAAGAATTTACATTGTACATTCCTCATACTTTATGCCACTATAACATGCCTCATTCTACTACTCTTTGATTTCTAGTGATTACCTTGCTCACTAAGAAATTTGCTTACCCCTTTGTCTCATTAGAGTTCTACCTCAACTCTATTCATATGTCTACGTGTATTCCTGTGCTTTCGCTTCTTTTCCTCGCAATTGTTTTTAAAGGCATGATTAACTAGGGCTCCCATACACCCTATACCCCTTGCATTTCTGCACACCCATAACTATACGTGATATCTTTATCTCGAACTATTCCTCATATACTTGGCATGGTTACATAATGAGGTCATACTCGACCACCTTACATTTACCACTTAATTATAATGTAGGTTGTCCCATCGGTCTGCTCGTGGTGTCAACGAATATTAACATTTTTGCATTTTAACATTATACGGCTCTACCAACCTTAATTTGTAATATAATTATTATTTCACAGTTATAACTACATATACGTATAATAAATATGGTACCAAACCCATGTACTACAAACAAAACGTCTCCCAACTCCCAATGTTCGTTAAGTTTCATGGGTGGGATGTCTCACAAGAGAAATCCAAACAAGGAACACCCCCCCCCCCCCCAGACACTACTATCTAACATTGTTGGTTGTCGAAATCTGTTAAGTCCTTAGTCCCTAACATGTACTCCTGAATTTCCATCTATGAACATAAAAGTCTACTCGCCCACTCTCATGTCTCTAAGATGACCTTTACACGGTGTTCTCATTATTACTAAGTTCTCAGTGCTAAATAATTTAACGAGCTATATCCCTCCATTCGACAATATATCAATATATCATGAATCTCATCAGTAAAAGTCCCTACTCATTGGGATCGAATATAAAAAGACAACATACTCACAGAAGCCTATAATACAATACGATGTATATGCAGGCTCAACCCTCTTTCAGGTGATGCCTCGCAAACCAAAATATATTACCCTGAAATAATGAGTACGATAGTCTTAGCACGCAATTTACTATCAGTCTTTACACAATATAATAACAACATGCTCTACTATTTTAACACGCAAAAATTGTTATGTTATATATATACAAATTCTATTAGTGTCCACACCTGCTCCTCCCTGGAGTTGACACAAAAGTCTCGCTACCTAAAGGTAGACATGTACACAATAAGACTACTATCGTCAGTGCACCCACTAATTCGATCCACACTCGAATTATAATGTTACCATTCAATTATTGTGACTTCTCCATGTTACCTGAAGCGTCATCACTTACTTGTAAAGGTAAGGCAATTATTTTATCCCCATTTGCCATCTACCTTACACTGTTAACGGGTCTCTGAGCCTAACTCTCGTGTCAAAACAGACCCGTAGTCGTTGCGGGGGTGACGAGGATTTTTCGCTCCGAATTCAGAGGTTTCAATTCCTTTACTACTCGAATAACTCGCATTCCCAACAACCAAATTTTATTTTTCTAAGATTAAGCAAGTTACTCCACATAATACGTTTGTCCTATCAACATATGGTGCGTATGGGTATTGTCATCATTCAACATATGTTTAATAAGAGTATTAGACCAACTCAATAGATAAAGTATTAGAAAATAGTAGGAGCCTTACTCCCACTCACAAAGTACAAATTATAGTTAAGGAGCTATTTAATAAACAATATCTACCACATCACAATTTTTATGTATTCGACTACCTACTTGCATTTTTTACTTCTTCTTTAAATTTGCCTTAGATATCATCGAATACAAATTTTTAATATATGTCACATAAAAATGGCAAATTATAGGTGGGTATTAGGCCCATATGTTGTAATAGGTCTCATGTTTTTTCTTATTTTTTACGATATTTCCTATATTTTTTATTGCGATAGGTCTTGCCACAATAACAAAAATGATTGGAACTTAATGTCGTTTTGTGAATTATTAATGAAGTTGTATCTTCTGGTCGTATATATAGTTTAAAAAATGTCAATATATTGTAAATAAGATGTGAAGAAAAATCTTTTAACAAAAATAGTAATTTCTTTGAGTCCATAAGAGTTGTTTCTTTGTTGTATATAATTCCTCTGGTGTGATAATTATTTAGATAGATATTATATGTATATTAAAATGTATTACTAAGACCATCTCTATGATCGTAAGTGTGTTATTTTTGTACGATAGTTTTAACAAACAAAACATAAAACTTGAGAGCCTTAAGCAAAATAAGATTTCGACAGAATTTAACAAATCCTAGATTATTTTGAACTTATATTGGCACACTAGTTTGGGAAAAGAGGTCTTTCGCGCACCATATGCCCCGTAAGACCCTCGTGCTGCAATTAAGTTATTGCGACAACTTTTAGTGAAAACACATGGTGTAATCTTAATTGATTCCGTTTCTTACTTGAGGAAATACAAAAATTAACATTGCTAGAGTTCAAATGTCGCACGAGGGTTACTCGTGCGAGCCTCTAGAGGCCCAATTGACACGAGGTCTTCCAAAATTTCTAGAATGGAGATGAGACCATTATTTGTGCAAAAAAGTAGTAATTGAGCATTTTGTCACAACAATTAGATCAAATACTCATGACAAAAGTTATTTTTTTATATTATTATAGTATTTTTATACGTTTGTCACGTACATATAAACTATAAGAATTACAAATTATTTTAAGTTTTTTTCCATAAACCCCATTTTATAATGACTCATTTGACATAATTCTCACTTTACTAATGTCTTAGACATACTCCCCCAAACCTAATAGACTTCTAACTCCATTAGTACACCTTTATTCTCGAATTAGACTTAACCCTCAATAGTTTTTTTTTATTCAGGGAAGAAGATGAAGTGATGGGTATTTTGGTAAAAAAAAATATATTGAGGCGAAGTCTAAATAGGAAATAGAGGTGTGATAAAGGAGTTGGAAGTCTATTAGGTTTTTGTGACACCCCGCCTAATAAGATACCGGACGATCACTCCAATATTAAATTAAAACAGGAGTCTCATATGGATCATTCTTAGCATCACTGTCGAAAATCCATTTTATTACTAATAACCTACTAGGCCGGTGTCAAAATTTTAACTTTACTACTCCTTTTAACAACAATAAATAAAACATCCACAAGTTAATGCTTAAATAAAACTGAAATGAAATAAAATAGCCGAACACTCGGTCAAAAATATACAACCATATCGAATGATGCTCTAAAAGAATAAATAAATGCATTTGGACCATTGGCCCGAATATTTATACAGTACCTCCTATCTAGACTACAAGAATGGAAGCGGCTATCAAAAACCTGCACGCATCCACAGCTGCTGCAGCTGACGTCTGACTCGAAAGAAGTGTCATCCAGGCGTCCCTGTGTCTGGACACCTATATAATATATATATATATATATATATATATATATATATATATATATATAGCAAGAAAGGAAAAGTAGATAAACGGGTCAGAGCCCGGGTTTTGAAAATATTTTGCAAGTGCATAAATGCCTTATTTTTTTTTAAAAAGGTTTTATCTCATATTTAAATTTGGTATCGCACTCCCATGAGATACTCCTCACCTCTACACTAATAGTGCACTCCTAACGCATCCCTCTAAACATCCTAGTCAAGCTATCCTGCTAAACTAGTCTATCACCAACCCACTATCAATCCTAGTTAGTCCAAGAGATGTACTAAGGGCTAAACTTCACTCTACTCTCAACGCTATGCCATGTTCGTGCGTGGGGTGTCTCGCAAAGAGAAATCCAAACAAAGAACCCCCCCGATACACTACTATGCGGCAAGGATGATCGTCGAGATCCGCCAGTCCCTCAGTACAGAAAGATATATATAAATATATACCATAAGCGTTTATAATATTAGAGCACTAAGGATTAAACTTCTCCCCAGTCTCAACACATTGCCATATTCGTGCGTGGGGTGTCTCGCAAAGCGAAATCCAAACAAGGAACCCCCCCGATACACTACTATGCGGCAAGGTCGATCATCGGGATCCATTAGACCCTCGGTACTCGATTCATCCATATATATATATATACATTATACCATAAATATCCGGATCTATCTCCCGGAATGAGGGTTCATATATCAAGTATTTATCAATACTTTCATTTTCTCAAAACTTCCCATTTCCCTTTTTATACTCAGGAAATGTAAATATAAAAGCCAATTCATTATCATGAATTGCTTTAACAAATCATATACTTTTTAAAAGCCACTTTTATTATCATAAAAATGGTTTTTCGTTTCAAAATATCCCATTTCCCTTTTTATATTCAGGAAATGTATTCAAAGCCATTTTCATTATCATAAAAATGCTTTGATCATATCATATGCTTCCACATCCCTTCTTCCATCCGGGAAGTGTTACCGAAGCCAATCCATATAACCCATTTCCCTTCCTATATCCAGGAAATGTAATTAAAGCCAATCCATTATCATGAATTGCTTTAATATAACGCGTTCTAAGACCGCCCGTCCGGGTTTCCCCACTGTGCGCGCCCCTAAATGGCTATCATCTTCCAGGGCCTATCATAAGACAACCTGGGATCCTACATCGCAAGACGTCGGAAAGCGGCCATATGCCTGCGGGATAGTCAAGACCACACCCGGAATCTCCTAACCAGCGCAGAAAAACATAACAAACGCTCATATGGCCTATAGGACTATATCCACCCTGCATTCATTAGTCAGGGGGCTTCACCATACGTACGCAAACTTCCCTTATGATAGCGATTTAGAGAGGTGTGTATCCTCATTTTTATTAATTAAGAAAATCATTTATCTTTCCTTTTTGAAAACATTTATATTTACATTTTCAAAAGTCATTTATTTTAATTCATATATATATACTTTAATCACATAGTATATATATATACCATATATTCC
Source organism: Sambucus nigra (assembly GCA_949130495.1). Lineage (NCBI taxonomy): Eukaryota > Viridiplantae > Streptophyta > Magnoliopsida > Dipsacales > Adoxaceae > Sambucus > Sambucus nigra. The sequence continues at coordinate 92,487,213 of OX422217.1, forward strand.
TACCTGAATATATAACAATGGCCATATTTGCCAAACCATCTATCGATGACCCTTAATCCCAAAGATTCTCTCAAGAATCCTAATCATGCATTCATATATGCATGATACTCAACCCAAAATATTTTCTTACTTTAACAAGTAATATATATATACCAAAATCCCATCTACAGATTCATTTGGATATCTCCAATTATACTAATTCACTTTAAGTGAATATACCCATATATATATTCCCAAATCCTCAAGTCCTTTATGACATAACCCTCTATAATACTCTAATTTAGAGGGCCCTTAAACCTTAGAATAAAAAAGGAGAAAAATCCTAATCTCCAAAATCTTGGGCTGAAAACAGGGCACCGGTCGACCGGTCCTAGACTCCCGGTCGACCGCGGGTTGCAAATAAGCCTACGAAATAAAGCAGTAGGCCCTTTCTTCTTAACGCGGTCGACCGACCATAGGGGCGCGGTCGACCGGTCACACCAGGTCCTCAAAACTAAATTCTCCAAATCCTCCATCCAACAACCCAATTTCATTATCGAGGTTTCTAAACTACCCCAAAAATTATCCCAAACATCTACGCAATTAATTCTAGCCGTAATTTTTCCAATTCCCGATTTGATTTCCGAGTTGATGATTTCAACCCGGAGCTGTCATCTTGTAAAAATCATATAAAATCGTAGAAAAAGCAAAAAAATACGCGGTCGGCGCCCACGCGACCGTATCGAAAAGATCTACAACTTTCATGTTTTGACGGAAAGCTAAATCAATTCTTTTCCTGGCCAAAATGTCCCCACAAGGTCACGGGGTTACTATTCATCACCTTCTTCAAGAAGATTTCCGCCATTAAAGCTTCTCCCAAGCTTTTGTCGCCTCACCCAACGTCCTACAACCTCAACCAACTACAAATACACATATATTAAGGGTTCTGAACATCCTAGAACCCGGAATCACCAATTAATTTCAGTTATAACCTAAGTTTCTCCAATTTACCATTTTTAGGGGTTTATTCGTTTTAACTCCAAAAAACCCGTTTTATCCACGAAATCCCAACCCAAAATCTTTAGGGTTTGATTATACCAAACTACGGTATGAGATATTTATGCAAAAAGGGAAATAAAGCAAGTAAACACTTGCCTCGTGGATAAAATCCGACGACCTCGAGTCGAATCCGGCGGAGTTTGGCCCGAATCTCCATTTCTCTCATCTTTTCTCTCCTCCTCTCTCTCTTCTTTCCTTTCTTTCTCTTTTCTCTCTATTCTCTTCCCTTCTCCCTCTTTAAATAGGAAGAAAAGGGTTTTTAACCCTTAAAACCCAAAAACGACTCGTTTACCCAATTACGAGTTACTTTTACCTCTAAAATTACCCGAAACTCATTTTCGACAATCGGACACTCTTTTCCGACTATCTCGGCCATTCCGAGAATCATGGCGCATTCGAAATTTCCATCCGAGGTACTTGACCGCAAATTACTATTCCAACCCAAAATAAATAAATGCGGGTTTTCCAATTAAAAATCTTACCTCGTGTCGCTTTACTCAACGGCGACATATAATTAAACTATTTCGACCTATTTAGTCCCAAAAATAATTACAGCACCCATCGAAAATCATTCAATCCTCGAAAATCCCAAAAATTACTATTTAGGAAAATTCCCCAAATTGCCAATTTATATTTAATTATGAAATTTAATTGTCTCCAAAAAGACGGGTTGTTACAGTTTTTAGGGGTTGTGTCTAAGACATTATTAAAGTGGGGATTATGTCAAATAAGATAAAATAAAACTTGAGATAATAGGTAATCCTGATAGTTTATATGTATTTGATAAACGTATAATAAAAAAAAATTATCATGAATATTTGGTCTAATTGGTATGACAAAATATTCAAATACTAATGTCATAATTAAACATAACCTCTGCTTATCAAAGAAATTGACTTACCCCCCCCCCCCCCCCCCCATATATGCATCATCGTACTTTATGAATCAACTCGCTTGTACACTATGTGCAAAGAGTGTTAAATCTAATTACTGAACATCTAAAATATAACTCTAAATACATTAAGAATAAAGTTTCTCTCTCTCTCTCTCTCTCTCTCTCTCTCTCTCTCTCTATATATATATATATATATATATATATATATATATATATATATATATATATATATATATTCATCATGCGCTATACATCACCCCGTACATCACACCTAATTCTAGGCCCTAGAAAACTTTTTTTTCAAATTTTATATTTTTTCCTTGAAATTAACCTTCCAATCAACCCATATGCAAAACATTAGGTCAAAATTCATTTTGTACCTATTTTTAAAAAATCCACAAAAAAGTGTTGGCTCAGACCCTTATAAATAAGGTATTTTTATCAGTTTTTTATGGATTTTTTAAAAATAGCTACAAAATGTATTTTGACCTAATTTTTTGCATATGGGTTGATTGGAAGGTTAATTTCAAGGGAAAAATATAAAATTTGAAAAAAAAAGTTTTTTAGGGACTGGAATTAAGGGTGATGTATATATCATGATGTAGGTGAGCCTGGCTCCCTCTCTCTCTCTCTATATATATATATATATATATATATAGAGAGAGAGAGAGAGAGAGAGAGAGAGAGAAAGTCTCCTGTAAGGACTCCTTATGGTGCAGATCTCGGTACATACCATTTTTTAAAAATAGTAAAAAAAATTAACTTTTTGATGAAACTTCTTGGATATGATCTCCAGGGTGAGAAGATCATTTTCACTCTTTTTCGTCAAAAAATTCAATAAAAATCCGTTGAGATGAGGTGATATGTAAAAAAATGATATAAATATGTATTTTCAACCGTTGAAATATTGGGTCAGCGCCAGCCGCTTTATTGATTGATTTTTTTATGAAACTTCATGGATATGATCTTCTCACTATTGAAATCATATCCTCGAAGTTTCATCAAAAAATTCAATCAAAAAGTAGGTGAGGTGATTGCCAACATTTCAACGGTCGAAAATGCATATTTATACCATTTTTTTACATATCATCTCATCTCAATGATTTTTTGATGAAAAAAATTGGATATGATCTTCTCACCGTGAAGATTATATCCATGAAGTTTCATCCAAAAAATAATTTTTTTACTATTTTAAAAAAATGGTACGTACCGGCTCTGCACGATACCCCCTCTCTCTCTCTCTCTCCATATATATATATATATATATATATATATAAGGCAGACTCCCATACATACCAAGTATATGTACTTGCTGATGCAAACCTATTTTTTTTTTTAAATTGAGTTGAATTTTTATTTGATATTTAAACATTTCAATACCAACAACATATTTAAAAGTTGTGAAAGTTTGACTGATTTTTTTAAGGGTTTATTATATATAGGTCCCATATGAATAAAGTTTCCCTAACTAAGTCCTATTGACTTTTCAAAAATTAAATAAGTCATATTACTGATTTTTTGGGATTTTTTTTCACAATTTTACCCTTTTAAAACTAAACATCCGTAACTTTCTGAGAGAAGTCACATAAGTGGTTGAATTTTTTTTTCAGTTTATTTTTAATTTTCAAATGATCATAACGTTTGATTAACAAATCCGTTTTTCACAAAATTACTATTTTTAAAATCTTCTCTCCAAGATCTATCAAACAAGATCCATGAAGCCTATAAAACTTCAAAGAAAAAAGTTATAAAAATAGTAAATTTTACTGTATGCACTAGAAAATGAAATAGTTTTATATATGTGATATTTTAACAAATAATAATATTTCATGTGTTAATATTACACACACAGTAAAATTTAATGTGTGTAAATGCGTGTGCAATATTGATTCGCAATTTCCAATCACAAACTTATTTAAGTAGAGTCAATTTATGAATCAAGTCAATACAACCCTTAAACTCAAATAGCAACGTGCGTGCAAGTGTCAAACCAACATAAAAAATATTTGACACAATAGTTCAGGAAAAATCCCCGAAGGGTAAAACCTTTATTTCTAGAACTTTGACAAGTTTACAAGACCATTGACTTACATACAACCTGATAATCGCCCACAAGTGTAACACACAGTGTCTTCAGCAAAACTTCAATACATCGGCTAAAAATCAGTAATGGTTCACACGCAGTTATACTACAAGGACACGCAGTCTAGACACACACTCTTCAGTAAACAATCAACACACAGAAGATCCTCAATGACACGCAGTCATAAACTTCGTAGCGACTCACTCCACAATAACACGCAGCTCTCGATTGTAGAGATCTCCCCACAAAGGATGAGCAATAGCAAAGTATGTTCTTTGGGTTTCAAAATAATTCACATAAAGATATTGGGATTTGTGAATTGAAAAAGAAAAAAGGGATTAAGCTCTAAAGGAGAAGCCAAAAGGATTCTGCAATTCGCAGTTTTTCTGTTCTGTAAAACATTGCGACTTCTTCACGAAATACGCCTCGTTTAACGCGCTTATATAGAAAATCTAAGTCGGTGCGTCATTCGAACGATATCCCATTTTGTTCGAACGAGATCTGATGTCGTTCGAACGAGCTATCAAATGAGGTTTCAGGCCATGTTTGTAAATAATTTCGATACGAATGCGTGGTCTCCAGTTTTGTATTTTTTTGATTTTTTTGAATTAGTTATGGTTTTTCTACGGAAAGGAGTCCGAGAACAAAATCTTTAGATCGAATGAATTCAAAAAAAAATTAATAAAAACATTTAAAGCTCCGCTCCAACACTTAGAAAATATTTTATGAAAAATAATCCCAATACTCTAAGTGCATTATTAAGGTACCCTAAAATGTAATCTTAACAAAGTTAACCTTACGGAGACTGTTTGTTGAAGAACCTTGATTATTCGAATCCGTCTTGATGTGAATGTGATCTTGAACTTCTTCGACGATGTAGCGGTATACGACATATAAATTGATAACGGACAAAAATGTCCTTACAAATCTCCCCCTATGTCTATGCCGGTACAAAATAAAAATATCTGAATTATCAATCAAAATATGAACTATACAAATCTTCCCTCCCATGAACCCAAAACTGAAAAGGTAAATGACAAGTCTTCAAACTTTTTCAATTTTTAACAAACTTCAAACATTCTTTGTCATCATCAGGGTGTTCAATCCAAAAATCTCCAATTGTACCTATACACATGAGACAAAGCAAAAACCTCGTGACGTATCGAGTTTGAAATGATATAAACATAAAACATGTAAGCATAATCAAATCTCCCCCATACTTAAACTCCTCCATAATATCATAATTCGTTCTCCCCCTTTTTATTTGTCCGAAATAGACAAGGAAAAGAATAAACCAAATAAATCAAATCGGAGTGTCACGGTAAACAAGGCAAACAAATATGACAAACATGCTCAATGCAGGATATGCTCAAAAAACTTCACAAACTATTTTTGATTTTTCAATTTTTTTATACAAAAGTGTTATAAACAACACCATGAATTCATACTAAGATAACCAAATCGTGGATACAGTATGAATGGGTGTGAATAGATTCGATAGGAAATAAAACCCAATCACGTCATATATGCATGATGCATATTGTGTATTCCTAACGAATGAGGATCAAAATCGTCCTTAGGTGTAAAAGTGTTGAATTTAGATGACATCGTCTTAAATCAAAATCAACAAATCAAAGTCTACATGATTTTCACACCAATAACGTCTAAAAACTTTTTAACGCTTTTTCAAGACTTTTTAAGGACGTGCAAAGCCGTTTTAATTCTCCAACCAAACTCCCTCATATATATTTTCTTTTTGAGGTGATCTAAATTCTCAAACATTAGAGAATTGGTGAATAAACCTAATGGACCCTTTTTGGCATAAATTTCTTTTTATGGCCTTTAAATTTTTTCGGGCTCTTTTAAACCTCCTTGAACCCCAGATAGTTAAAATACCTTAATTTTTTAGGTCCAATTAAATGGTGGCTTAATCGCAAAGGATAGATATGTACCTTTCGTAGCCCTTCACCATTTTTTAAAATTCACAGAAACTCACGGTAAACGGTTTAAAACACGCACACCTTTTATTGTCTTGTTTTTATCGCACTTGGTTCATTTTAATAAACAGAATTGAGATGAAAATACGTAACCAACATGTGATTCGACAAGAACAATATTCAAACAAATTCGTGCTCGTGTGCATCAAAGTAAATAATGAGTCAATCATGTAGGTAATAACACTTAATTACATCTTAATGACTCCAAACACTATAAAGCACATGAATGACATGACATATTGCCTCAAAACGCTATCAAATAGTAACATGGATATGGCATTATGTTGTGACTTGGTTATCCAAAATGTCAATTTATATAAGGTGCAAACAAAACACAAAACTCTTTTTGGATTTTTCAAAAAATTTATCAAAATAAAATCTTTTTTACTTTTTCAAAATTTTTCATACAAAAATCCAATACAAAAAGTACATATCAACACACTAGAAAATATATATCATGAAACCACAACTAGTGTATGACAAAAATCATGTAAGAAATCAACGATATGAAATAGCAAGTGACGAATCATGTGCAAGCATGTGAGTCTCAAAACATCTAAAGTCTAGCGTATCCAAAAGTGATTTTCTGACCCAAACAGATGTGACACGTCGACACGGATTTTTGGGAACCAACAAAATACTAGACTTAGACTTCCTAGGACCTCTTCGAAGATTAAAACAGAAATGCCTAAGGTGTCCTTTCCTACCACAATGTGAACAAATGTAAACGGATGGAATGACACCTTTGGGTTGACCTTTTCTAACGTCCTTAGGAATGGTTGACCCTCTAAAATAAATAATGGTTTTGGCTTTAGCAATGGGAGCATTAGAACATAACGAGCCATTACCATCACTATTAAACCTACTTGAATCGTTTAAATCATTTTTCAACTTCAAAATATTTGATTCAAGCAACAAATTAGACTCTTCCAAAGATAAGAAAATCTTTTTCAAATTATCAATTAAACTTTATAGTTTATTTCGCTCAACCTCAATTAAAACAAACTTATCCCTAAGAGTCTCTTCATGTGCCATAAAATCGTCGATTAATTTTTTATCCTCCACGGCACAAACAGGAACCTTGTAATTTTTTTAAGTCCTCCAATTCTTTTTCTAAAACTAGGACTTTATCATCACTCTCCTTTTTGGTAACTTTTAAAGAATCAAAGTCAATACACAAATTACCAAAGTGTTCACGACAAATATATATATTTTAGTTTGAAACGTTTGCAAACATTCAAACTTATTTTTAAAAAGAGAGTTTTCTTCTTCAAAAATTTTAATTCTTTTGCAAAGTTTCAAATTCAAAAGAATTAATTTTTTCACACGGTCGTGAACTTTATTAAACTTATCACGACTAACAATATCAACAGTATTAGAATCCATCGAGAAAACAAATCAGGAAAGGAACACAAATAGCCACAGAAAAAATTGCACTACACGATCTACATAGTAAATTAGTGCAACAGACTCTAATATCAATTTGAGAATGCAAAATATTAATTGCCTTTGTGGTTTTCACAAATTCCCTTATTTTAAACCAATTTTAGTTCATCCTTAAAATATGCAACTACGTGTCAAAAAAAATCAAGTAAGCATGCGACAAAATAGTTTCGAAAAAAATCCCGAAGGGCAAAACCTTTATTTCTAGAACTTTGACAAGTTTACAAGACCATTGACTTACATACAACCTAATAATCGCCTATAAGTGAAATGCACGGTGTCTTCGTCAAACCTTCAAAGCATTGGCTAGAAATCAACAATGGTTCACACATAGTTATACCACAAGGACACGCAGTCCAGACACACAGTCTTCAGCAAAGAATCAACTACAAAAGATCCTCAATGAGACGCAGTCATAAACTTCGTAGTGACTCACTCCACAATAGCACGTAACTCTCGGTTGTAGAGATCTCCCCACAAAGGATGAACAATAGCAAAGTATGTTCTTTGGGTTCCATAATAATTCACATAAAGATATTGGGATTTGTGAATTGAAAAAGAAAAAAAGGATTAAACCCTAAAGGAAGAAGCCAAAAAGATTCTACAAATCGCAGTTTTTCTGTTCTGTAAAACGCTGGGAATTCTTCACAAAATATGCCTCGTTTAACGCGCTTATATAGAAAATCTAAGTCGATGCGTCGTTCGAATGAGATCCCATTTCGTTCGAATGAGATTTGATGTCGTTCGAACAAGCTATCAAACGAGATTTCGATACGAACGCGCCGCCAGTTTCGTATTTTTTTTGAATTAGTTATAATTTTTTTACGAAAAGGAGTCCGAGAACAAAATATTTAGATATAATTAATTCAAAAAAATATTAATAAAAACATTTAAAGCTCCGCTCTAACACTTAGAAAATATTTTATGAAAAATAATCCCAATACTCTAAGTGTATTATTAAGGTACTCGAAAACGTAACCTTACCAAAGTTAACCTTATGGAGATTATTTGTTGAAGAACCTTGATTATTCGGATCCGTCTTGATGTGAATGTGATCTTGAACTTCTTCGACGGTGTAGCGATATACGACATATAAATTGTTCTCAAGAAAATTTTACCCATATATTTATAAAACAAGATCCACATAGTACATAATATTTCAAAGAAATAAATTACACAAACAATAATATTTACTATGTACACATTTATAATAAAATTAATTGGTGGTTGAATAGTCAACGGGACTTAATTAAAAAAAAATCTCAAAATAGGAAACACATATAATAATACATATTAACTAGGTTGTCACATTTGTTACTATTATTAAATAATAATACAAGCAAATTGATTAAATAAATAGGTCAAATAATCTATACCCCCACCCCACACAGATATATATATATATATATATATATATATATATATATATATATTGAAAAAAGGATACTTATTATTAGTTTAACCCATTTAGTAGTTCAAACACCAATTTATTCAATATTCTCTTATTTTTAAAAGGTCCGCGCCATCAGCACCCATTATCACCGCCTACTCATACCAAACCGAGGATCCAGTGGATCAAAATCTCATTTATCTAATATTCTCTTATTTTTAAAGGTTCCCGCCAGCGGCACCTCATGCCACCCCTATCCCCCCCCCCCCCCCCAAACTGGAAAATGAAATAGTTTTATATACGTGACAATTTCACAAACACTTGTGAAAATGTCACATTTTCTTGTGAAACGCAGTAAATTTTGCTGTATGGACCAGAAAATGAAATACTTTTAAATCTATGACATTTTCACAAAAAATAACATTTACTGTGTTGAAATAGTTTTATATCTGTGACATTCTAACAAACAGTAACATTTACTGTGCTAATATTACACACACAGTAAATTTTACTGCGTTCACAAGAAAATGAAATCTATATATATATATCAAACAAGATTCATGGAGTACATAATATTTTAATAAAAAAATTACACGAATAGTAATATTATTGTGTACACCTTTAAAAATAGAATTAATTAATGGTTGGATATCAATAAGACTTGATTAAAAAAAATCTCAAAATAGGAATTACATATAATAATACATATTAAATTGGTTATCACATTTGTTATTAGTATTAAACAATAATACAAACAAACTGGTTAAATAAATTGGTCAATTAATATATATATATATATATATATATATTGTTGATGTAAAAAATTAGATTATCTCTAATTATTCAATCACAGATAAAAATAAATAAGATAAAAGAATTTTAAAGTGGTTCAGCCTTGAAGGAATGGCCTACGTCCACTATTTTGTTATTACTGACAGTTTGCTTGGAATTCTTGATAACAGGTTTTACCAAGAAATTCCGAGTCCCCTGCTAATGAGGAGGTTACAATGTATTTATAGCCTTGAGGATGTACATGCGAGTGAATGTTACATAGTTGTCCAATAGGCGTGTACATCTGTATGATAATAATTAGCATTTAATGCGCATTTAATTCTCTTAATTATCCGGTTGTAACTGCTCTGATCGAGGTGCAGCTCGAACCACCTAAGCTGCTCGGACCGCCTAAGTAGCTCGGTATCCATGAGTTGCTCGGTACATTAAAGTTCCTCGGAGAACACCTGTTTGCTCAGAGTGTCATAGTTGGTCGGTACAGTAAAGTTCCTCGGAGAACACTGTTCCTCGGAGTCAAGGTGTTGTTCAGAAATATTTGTAAGTGCCATGTAGATTGACACGTGTCTCCATTTAACCGATCCATGTCAGCAGACTAAATTTGGTATCAACAGAAGCCCCCAATGTTTCACAGTTCGAGGTTGAGGAGTGTGGAACATTCTTCTCGAAATATGGCGGGATTAAATAGTCATCCTGAATTTTAGGAGCGTTTTCCTTGTATTTATTTTTCCTTTCGAATTCGTAGAATCAGAATTTTTGAATTTTTCTAACTGCTTTGGTCTCCATGCCTTTTTGTCCTTTTAGCCGCCGGTTAGCGCAAATGTCTCTCTTTGTAATCATTATTTTACCCATTCCCAAGGTAAGGTATTTAAGCGTTGCAGAAAATCCTATAGTCTCTTCACCTTTTTCAAATCTGTATCTTTGAGCTCTCCATTTCTTCTCCTTCTTGTGCGTTCATTCCTTCCATCATTCGCTATCAACTGTTCTACCCTTCTTCTGTAAGATCTTCTTCCTTCTCTTTTATTTCCTTTATTCATCATGGTTTACCGTGTTGAGTCGCTTGATAAATTTCGTTCTGATTTCTCTATTCCTTCATGGGTCATTTTGGAAGAACTTTTTGAACCTTCAGATTATTTTCGTTTGGCTGAGGGACATTGGTTCCCCAGTCTCATTGTAGCGGAATGTGATTTTTCTTTTCCTCCAAACCCCTTGTGTCTGGAATTTTGTCAATATTTTGATGTGGTACCTGCAAAAATAGCCCCCAATACATGGAGAATAGTTAATGGGGTTCATAGGTTAAATCAGATTCATGGAACTCATATAGGAATTCCAGAAATTATGTTTTGCTATAGATGGGCTGTCAGCGACAGTACTTTTTATTTGAAAATTAGGTTTTTAAATAGGGCTTTAGTCGTCAATCTCCCAGATGCAAATAGGGATTACTTCGAGCATGGTGTTGTTATGAAAAATTGGAAACATGCTCCACTAATTGGAAATGATGTGTATCAGGGTCCTAGATGCCCTCCATATGGCAATGGGATAGGTTGTTTTTATTTTATTTTATTTTTGAAATTATGCTTTCTTTGTGTTTGATAAAATGTGTCACTGATATTTTAATTTTTATTTATTTGCAGTTGACAGCAAAAGAAGTTCTCCAAAAGAGACAGAAGTTAATTTAAAGCATCTGAAACTTATCTGGGGTTTGCATTAAACTGTTGCCAACGAACATATCAGATCAACTTCATACCTGTTGCAGTACAAGAGTTACACCCCGTCCTTTACTGCTCGTCCAGTGATAGAACCAGCACCAACTTCTGAAGGTTCTTCTCCTGAATCACATATTCTTAGTGTCAGAATGAAGAGAAGAAGAGCTCCTGCCCTCTTCGATAAGTCTGCCTCTATTGTTGAAGAGGCAAAGAAAAGTAAGCAGGATGTCTCAGAAGAAGGGACAAGACAAATTGATGCACCTCCTCCAGCTGCTACTAAAAAAGTTGCTGAGAAGTCCCCCTGTGGCTCCGAGTAAGATTGTAGTTGTTTCTCCTCCATGCGAGGTTACAGTCATTTCACGGACCAAGATGACATCCTTAGTCGAAAATGTTCCTGCTCCCATGAGGAAATTAAAGAAAAGTTCCTCGGACAATTCGGTTGAATCCATCTCTCAGCCTCCAACTACTGGAAGTGGTGTTCCCACTTTTGTTGCTCCGAGCTCTGCCATGAGCTCGGTGAAGTCTTGGATTATCCCCGAGATCCAAGGTGTTGAAGAAATTCTTTCTCGGGAGAGGGTTACTAACTTGGCAGCTCAACACATTACCTCAGTAAGTATTACTATTTTAAACTTTCATTTTTCAATGTTTTGTCCCTGTACTGACATACAGTTATTTTCTTTTTCCAGTTGGTAACTTGCTTCAACACCATTCTGAAAAGGGATGAAGCTATTAAAGCTTCGTGCTCCTCGTCAGGTGTGGAGGAGGCTTTTACTGGACTATCCCAGTCTTTAAAGGATTCTCGTCAGAAGTATGACGAAGACAAAGTTGCTTGGGGTAAGCAACTAAAAGCCACCGAGCAAGAAAGAGAGAATGTTGTGGAGGCCTCTCGAGAGTTGGAGAGGAAAATGACAGAGTTTAAGAAGAAGAATGAAGAGCTTGAAGAAAATCTCAAGGATGCTGGAGAGCTTGAGACCAAGCTTAAAACTGCTGAAGAGGAACTGGGTAAACTCCGTGAAGCTGATCATCAGAAGGAAGAGGCAAAAAAGAAATTGAAAGCTACCAAGGAACTTCTATCTGAGAAGCTTTCCTCGGAGAAGGTGAAAAGGAAACTGGCTGTGAAAAAGTCCTTCAGTGCAGGCTGGGACAAAGGTTGGAATAAGGGTTTGGCTGCCATGATCTCACAAATGGAGTATGGCAGCCTTAAATATTTCAGGGATGGTTGGGTGGCTGCTCTGCAGGAGTTAAAGGTTTCAGAGAGTTCTGAACTTTTTCAGCGCCATGTTCATGGTCCTCCTCCCTCCCCTGGCGAAGAAGAAGAGGACGAAGCTGCCTCTGAAGAGTCTTCAATGATGGTTGGGGATCAGGTCCCCACTATTGAACTTCGGTACGAGCAGCCCCAACCAACTATTACTCCTACCGAGCAGCTTCAATCTACCATCACCCTTATCGAGCAACTGCCAATATCCTCTGAGCAACCAGCCTCCTCATCTCTGCCTTTCGAGGAAGTCACAAAACACAAGGAGAAGGTGTAGAGTTGCTCGGGCTTTAATTTTATTATTTCTTTTGAATGTAACCCTGAAATTTGTACTTATCTTTTATGATGCAATAAAATTTGAAGTTTTTTATTGTTCATACTGTTGATTCTCTTCTTCTTGCTCTGCTTGCACTCTTATTGATTCTTGTTGTCTCTTCTTTTTACTAGTTTATGGCCAGGATGGAATTATTATCAGCTCATGATACAGAACTGATGAAAAAATGTAACGACTACTTTAAGACTGGCCATGCTGACTTGAATGAATCTGAAATTGCCGATATCCTTGGTCCAGATACTTCAGAATGAGCAGTTGAAGCCTACCAGTATTTAAAGTGTATGCTCGATCGGGCAGTGGCTAATAATGTAGCATATTACGAGATGATTGAAGACCTCCAGGGCACTCTCGAGGAGCTTCAACAACAATACAAGGAATCTACAACCCTTTTGCACCAGGGATATGAGAAGAAGTATCAGCAACTAAGTGCTGATAAAGGATATGATAGATTGATTGCTGCCTATGACATGAAGGAGAGAACTCTGAAGACCGAGGTTGAAGAGCATAGGCAGATCGCAGAGTTGCTAGAGCAGGAAAACAATAACCTGCGAGGAGAGATATCTCAGTTGAAATCTGCAGCATCTTCCTCGAACGCTTTAGTCCCTGTCAACGACGAGGGTTTTTCTTTCTTAGAGGTCAAAAATGCCAATTTGAGAGACGAATTAGAGACTTTGAAGAGAACTGGAGCCTCTACTTCTGCTCGCGGTCGAGCAAGAGGTTCTCGGGGATGAGCAAGGGCTTCTCGGCTTACTATTGAAGAGGCGAGAACTCAAGCATCTTTGGAGAATCAAGCAGTTCAGTTGGTTGCGAAGAATAAAGCTCTGGCAGAGATGTCCAAGAAAATTCTGAATCTGGACGAGCAGCTCTCTACACAAAAGTCTGCCTTGGAGAGTAAAGAACTTTTAACGAAGAACCTCCACGAGCAACTGGAGAGGTTAACCTATCAATTTCACAAGCAGCCCATAGAGTTTTGGATGGTTGGTTATAATGAAGCCTTCTATCACCTCGATGACCGCATCCAGCAGTCGAACAATGAGGGGTATAAGCAAGGATGGCTAAATGCCTTGGGTGTGCTACAATTGGAGCAGGGTCACTATTTATGGGATTACCATAATCCTGGGTTGCTCGACCTGCCAGTGCCACCTTTCAAACTTGACATGAGCTGGATTCCTACTCGGGCCATTCCTCAATGTCTGATTTCAAAGTATCTCGGCGACTACAGTCTTCATTCCAACTTCGAGATATCTCGCCCGGAGCACCTTCTTGCTCGGCCATCTGTGATGAACATCAGGATGCTCAAAGATCTTAATTTCATAAATTCCCCCTATGCTTTAGACGATCCTCCTGCTGGCGAAGAACCTGTTTCAAAGGCAGAGGGGAAGAAACCAATAGAATAGGAATCTTGATGTAATAATTTTTTGAATATGTATTTCATTCTTAATGTATTTTGCTCTAGATTTAATGAAAAACTTCTAGTTTTATTTGCAATCTCGATTGTCATTGCCTTGAAAATATTCTGTAAAACATTTCTTTTATTTATTAATGAATGTGCATGTATATCTGTTAAAAAGATAACAATATTGTGTTATTTTAAATTGCCGACCAACTAAAGTTGGTGAAAACTTATTGTTGGCTATCCAGAATTGATGATAATCATCTGACGACCAACCAGAGTTGGTGATATTTCGTTTTTTGATCAACTATGTTTAAAATTCCATAAGTATCAAGAAATTTATCACTTTTTAATTTTAAGCCCTGAAATGACTTTCATTTGTTTAACCAACTGTTTTCGACCAACCGGAGTTGGTGGTTTTTCTTCCCGACCAACTATAGTTGGTATTTTTGGAAAAAAAAATTATTCCCGACCAACTATAGTTGGTGGATTTTCTTCTTCCCGACCAGCCTTAGCTGGTGTATTTTCTTCCCAGCTAACCGGAGTTGGTATTTTTGGGAAAAAATTTATTCCCGACCAACTAAAGTTGGTGGATTTTCTTTTTTCCGACCAGCCTTAGCTGGTGGATTTTCTTCCCAACCAACCGTAGTTGGTATTTCTGGGAAATTTTTTTATTCCCGACCAATTAAAGTTGGTGGATTTCTTCCCAACCAACCGGAGTTGGTATTTCTGGGAAATTTTTTATTCCCGACCAACTATAGTTGGTGGATTTTCTTCCCAACCAACCGGAGTTGGTATTTATGGGAAATTTTTTATTCCCGACCAACTATAGTTGGTGGATTTTCTTCCCAACCAATCGGAGTTGGTATTTTTGAGAAATTTTTTGCGTAGTGTGTAGCACTAGTACTCCGAAAAAAATTTTAACAAAAGCAGAGAATTGGGCAAAACATCCAAAACTTTTATTCATACTGAAGAGAACTGCATTACATAAGGATTGAACTACTGATAATATTTACGAAGATGCTCTGCGTTCCATGCATTCTTAAACTCCTCCCCTTCTAAAGTTTCAATCCTATATGTCCCTGCCAGTTAGCTTCTAGTTTGTTGTGCTTTTGAATTACTTTCTTTAGCACATAGTCCCCTGCTTTCAAATCGCACTTCTTCACTCTCTTGTTGTAGAACAGAGCTGTTCGTTATTGGTATGCAGCATTCCTGATTGTTGCTTCTTCTCTAACTTCCTCGAGCATTTCCAAGTCTAAACTTCTCATCAAGTCGCTGACAGGGGAATTGAAATTCAGCACTCTGTGTGTTGGGAGGCCCAGCTCGGTACATATAACATCTTCACTTCCAAATGCCAGCATATATGGAGATTCTCCAGTTGCTACTCGGGGAGTAGTACGATAAGCCCATAGTACAGAATGCAGCTCATTGATCTAATTTGCCTTTGCATCATTTAATCTTTTCTTCAAGCCATTCAGTAGCATTATGTTCGTCACTTCAGTTTGCCCATTACTCTGGGGATGGCCTGGTGCAGAGTGGGTTTTTAATATATTCGACTGATGACAATATGCAGCGAACTCCTCGTTGTCAAATTGTGTTCCATGGTCGGTGATGAATGCATGGGTAAGACCATATCTATAGATGATATTTTTCCAAATAAACTGGTACACCTTTTTGTACGTCATGTAGATAAGAGGCTCGGCTTCCACCCACTTAGTAAAGTAATCCACTGCGATGATGAGATATTTAAACCTTCCTCTGGTCGTTGGAAGTGGCCCGACCAAGTCAATTCCCCACATGGCGAATGGCCAAGGGGAAGTAATGGGTGTCAACAATGCTTGGGGAGTTCTTCTGATAGAGGAGAAGCGTTGACATTTGTCATATTTTTTGGCATAGGCTATGCAATCAGCCCTCATCGTCGGCCAATAGTATCCTTGTGTCATTATTTTTTGCAAAAGCGTCCGACCTGCTATATGGGCTCTACAAGACCCTTCATGTACCTCTTCAATCAAGTCTTTCACCTCGGAGTGATGGACACATCTCTGCAAACCTGCTATGATTCCTCGTCTATATAGAATGCCATTAGTTAGTACATAACGAGCAGCTTTAAACTTCTGTTTCTTGGCTGTGAGTTTATCAGTTGGCAAAACCCCTTCTTCAATATATGCCCTGATGGGATCCATCCAAGATGGTCCTAAATCAAGGGTAATAAAGTTCATCATCATGTCTTCATCTATGCTCTGACTAGCCAAGATTTCCATTGGGATTGTTCTTCGTAGCTCGGTGCGTATTGCTGAGGCTAACCGAGCTAAGGCATCCGCTCTTGCATTCTCCAATCTTGGTATTCTAATTATCTGCACTGCCAGCAGACTTGATAAAATCTCCATTGCTTTTTTATGATACTTGATCATTAATTCTCCTTTGGCTGCGTATATCCCTAATATTTGATTCACGATTAGTTGTGAATCACTGAATACGATGACTTGCTCTGCCCCCATAGTTTTTGCTAAACTAAGACCTGCAATCATAGCTTCGTACTCAACCTTATTATTAGAAGCCTTGAATTGGAAGCGCAAAGCATACTCCACATCGACCTCGTCCGGGCTGCTCAAAACAATCCCTGCTCCACAACCTACAGTACACGAAGATCCATCTACATATAGATTCTATATAGGTACCTTGTCTTCAAATTTTTGATTTGACAAAGTTCCTCGGTGGAATATTTGTTACTTCCTTTTATCCTCCTCTAGCACTTCTTGCTGCTCGTCGACCATCTTCTCTTGCTCGCCGATCACCTTAAGTTGATCGGGGTTTAAATTTGATGATCCTGTAACATCCACAGGTTAGTCGGTGTGTAACTTTTGCTCCTCGGAGGTATCAGGATAGGTGAACTCTGCTATAATATCTGCTATCGCTTACCCTTTAAGTGACGACCTAAGCTCATAAATTATATCATATTCACCAAGTTCTATTGCCCAATACATCAATCTCCCTGATTTTCCTGGTTTATGAAGATCTTGCCTCAATGGCATATCAGTATACACAACTATGGTATGAGCCTGGAAGTATGGCCTCATTCTTCTACTCGCTTCGATCAGCGCCAGTGCCAACTTTTCTAGTCTTGGATATCTGATCTCTGCTCCTCGAAAGGCCTTAATAGTGTAATAAATTGGTTTTTGCACTCCATCATCCACTCTTATTAATGCCGAGCTAACTGCATTTTCTAAAACTGCCAGATATAAGTACAATCTTTCTCCCATTACCGGCCTGGACAACAGTGGGGGTGCCCCCAAGTATTTCTATAACTCTTGAAAGGCCTTCTCGCATTCCTCATTCCATTCAAACATTTTTTGAAGTGTTTTGAAGAATGAAAGACATCTATCAGTTGCTCGTGATTCAAATCTATTAAGTGTTGTAACTCGCCATGTGAGACTTTGGACTTCCTTCTTCGTCGTTAGAGATCGCAGCCCCAATAGAGCTTTGATCTTTTCAGGGTTTGCTTCAATACCTCGTTGGTTGACGATATACCCGAGGAACATGCCTTCTCGTACTCCGAATATGCACTTGGTGGGATTCAACTTCATTTGATATTTATCTAGTTGATCAAAGGTCTGACATAAGTCAATTTGATGGTCAGCAGCTTTCTTGCTTTTCGTCAGCATATCATCAACATAAACTTCCATATTACAACTGATTTGGTCTGCAAACACCTTGTTCATCAGCCGCTGATATGTTGCACTTGCATTTTTCAATCCAAAAGGCATAACATTATAACAATAAGTCCCCCTAGGAGTAATAAAAGAGGTACTCTCCCTGTCTTCAGGTTTCATTTTAATCTGTTTATAACCAGAATAAGCATCCATGAAGCTCAACAACTCGTGTCCCGAGGTAGCATCCACTAATTAATCAATTCGGGGCAAAGGAAAATGATCCTTTGGGCATGCCTTGTTAAGGTCGGTAAAGTCTACACACATCCTCCACTTGTTATTTTTCTTCTTCACCATTACTACATTTGCCAACCAGTCTGGATATTTGACATCATCAATAAAGCAAGCTTTCTGAAGCTTCTTGACCTCCTCTTGTATAGCTTCGTTCTTCTCGGGGTTGAATACTCTTCTTCTCTGCTTCACTGGCTTGATCTCCTTATTCACATTGAGCTCGTGACATAAGAAATTTGGGTCTATTCCTGGCATATCCTCATGACTCCAAGCAAAAGTTTGCTTTCTACTTTTTAGGAAAACTATCAATTCTTGTTTTAGTGAGGCATCTAACGACGAACCTATTTGAGTTATTCGTTCCGGGTGCTCATCGTCTAGAATGATATTCTCAGTAGCTTCCACTACCTGACCTTTCACGAGCTGCAACTCGTCTCTAGGATCCAATATTTCAATCTCTGCACCTTCATCCACTTGGTAGGTAGTAGTATTTTTCCTCGATTCCTCCAGTTCTTCTTGCTCGGCAGATGAGTAGTAACATTCCCGAGCTACTTTTTGGTCACCCTTCACAACTCCCACTCTAAAATTAGTTGGAAATTTCAGGCATTGATGTACAGTAGATGGTACCACTTCGAACTTCTTCAATCCTACCCTTCCCATGATGATATTATAAGCTGACTGGACATTCTTATCCATCACAAAGAAACGTACTCTTTCTGTTCGACAAGCAGGCCATGTACCGATGAACATATCTAACTTGATCGTCCCAAGTGGAAAAACTTTCTCGCTAGCAAACCCGAGGAGGGGCCTGTGATAAGGTTTCGACTGAGACAACTTTAGATTTAAGCTATCGAAGCATGAGTAGAACATGATATCCACCGAGCTACCATTATCCACCAGTACTCTTGAGATTATTACTTCCTTCATCCTCATTTTGATCACCAGTGGATCATCATGAGGATATAGTACACCTGCGAGGTCGTTCTTGGAGAAATCGATGACCAGTTTTTCTTTGTTCACCTTCCTCGGGCGATCATCTTCAGTTAGATTTATTCGCTGAATGTATGCACAAGCTTGAGCCTCATCGAGGTGAGCTTTCCTTTCCGCAGTAAGGTCCCCACCTCCTGCATCTCCACCTGTAATAACATTACAATTAAATGATCCAAAACGAATTGAAAATACCTCACGCTCTGGCTGTCTTGGTCTCTTGGGGAGATTGGGGTCGTCTTCTGGATCATCTTCATGATCTTTTTTCCTGTTTTCTTCTGCTCGACGAGGAGATCTAGACCTCTGTCTTGCTCGGTCATTGCTTTTTCTTTTATTTCTTCGATCAACATACTTGGTCAGCTTTCCTCGTCTGATGAGTGCTTCGACTTCATTTTGGAGAGCTATGTAATTTTTGGTCGTGTGACCATGGTCTTTATGGAACTAAAAATATTTGGCCTTATTCCTCTTGTCAGGATCTGACTTCATTTTCTCGGGCCAGTTTAGTTCCTCGTTGCTCTTGATTTCTTTTAGAACGTGGTTTATGTCTACTTTTAAAGGAGTGTAATTTTCAAATTTCTTCAATACCTCCCATGATGGCTTTGTTTTTGACTGCTTATCACCACCATTGTTCTTATGCTCTTTCTTTTTAGCTTTATCAACCTCCACCTTGGTCTCTTTGGTGTCCATATTCTTCTTTGCAACCATAGCCTCCTTGGCATTCATGATCTTGGCCGCTTTTGCCATTAGTTCCGACATGGTTCTGGGTGGATCTTTGGCCAAAGTATAGTACAATTTATTGGGCAACAGTCCACTCATCAAAGCAGTAATTACTGTTTTTTCCTCGTAATCAATAACTTCGAGCTTCTCATTATTGAAACGAGTTATGTAATCCCTGGTACTCTCACCTGTTTTTTGTCTAACACTTAACAAATGTGCCACTCGTTTAACTGGTTTTGCTCCAAAACAGAAATTTCCAATGAAGAGCTCGGCTAGTTGAAAGAACGTTGAAATCTTCCCCTGAGGAAGATTATTGTACCATATCTATGCAGATCCGGTAAGAGTTCTCGAAAATGCCCTGCATCTCATCTCGTCTGGCACGGCATAGATGTCGGTAGCAGCTTGGTATTGTTCTATATGAAGGACAGGGTCAGTTTTTCCATCATATTTAGGGGTCACAATAGGTGCTTTGAACTTTGATGGTGTGGGAAAATCCACAATTGACTGTATAAAAGGCGTCCCTTGGACAAAAGTTCTTTATAGAGTATTTTTGGCCTTAGCCATTTCCCCTAGTCTATCCTCCAACCTTTGAATAAAGCCTTTTACATGCATCCTTTCCCTCCTCGAGCCTATTGGTTCGAGCAATTGATCGTGTTGAAGTCGCTTCCTGAGATCTATCATGTCGAGTAACTGGTTGTGATTGGGCAGAACCCTCTCTTAGATCAGATGGTCGTCGAAAGTTTCTCGACACAGCCTTAGGAGGACTTTTATTCTTCCTAGGGCCTAATCGATCAAAAGAAGAGACCCTACTTAATCTCTCCAATGCACTAGTCCTTTCTGGAGAGAGAGTGATGTGTTGTTCAGTATCTGTGGCTCGTACTGACGAAGTTCGACCCGGTTGATAAGAAAAATCATCAGATCTTTCAGTGCGATATGAATTGCTCTGCCTGATACGCGAAGAAAGTAAACGGGTATTTCTTTGAACACTTTGTTGTCCTGAATGGGTCGGTGCTCCACCCTGAATAGTTTGCATGAGTTGTCGCATAATCTCCTGCATGGCCGTCAGGCCTTGAGCCAAATTGGCCATAATTCCAGCCAGATCTTGGACATTTGGAGGAGCGGATGGATTCGGGGGGGTTTCAGCGTTTCGATTACTGGATTCAGGATTATCAGCCATTGGTGATGAATTGTTTTGGTGAAAAATGATGATTACAGTCGTTTTCCACAGACGGCGTCAATCTGCTGATGTAAAAAATTAGACTATCTCTAATTATTCAATCACAGATAAAAATAAATAAGACAAAAGAATTTTAAAGTGGTTCAGCCTTGAAGGAATGGCCTACGTCCACTATTTTGTTATTACTGACTGTTTGCTTGGAATTCTTGATAACAGGTTTTACCAAGAAATTCTGAGTCCCCTGCTAATGAGGAGGTTACAATGTATTTATAGCCTTGAGGATGTACATGCGAGTGAATGTTACATAGCTGTCCAATGGGCGTGTACATATGTATGATAATAATTAGCATTTAATGCGCATTTAATTCTCTTAATTATCCGGTTGTAACTGCTCTGATCGAGGTGCAGCTCGAACCGCCTAAGCTGCTCGGACCGCCTAAGTAGCTCGGTATCCATGAGTTGCTCGGTACAGTAAAGTTCCTCGGAGAACACCTGTTTGCTCGGAGTGTCATAGTTGGTCGGTACAGTAAAGTTCCTCGGAGAACACTATTCCTCGGAGTCAAGGTGTTGTTCAGAAATATTTGTAAGTGCCATGTAGATTGACACGTGTCTCCATTTAACTGATCCATGTCAGCAGACTAAATTTGGTATCAACATATATATATATATTATAAAAAGACACCTATTTTTAGTTTAACACATTTAGCCATTCAAACACTCATTTATCCAATATTCTCTTATTTTTTAAGGTCCGCGCCAACGGAACCCCATGCCACCCTACTCACCTCAAACGGGAGCTCCAGTGGATCCAAACCACTTTTTACGATATTCTCTTATTTTTAAAGGTCCGCTAAAGCGGAACTCACCCCATTGTCGGAGCTCCAACGATCTTCATTAGAGCTCCGGTTTGGAGTGGGTAGGGGTAGCATGGTGTGCCGCTTGCGCGAACATTTAAAAATAAGAGAATATTGGATAAATGGGGTTTGGATCCATCGGCGCTCCGGTTTGGGGTGAGCAGGGGTGGCATTGGGTGTCGCTGGCGCGAACCTTTAAAAACAAGAGAATATTGAATAAATGGGTGTTTGAGCGACTAAATGGGTTAAGCTAAAAATAGCTGTCTTTTTTCAATATCTCTCTCTCTACAGAGAGAGAGAGAGAGAGAGAGAGAGAGAGAGAGAGAGAGATGCAAGGTCCTGTGCACACTAAGTTTGCACATGTGTTGACGCACACCAATTTTTTTTAAATATTAAAAAAATATTTTTGAGATGATTTTTTATGTGATATTTAAACATTTTTACGGGAGCATATAAACAAATTTAGCTCAAAAAAACTTTTTTGCTATTTTTAAAAAATTGATCAAACTTTAGTAGTTTTTAAAGTGCTTAAATGGAGCGAAAGTTTGACCGTTTTTTTTTAAATAGCAAAAAAAGTTTTTTTGAGCTGAATGTTTTATATGATTTCCTTGAAATGTTTCAACATCACATAAAAAAATCAGTTCAAAAATATTTTTTACTATTTTAAGAAAATGATGTGCAAACTTAGTGTGCACAAGAGTCTGACTCTCTCTATATATATATATATTTGGGTTTATAGATTATTTGACCCATTTATTTGACCAATTTATCTGTATTATTGTTTAATAATAACAACAAATGTGACAACCCAAGTTATTTTTTTTTATATGTAATTCCTATTTTGAGATTTTTTTTAATTAAGTCCCATTGACTATTTAACCATTAATTAATTCTATTTTAAAGGTATACATAGTAAATATTATTGTCGGTGTAATTTTTTTCATTGAAATATTATGTACTCCGTGGATCTTGTTTGATAAATACAAGGGTAAAATTTTCTTGAGACCGCAGTGTTCCTGTTTGTGAAAATGTCACAAATATAAAATTATTTAATTTTCTGGTGCATATAGTAAACTTTATTATTTGTGTAATTTTTTTCTTTAAAATTTTATTGACTTCAGGGATCTTGTTTGATAGATCTCGGTGAGGTTGTAACACCCCGCCTAATTAAATACCGGGTGGCCAGTCCCATACCAAATTAAAATAGAATATACAGTTGGCTCGTTCTTAGCATCACTGTCGAAAACATTTACAACTCACCCAATACCCAATTAAGCTGGTGTTATAAACTTTCCAAATTTTAATTCAACAAAAATCCATTTTTTGTTTACAAATAGCACTACACATATTATTCTACATCACTAATAACCAAACAGATAACACAAAAGAATTTAAATGCAATTGGAATAAACATTCCCAAATAATTTCTCAATACAGTAATCCCAACAATAGTAAATGTATTAAATTGACATGAGTACAAGAGTATTTGACTCCGATAGAAAAGATAACTGAATTCCTTTAGGTGACATACCCTAACCAAAAGAACACTGTGAATCAAATGAAGATAGACGTCTAAGCAATAGTCCATAGCTCCATAGCTCTGCATTATTCCCTAAGGTTGGCGTCCCTGCTGCTGGACACCAGATATAGAAGTTATAATAAAAAAGAAAATACGCAAGGAAACGGGTCAGAGCCCGATGTGAAAATGATTTTGAAAACAACAAGTATTTAACAAGTGCAATAAAGCATTTATTATGTACATGTTAGTATCCAGACTCTCACTTGATATTCTCACCTCTCAGCTAGAGTGCACACTTAATGTTTCCTATTAACCTCCTAGTTAATGGTTCCTCTTCACTAAATTCCATAATATGATTCCATCCCATATCATAACCCCGTATGTCCCATACCATACTTAATATAATCATTCATATACGTTTCTCATGAATCGTTTCTCAGTAATATGAATTAAGCTTTTCAAATCTATAAGAATAACTGTTTATTAACTTAGTTCAATTCTTTTCTCTATTCACTGTTATCTACAATTATCACACAGTAGATGATTTAACCACAATATACATTCATTTAATTCATTATATATATATATATATATATATATATATATATATATATATATATATATAATACGGCACCCCGAGTCACAGTTGCAGTGCAATGCATTACTCTGCTATCATGTCCCAATATCACTGGTCGCCGAATAGGGGATAAAAGGTTCGGTACGTAGGGTCGTTAGGAACGACAAGTCTAACTTTTTGCCTGTCGGTCACGAGCGAAGAACGGCACCTATTCGACTTTCTGGTCAGCAAATTGAGGATAAGGCGGTGGCTGCGACTGTGGGGAATAGGTACGTAGGCAAACACCCCCAGTTTGTAAACCTGAAGCGTAAAGCTAGGGAGGATCCGAACGACCCTAGTAAAGCGAAGCCATGGTCCAAGCGATCAATATTTTTTGATTTGCCGTATTGGAAAGATCATCGTGTAAGGCATACAATTGATGTGATGCACACAGAGAAGAATGTTGCAGAACATTTGATAGGAACATGTCTGGGTGAATCTCATTCCAAAGATGGAGAGCGTGCCCGCCGAGATCTACAAGATATGAAAATAAAGAAGAGACTGTGGTTAAAAAATGATCCAACGACAGGAAGAATTTCTATCCCCCCGACTGCTTTCACTTTGACTACTAGTGGGAAGAAGATCCGCTTAGACACGTTGTTCAACTTGAAGACTCCAACCGGTTATTCTGGTAATTTACGTATGGTAGTAAGCTACCAAACAAATGACTTGAAACAGTGCAAGTCTCACGACTGGCACGTAATCATCCAATTAATCCCGTTGTTATTTCGGCATTGCTTCTCCGAACACAAAGATCTCCGTCGGGCAATTATGCAAATCAGTTTGTGTTTTACCCTACTTTGTGCAAAAGTGGTAAACAGAAGGCACATTAAAGCTGCGAAATCAACTTTAGCCGAGGCAGTTTGTGTATTAGAGAAATATTTTCCTCCGTCATTCTTCGATATCAGTATCCACCTGCTTGTGCATTTATGCGATGAAGCTTTATTATGTGGTCCCGTGAGGTATCGTTGGATGTATCCTTTTGAGCGCTTGATGAAAACCTTCAAAGATTATGTAAATAATACACGGTATATTGGAGGGTCAATTACTGAAGAATACGTAACGGTGGAATCATCGCTATACGCTAGGGAACATATGCCAGAACAAGAGGTAAGGAGGTTTAATCCTCGTGGAGAACGAGTGATAGAGGAACCTGACGAGTTTGAGGACGAATTATCGTTTGGGAACCCTAAAGAGGTGAAACTCACAAACCTACAATACGAGCAAGCAACTCGTCATGTCTTCGAATCGCAAGATGAAGTCCAAGACTGGAGAGAGTGAGTATCTACTGAATTTTTCTTCTTTGATTATATGTATTTTTTATTTTATGATCTAAACTCTATAATTTTTCGGTAGGAAGCACGAGAACGAAATTATCCAAAATCAAAGGAGAAATTGGAAGACAACTGACTTTAGGGCATGGGTGTCAAAAGAGGTACTTTTCACATCTTATGTGTGCGGTTATTTATTCATGTGTGGTAAAAACATGCCCTAATACAAATTCATTAATAAATGCAGCTTCTAAAAAGAGGTGATGTCTCTTCCAGACTTGCACGCCTAGCAAAAGGTCCTAGTTCTCGTGCAAAAGAGTTTAAGAAATTCCGCACCAACGGTTTTGATTTCATTTCATATCCATATGAGGAAAAGCTTTTGACAGAAAATATTGGAATATCAATTCCGCCTTGACCACCTGTATCGCTAGCAAAAGTGATAAAAATCCAAAGAATACGGTGCTAACCTATTATGGGATAATTCAACAAATCCTAGAACTTGATTACTTGGATTTCACAGAAACCGTATTCTATTGTGATTGGGTAAAGGTGGAGGATACAACGAATGCTTGCAAAGTTGATCCCAACTCCAAACTTATTATGGTAGATTTATCAAAGCTGAAGACTAAAGACCGCATAGTCGACGAGCCTTTTATTTATGCCTTTCAGAATGTAAAGAAGGTATTCTACTCGAAGTGTATAAACGATGGCAATTGGTCTATTGTTGTGCATGCACCAAAGGGTATGACTACTGAAGTAGACGCATTAAAGGCTCCAAAAGAGTTCCAGTCAGCTCTTGATGACAACCCTAATTTGAAGGATCTTTTAGTTGATTTAGAGGAAGATTGAGTATCAAAATATTATTTTATCCTCATCAATCTTATTTGTATCCTATTATGATATTGACATTGTATTAGCACTTTACATTAATTTATGAATTTCATCTACTTTTAAGTGTAATGTCCCGCTATTTGTGCAAATGTTAGGTGATTTATCGGTTCTTTTGTTTAGAATAGATATGTTTTCATTTATTTATCTCTATCGTTTGGCTTTAGAGGGCGAAAATCCGAAACAGCCCCCGAACGGCCCCGTGAGGCCCCGTGGGTGGTACCAACACCTCCCACAGGACCAATGTAACTCGTAGGGACAGTGAGTGAAGAAATTTTGGGCTTGGATCCTATTTATGTCTAAACCTCGTAATTTTAAGTTTTTTGTGCCCCCTATAGCTTGGGTATTGTTGGCGCATTTGTTTCTTGTCACTTCCAGTGGGGGGAGGGGGGAGAACATAACTTTTGAACAAAGAATAGTTAGGGTGAACACTAGAAAAAGAAGTCATTATCCAACGGATTGCCACTTTCTAGATTTAAGGCGCTCCCGGTTTGATTGTACGACGTAAATTTGCAAAAAATTAGACTTAAGCATAAAAACATACCATCGAATGGTGAAAACGTAAAATAGCCACAAAACAGTCCCGTAAGAGTCATGAACACCTCGCACGAGACCGATGTAAATCGCAGGAACTGACCGTGTAGTCACGGCGCTCCCGATTTGAGTGTATGACGTAAATTTGCAAAAAAAATAAACTTAAGCATAAAAACATGCCATCGAAGGGTGAAAATGTAAAACAGCCTTAAAACGGTCCCGTAAGAGTCATGAACCCCTCGCACGGGACTAATATGACTCGTAGGAACCGACCGCGTAGTCACGGGGCTCCCGGTTTGAGTGTATGACGTAAATTTATAAAAAGTTAGACTTAAGCATAAAAACATGCCATCGAAGGGTGAAACGTAAAATAGCCATAAAACGGTCTGGTAAGAGTCACGAACACCTCGCACGGGATTAATGTAATTCATAGAAACCGACCGCGTAGTCACGGGGCTCCCGGCTAGAGTGTACGACGTAAATTTGCAAAAAAAATATACTTGAGCATAAAAACATGCCATCGAAGGGTGAAAACGTACAACAAGCACAAAACGGTCCCGTAAGAGTCACGAACACCTCGCACGGGACCAATGTGATTCGTAGGAACCGATCGCGTAGTAACGGGGCTTCCGGGTTGAGTGTACGACGTAAATTAGCAAAAAATTAAACTTGCATGCCATCGAAGGGTGAAAATGTAAAACATCCTTAAAATGGTCCCGTAAGAGTCACGAACACCTCTCACGGGACCAATGTAACTCGTAGGAACCGATCGCGTAGTCACAGCGCTCCCGGTTGGAGTGTACGACATAAATTTGCAAAAAATTAGACTAAAGCATAAAAGCATGCCTTAGAAGGGTGAAAACGTAAAAAAGCCACAAAACGGTACCGTAAGAGTCACGAACACCTCGCACGGGACCAATGTTAATAGTAGGAACCAAACGGGTAGTCACAAGGATCCCGGTTTGAGTATACGACGTAAATTTGCAAAAAGTTAGACTTGAGAATAAAAAAGATGCCATCGAAGGGTGAAAACGTAAAACACCCACAAAACGGTCCCGCAAGAGTCACGAACATCTCGCACGGGACTAATGTAAGTCGTAGGAACCGATCGTGTAGTCACGGCGCTCCCGGCTTGTGTGTGTGCGTGTGTGCATGTTTGTGTGTGCGTGTGTGCGCGTGTGAGTGGGAAAGGGGGGAGGAGATGGGCAGGGGGCGCGTGTGTGCGTGTGTGCATGTTTGTGTGTGTGCGCGTGTGCGAGTGGGGAAGGGGGGAGGGGACGGGCAGGGGGCGCGTGTGTGCATGTGCATGTGTGTGTGTTTGTGTGTGTGTGTGTGTGTGTGTGTGTGTGTGAGTGGGGAAGGGGGGAGGGGACGGGGCATGTATGCATATATGCAATCTGTATATATGCATATGCATATATGTAGTGAGAGTGTGTGCGTGTGTTTGTGTGAGCGTGTGAGTGTGTGCATATTGGTGATAAAATCTAAAATAAAATACAGAGTATACCTGATCTAGGGTGAATCCAAGAGTGGGATCTACAAAACAAACCTCCTGACACTCATATTCAGTCATCTGATCCGTTACGGTTGCCTCCGGTTCCGGTATCACGTAGGACTTTAAATAATTGTCACCTGAAAGAGAAATAACATATCAGAATTATATAATTATTAATATGAAACTAAATGAGAGATTTAGAAATAAAACATACTATATGCTCAGTGCATCCTACTTATCAAGCCATCCATTACAACAGTGTATACATGTTTGTGTGTGTGTTTGTGTGCGTGTGTGAGTGGGAAAGGGGGGAGGCGACGGGGCAGGGGGCGGGGCGGGGCAGTGTTGCATATATATGCAGTTGCATCTGCATATATATGCAACCAGTGCATATATATGCAGTGCATATATATGCAACTGCTGCATATATATGCAGTATATATAGTGCATATATATAGTGCATATATATGCATATATATAGTGCATATATATATACTATATATATGCAGTATATATAGTGCATATATGCATATATATAGTGCATATATATTGTTTGTTTGTTTACTACGGTCATCATACTCGAACATACTTCATAACCTCCTAAGTACGATCTCCGCTATCCATTCAATGGCCCTCATCTGCCATACTTCTTGTACGAACCCGTCCGAACGCGAATAAGATTCACTAATATATACAGAATCTTACCAAAGAAATCAACAATCCTAAACATAGGGCTCTACATCAAAGAACGCTAAGCTGAAAACACAATAAGCCGTACAGACCCTAAAGGACACTAGAACCTGATGCTCTGATACCACCTGTAACACCCCGCCTAATTAAATACCGGGTGGCCAGTCCCATACCAAATTATAATAGAATATACAGTTGGCTCATTCTTAGCATCACTGTCGAAAACATTTACAACTCACCCAATACTTAATTAAGCTGGTGTTAAAAACTTTTCAAATTTTAATTTAACAAAACCCATTTCTAGTTTAAGAATAACACAACACATTTTATTCTACAACACTGATAACCAAATAGATAACACAAAAGAATTTAGATGCAATTGGAATAAACATTCCCAAATAGTATTAATCCATTACAGTAATCCCAACAATATCAAATGTATTAAAATGACACGAATACCATAGTATTTAACCCCGATAGAAGAAGATAACTGAATCCTTTGGGCGACATGCCCTACTAAGAGAATACTATGAATCAAATGATGATAGGCGTCTAACCAAAACTCCATAAATCCATAGCCTGTCATAATCCACTAAGGTTGGCGTCCCTGTTGCTGGACACCTGATATAGAAGATACAATAGAAAAGAAAATATGCAAGGAAACGGGTCAGAGCCCGATTGTGAAAATGATTTTTAAAACAGCAAGTATTTAACAAGTGCAATAAATCTTTTATTATGTACATGTTAGACCCAACTCTCACTTGCCATTCTCACCTCTCAACTAGAGTGCACACTTAACGTTTCCTATTAACCTCCTAGTTAATGGTTCCTCTTTTCTAGTCTCCATATTATAATTCCATTCCCATATCATAATCCCCGTATGTCCCATACCATACGTCACATTATTATTCATTTACATTTCTCATTGTTTCTCATTAACATGAATCATTTCCAATTAATATGAATTAAGCTTTTCAATTCTATAAGCATAAACATTCATTAACCGTTATCTACAATCATCACCGTAGATAGAGTTAACCACAATATATATCCATTCAATCATTTAATCCATTATATATATATTCATATATAATACGGCACCCCGAGTCACAGTTGCGGTGCAATGCATTACTCTGCTATCATGTCCCAATATCGCTTGTCGCCGAATAAGGGACTAAAGGTTCGTTAAGATTCCTCGAACCACAAACAACAACACAATCATTGGAGGCGAACATAGTTCTCATACCCATGGGTCACGCACATACCTACGTACCCGTAGTCAACGGACTTATCAACTCCCCGATAAGTCTTTCATAGATCTATGTTCTCGAGCAATAAATCAAAGATCCCATGGATTCATCAGGATATGACTGCCCTCACTTGCAAACCTCCCACCGATAGCAAGTAAGCTAGGTATGTCATACACATAATCATTAATCAATCAAATAGGTATTATCATACCTATAGTATACTAACAACAAGGTACTCACATTAACCTTAGATTATTCCCTTACGTAGCATTATATCTCTTTTAAATTCCACGTATTAAAATATCATATCTTTACTTCATAATTTAATTATCCTCGCATCCTATAACATCTCTCCACTCCCGACGTCGTTAAGGTTCATGCGCGGAGCGTCTCGCAAAGCGAAATCCAAACAAGGAACCCCTCCAATACACTACTACTTAACTTTGTCGATCGAGGAGGTTCGTCAACTTCAAATATGCGATCGGAATAACCTCATCCCCTCTTTCAACCAAATGTGTTCTAAACTCCCATCTCTATCCAGGAGCCATACCACTACGCTCTTGTACTACACTCAGGCCTTGAGAAATCAATAATGAGCTTAAACTCAGTCCTTGATGTTTAAATTGTAACCCTAAGGCTACCCAGGTGTTATATTAAATCTCCCCTACTTGAACTATCCTTAATCCTCATGCAAACAGATTAGAATCCAACACATGAATCTAGCAACCGAAATCTCTTGAACTTTAATTATCATAATTCTAATCAATTAAATCCCAATCAAATTAATTCAAATCTCAACTAGGGCTTACTTATCTTCTCTAAGTCCCATAATATCCAATTAATAATCACCGAAGCTCTACAAGAACCAACATTAAAAAGAAACAACATCATGAATTCTCATATTTTAAATACTCAGAAAAATCAGATCCAAAAATTATTCAAATCATCAATCCGACTTCATATTTGGATTCTATACGAAAAATTGAGTCAGGTATGTGTTTTGAGTTTTTCTTAAATCTCATCCAAATGCACTCAAAAAGAAGATCTAAACATTCCAAATTGGCTCTTCTCATTCCACTCGTTTTTGCCTCTTTTTCCAGAAAATTATCAACATATTATCTTCAAGAACACTAAATTATTTTCAGAATTTCTTCCACAGATTGATGAATATTTATTGGATTACTAACTACCTACAACATGAGTTTAATTCCTATATATTTTTAGATTCCAAAAATCCATTAACAACTATATCCTTTCATCTTCCAAGCATGAAAATCATCTCTTTTTTATAACTATCCTAACATGGACAATATACGAACTTAAATTGCAAATATCAAACACTTGCCTCTTAATGAAGATCTGATCCTTTGGAGTTGAATAACACAGGTGGTGATGGTGGTGGTGACCTTTGACCTTTGGTTCTCCTCCTTCCCAAGCAAACTTCTTTTTCTTTCCAAGCAACCTTCCACTCTCACTAAGAAGATGACTTTTCAATTTTTGTGTAGAAGAGATGAGATGAACCTACATACACTAATCTCCAAATACTTATAATAAGACAAAACCCGAAATCACTATTCATCCCCATTGTAAAAATAACCAAAATGCCCTTTTGGGTTGTCTTTTCATTTCCAAATGACCCGAGACCCAAATCCAACATCCAAATAGACTTTTCTGACTATTTCGAACCTTCCGGACGCAACGACGCAGTCGAAATGACTATAAGGTCGATAGAAAATAAAATTCCTTTTTAATTTAATAAATTAGTCCCGACACGTCCCATACCGCGTCTGACTAAAAATACAAATTACCGAATTTATATCATACAGTCATATCAATGACATCACATTCATATATTACCTAAATATCTTTAAGTAATATTCAAAATCATCCATTTTAATATCCACAATCCGGATAAAATCCAAATGAATTAATTAATAATAAAATCCAATTAATCCATTAATTTAAAATATAACCCATTTTAAAAGTCATAAAAATTATGGGGTATTACAATCTGTTGTTGTGAATTCAACAGTGCTACATGCGAATGAGCCTGAAAAGCATGTTTTCCATATCGTGACTGATAAATTAAATTTTGCGACGATGAAAATGTGGTTTCTTGCCAACCCTCCTGCAGGTGCCGAAATCCAAGTGGAGAATGTTGATGAGTTTACATGGATTAATTCCTCTTATTGGCCTGTTCTACGTCAGGTTGAATCTGCTCGAATGAAAGAATATTATTTCAGGGCACATCAAGCATCTTCCCTCACTTCCGGGTCTGACAATTTGAAATATAGGAACCCGAAATATTTGTCTAATCTAAATCATCTTAGATTCTACCTCCCGAAAGTTTACCCAAAGCTGGATAAAATCCTATTTTTGGATGATGATATTGTGGTTCAGAAGGACCTGACACCTCTATGGTCTGTCAATTTGCAAGGGATGGTGAATGGGGCAGTGGAGACCTGTAAGGAGAGCTTCCATATGTTTGATAAGTATCTCAACTTTATTTTTGATGTCAGGTTTGTGACAAAAGTCACTAGATGTTTTTTCATTCACTTTCTTGGACTTCCAAAATATGGGTTTTTGTTGAGTTTTTTGTTTTTACTTTTTTCTTTTCGTTACAGCAGAATTTAATAATGACAGAGGTATTGTTGCTCGAAGACATCAAAGGTGAAGACACTAGGTAATCTTAGTTTTTTCTAGATATCAACAAGTGTGATTATACCGAGGGAGGAAATTGTTGTGGAGAGGTGAACTGATAAAATACTGTCACCAGTCAACTCTTAGAGGGTGTAGCTGCTGCTGCAACAGCTATTTAAACATTCAAACATTCATGTTTAAATGTTGAAGTGCTATTTAAACCTAGAACTGATAAAATTTTAGTGCTTATTTTAATGTTTTACATCAGCTATTTAAACATTCATTTTTATTTTATTTTTGACAAACCTTATATTATTTGTTTAGAAATGTAGAAGATTCCAAAGTTATTTGAATCGGTTGATAAGTCGTCGTGGACAAAGTGAGCTAATCTCTAAGGACTGCAAGTTTGACCGAAGGTCTGGATAGGCAGGCCTCCAGCATGAGGTCATAGCAGCATACATTTTTTGATCTGCTCAGCTACACATTTGAGGAACAAAGTGAGTTTTCTACTTTCTTGCAAGTAGGAACTTATTTTTATTTTATTTGAGGAACATATGGTAAGTAGGACCTTATTTTAATTTTATTTTTGTATTATTATGATCCTGACCTGCCATTAATTGTGGAATTATAAGAAATTAAGACTACTTCAGGCATATTTGATTCTCTTGAAGTAGTTTTCCATTGGCATAGCTGCATAGTTATATATTGTCCTAAGAAAATGGTGAATGAAAGTCCCCTATGACCAAAATTGAACGAGTACAATGAATATTGAACTGTTCAAGTATGCTTTGCTGTTATAAATTAATTTGGGGGGGGGGGGGGGGAAGTCACTTAAATGACTTACATAAGTTTGTTTTTTGAGTTAAGGTTTAGCTTTTTGTTTCAAATTTTCCTTGGAACATATTTGCATTTAATTTGTGCTCAGATCACACATACACTTCCTAAAAATTCCCATGTATCTCTTTATTTGTTTATATTTTTTGTTTATATAGATTGTTGGTATAAAAAATTAAACTCAAAACAATGTATTGAGAACACCTATCTGCTATGCGGGGACTGATTTATTCAGGTTGTGATTTTACGTGGACTGAAAACACCTCTAAGTGGTATATAGCTTTGTTTTTTCAGGATGTGGTTATATGTGGACTGATTTTACATTCACAACACTTAGAACATGTATATTTTAACCCTCTCTTTATTTATCTCAAGATTCCGCATGTCAAAGTTAGTATTTGGGGTCTGTTTAGGCCAATCCTTGAATAAAACAAAGCTATCTAACTAATCATTTGAAATGTCCCACGGGACCAATGTAACTCGTTAGAGGGTGAAAACTCGAAACAACCCCCCAACGGCCCCGTGGGTGGCACCAACACCTCCCACGGGATCAATGTAACTCGTAGGAACTAACCCCGCAGCCGTGGGTCTCCCGATTTGAGAATACGATGATAGTTTGCATATTTCTAGACTTAGACTTAAAAACATAGCGTTAGAGGGTGAAAACTCGAAACAACCCCCGAACTGCCCCGTGGGTGGAACCAACACCTCCCACGGTACCAATGTAACTCGTAGGAACTTACCGTGCAGCCGCGAGACTCCCGGTTTAAGAATACGACAATAATTTGCATATTTCTAGACTCAAGCAAAACATGGCGTTAGAGGGTGAAAACTCGAAACAACCCCCGAACGGCCTCGTGGGTGGCACCAACACCTCCCACGGGACCAATGTAACTCGTAGGAACTGATCCCGCAGCCGCGGGTCTCCCGGTTTGAGAATACGATGATAATTTGCATATTTCTGGACTTAGGCTTAAAAACATGGCGTTAGAGGGTGAAAACCCAAAACAGTCTCCGAACGGCCCCGTGGTGGCAAAAACACCTCCCACGGGACCAATGTAACTAGTAGGAACTGACCCCGCAGCCGCGGGTCTCCCGGTTTGAGAATACGACGATAATTTTCATATTTCTA
Source organism: Sambucus nigra (assembly GCA_949130495.1). Lineage (NCBI taxonomy): Eukaryota > Viridiplantae > Streptophyta > Magnoliopsida > Dipsacales > Adoxaceae > Sambucus > Sambucus nigra. The sequence continues at coordinate 92,522,075 of OX422217.1, forward strand.
GACTTAGGCTTAAAAACATGGCGTTAGAGGGTGAAAACCCAAAACAGCCCCCGAACGGCCCTGTGGGTGGCACCAACACCTCCCACGGGACCAATGTAACTGGTAGGAACTGACCCCGCAGCCGCGGGTCTCCCGGTTTGAGAATACGACGATAATTTGCATATTTCTAGACTCAAGCAAAACATGGCGTTAGAGGGTGAAAACTCGAAACAATCCACGAACTGCCCCGTGGGTGGAACCAACACCTCCCACGGGACCAATGTAACTCGTAGGAACTTACCGCGCAGCCACGAGACTCCCGGTTTGAGAATACGATGATAATTTTCATATTTCTAAACTCAAGCAAAACATGGCGTTAGAGGGTGAAAACTTGAAACAACCCCCGAACGGCCTCGTGGGTGGCACCAACACCTCCCACGGGACCAATGTAACTCGTAGGAACTTACCCGGTAGCCACGGGTCTCCCGATTTGAGAATACGACGATAATTTGCATATTTCTAGACTTAGGCTTAAAAACATAGCGTTAGAGGGTGAAAACCCAAAACAGCCCCCGAACGGCCCCGTGGGTGGCACCAACACCTCCCACGGGACCAATGTAACTCGTAGGAACTGACCCCGCAGCCTCGGGTCTCCCGGTTTGAGAATACGACGATAATTTTCATATTTCTAGACTCAAGCAAAACATGGCGTTAGAGGGTGAAAACTCGAAACAACCCCCGAACTGCCCCGTGGGTGGAACCAACACCTCCCACGGGACCAATGTAACTCGTAGGAACTTACCGCGTAGCCGTGAGACTCCCAGTTTGAGAATACGACGATAATTTGCATATTTCTAGACTCAAGCAAAACATGGCGTTAGAGGGTGAAAATTCGAAACAGCCCCAGAACGGCCCCGTGGGTGGCACCAACGCCTCCCACGGGACCAATATAACTTGTAGGAACTGACCCCGCAGCCGCGGGTCTCCCGGTTTGAGAATACGACGATAATTTGCATATTTCTAGAGTTAGGCTTAAAAACATGGCGTTAGAGGGTGAAAACCTAAAACAGCCCCCGAATGGCCCCGTGGGTGGCACCAACACGTCCCACGGGACCAATGTAACTCGTAGGAACTGATCCCGCAGCCGCGAACATAGTTCTCATACCCACGGGACAAGCACATACCTACGTTCCCATAGTCAGCGGACTTATCAACTCCCCGATAAGTCTTTCATAGACCTATGTTCTCGAGCGACAAATAAAAAATCCCATGGATTCATCAAGCTATATGACTGCCCTCACGCGCAAACCTCCCGTCGATAGCAAGTAAGCTAGGTATGTCATACTCATAAATCATCAATCAATCAAATAGGCATTATCATCTACCTATAATATAATATCAACAAGGTAATCACACTACCCTAAGATACTTCTCATATATAGCATTATATCTCTTTAAATCCTACGTATTAAAATATTATGACTTTACTTCTATAATCTAATCATTCCAGAGTCTCACTCATTACCCAAGGTTTAAATAGGTTTTTCCTCAATATATTTATTCAGTAAGACATCACTAATATCCTACTGGTCCATATCATCTTATCTCCCAAATTACCACGAATTAAACGCTCCCTTAATTAGGGTTAAAATCGATAGTTTCAAATCTCTTATAAACACATCCTCTATCAACTAGGATTGAATACCATCATCACATGGATCATAGTCTATAGTGTTTCATTCACACTATATGACTTATCAAAAAACCAACATCCTCGCATCATATAACATCTCTCCACTCCCGACGTCATTAAGGTTCATGCGCGGAGCGTCTCGCAAAGAGAAATCCAAATAAGGAACCCCTCCAATACACTACTACTTAACTTTGTCGGTCGTGGAGGTCCGTCAACTTCAAATACACAACCGGAATAACCTCATCCCCTCTTCAACCAAATGTGGTCTGAACTCCCATCTCTATCCAGGAGCCATACCACTAAGCGCTCGTACTACACTTAGTCCTTGCGCAATCAATAATGAACTTAAACTCAGTCCTTGATGCTCAAATTGTCACCCTAAGGCTACCCAGGTGCTATAGTAAATCTCCCCTACTGGACCTATCCTTAATCCTCATGCATACACATTAGAATCCAATACATGAATCTAGCCACCGAAATTTCTTTCAATATAACTATCATAATTCTCCTCAATTAAATCCCAATCACATTAATTCAATTCTTAACTAGGGCTTACTGAACCTTCCTAAGTCCCATTATATCCAATTAATAATCACCAAATATTTAGAAAAGGTTTGGGACAAGAACAAGCATTCACAAGAAACAACTTCAACAATTCTGGGGAGGTCGATCGATCGAAGGCAGGGGGTCAATCAATCGATCGCCCAGATAACAACCCAGTTTTTCTGCATTTCTTCTACTACGGGTTTCATCACTTTTAATCATTCAAACCTTCATATTAACTTCCCAAATTCCTTATAAACCTTACTACATGATAAAACAATATATGTGAATGATTTCTAATGCTCTAAACATCCTAAAATCATCAAGAGTTTGAATTAAAAGCATATATTCATCCTATTTTTCCAGAAAATTTATATACATGATATCTTCAAGAACACACCATTGATTCTCAAAATTTCTTAAACAGATTTATGATTATTTCGTGGATTACTATCTTCCTACAACATGAGTTTGATTCCTATAAACTTCCATTTTTCAGAAATCCATTAACAACTCTTCTTTATCTTCCAAACATGAAAAATCTCATCTTTTTATAACTATCCTAACATGGACAATATACAAACTTAGATTGCCATTATCAAACACTTGCCTCTAATGAAGATCTGATCCTTTGGAGTTGAATAACACAAGTGGTTCTCCCTTTCTCCGGCCAACTTTCGGTGGTGATGGTGACCTTTGACCTTTGGTTCTCCTCCTTTCCAATCAAGCTTCTCTTCTCCCAAGCAACCTTTCACTCTCTCTAGGAATATAACTTCTCAATTTTGTGTAGAAAGAGATGAAATGAACCTACGTACACTAATCTCCAAATACTTATAATAAGACAAAATCTGAAATCACTATTCATCCCCTTGTAAAAATGACCAAAATGCCCTTTTGAATTGTCTTTTCATTTCCAAATGACCCGAGACCCAAAATCAACGTCCAAATAGACTTTTCTGACTATTTCAACCCTTCCTGATGCAACGACTATAAGGTTGACGTAAAAATAAGTTTCCTTTTTAATTTAACAAATTGGTCCCGACACGTCCCATACCGCGTCCGACTAAAAATTCAAATTACGGAATTAATAACTCACCGCAATATCAATAACATCACAGTCATATATTACCTAAATATCTTTAAGTAATATTTAGAATCATTCATTTTAATATCCACAATTCGGATAAAACCCAAATGAATTAATTTATAGTAAAATCCAATTAATCCATTAATTTAAAATATAACCCATTTTAAAAGTCATTAAAATCACGGGGTATTACATAGGTTTCAAAAATAGTAATTTTTGTGAAAAACGAATTTGTCAATTAAAAGTTATGACCATTTGAAAATTAAAAATAGAATGAAAAAAAGTTCAAACCACTCTAGGAAGTCACGGATGGTTAGTTTTATAAGGATAAAGTTGTGGGAAAAAAAGTTCCAAAAAATTAGGAACATGACTTATTTAATGATTTAAAAGTCAATAGAACTTAGTTAGATAAACTTTATTCTTATGGGTCTTATGTATAATAAACTCTTTTTTTAAAATAATAAAAAAAAGTTATTTTGAACTGATTTATTTTATTTTATTTTGATTCTTTGAAATATTTAAATACCGTACAAAAAAAATTAATAAAAAAATAGTTTATTTATTATATTAAAAAATTAATATGTAAAGTGAGAAATGTAAATTTGATATGTACAATATATTTTTAGAACCATACTTGTTATGATATTTAGGACAATAGGAGTATGCGACAAGTGGCTCAAAAATCTTCTTTGAACATAATTCCACCAAATCACACACTAGGGAAGTCTTGGCAGCGGAAATAACGATGTAAAAAAGAAATGGAGAAACAGTAGAGTTTTAGGTTGATGAGCTGAATTAATATCAGCCTCAGCCACAGTCATCCCATCATTCTCTTTCCCCATTTCTCATTTTCCTCTGTTTGAGAGGGAACCCTCTTCTTTTCTTCATGGTTACAATCAAGAATTAGTTATTACAGGTTAGACTATTTAATTGTTAATTCAAGTGTTCACCTGAAAAATAGTTTCTTTTGGATGGGTTTTGTAATTTCTTGATAAGCTAAAGCATTGGGTTAACATGAATCTTGATTTGTGAAAAACAAAAATGGATAAATCGGGTTTGCGAGGTGGGTTTTTAGACCTGGACTCGTCAAATAACAGGCTTCAACAAGCTGAGTTGGGTCACCCCTCACATACCAATTTGATGAGCGATGATCAATCCATTGGGTTTACTAAAGGGAATAGCTTCATCCTTACGGGTTTTTCCATGAGTTTGGGGAAAGGGAATGTGGTTAATGGTGTGGATAATAGTAATAATAGTACTAATAACAACAATTATAGTAATACGAGCGAGGAGGATGCCGAGGATAATGTGGGAAAGGGAAAAAAGGAGTCTCGATGGCAACGGATGAAATGGACGGATACTATAGTGAGGCTTCTAATTCAAGTGGTGGCTTGTGTTGGGGACGATGGTACTCTCGAGCGTGTGGAGGGGCCGAGGAGGAGATCCGGTATTTTCCAAAAGAAGGGCAAATGGAAAACGGTCTCCAAAATTATGATTTCTAAAGGTTGTTATGTTTCGCCTCAGCAATGCGAGGATAAGTTTAACGACTTGAATAAGAGATACAAGAGGTTGAATGATATTCTTGGGAGGGGCACTTCTTGTAGAGTGGTGGAGAACCCCTCACTCATGGACTCCATGCCCCAATTATCGGTTAAGATGAAAGAGGATGTGAAGAAAATATTAAGCTCCAAGCATTTGTTTTATAAGGAAATGTGTGCTTACCATAATGGACAAAGGATACCTAATTGCAATGATCTTGACCTAGAAGCTCCCCCATTACCTCATGTGCAATGCTCCAAGGAGAATAATGGGTCTGAGGGTGAAGATTGTGAAGGAAATGATGAAAGTGACGACAATGAATCTGATGATGATAAAACAAATGAAATGGATGGCAATATGTGGGCCCAATCCAGCGGGCAGAATTGTTTTCGAGCTGAGATGGTTGAGTTTTTCCAAGACCCGACAAAGGCTCAATGGGAACAAAGAGAGTGGGTGAAGAAGCGAATGTTGCAACTACAACAGCAACGAGTTGGCATCGAAGCGGAAGCTTTCGAGCTTGAGAAGAGACGATTTAAGTGGCAAAGGTTCTGCAGCAAGAAAAACAGGGACCTGGAAATTTCGAGGTTGGAGAATGAAAGGTTGATATTGGAGAACGAGAGGATGGCATTGCAGCTGAAACACAAGGAACTGGAGATAGATCTTAAGAGTTCAGGAGTATCTTTAGATTTGACCCCTCTCAACATTGTGAAACCAAATGGAAGAGATCAGATTCATTTGGGCAAGCATCAGTAGGTCCCACCTACAAAGGATCTACATCTTACTGCTGGTATCATCTTTGGAATACTGCAAATTTACCTTGATTTGGATTTCTTAGGAATGTCTGCAATTATCCTATGTTGCTGTGCTTTTTGACTCTAATGTTGAGGAAGTAACATCATTTTTTTCTTAATTTCCTCCACTTATAACATTGCCCTCACTGACATTGTTGGTGTTGTGATTATATGATTGAGTTTACAACCTGGTCTTGAGAAACAAGACGATTCTTGATGTTCTTGTATGTCAATTATGCATATTATGTGTGTATATTATATGCATGCGACATCAAGATACACACACACACTAAATATATGGTATATGCATATTATATACTTATAATTATAGTGGCCACTTCACTCTCATTCTCCGATACACACTGCTCTAGAAGAATCTTAATTATCTTAATTACAAAATAACACAATTAAAATGTCCATCTGTCAATCTTAAAATGTCCCTCCAACTTAATGTCCCTCCGATACACACTGCTCTTAAAATGTCAATCTTAATTACAAAATACACACACGATTCTTGATGTTCTTGTATGTCAATCTTAATTACAAAATAACACAATTAAAATGTCCATCTGTGTTGTGCAGCATATCACCATTGCAATCTCCTTCTCATCTACACAAACTAGAAAAAAAGACGCATTTTTAAAACGGAACAATGGAGAGTTTATATAACAATTTGTCAAACAAATAATGCAACCGCCTTTTACATTCAACATTTTAATGCAAACAAAATATAATATTATAGTAAAACCTAAAAATCAACTTATAAATCTCAAAATGAACAAAATGTCTCAAATAAGTAAAATAACAAGTCCTTGTCAAGCAAAGAAACTAGTGCATTCAACAAAATAAGTAAAATGTCTCAAATGCAAGTATCCTCCAACTACCAACTATCAAGTGCCATTGCCAACTATTACAAAATAACACAATTAAAATGTCCATTTGTGTTGTGCAGCATATCACCATTGCAATCTCCTTCTCATCTACACAAACTTGAAAAAAAAGACGCATTTTTGAAACGGATTTATAAAAGAAACAGATATTTAGCATAATTCATTTTGAAAACACATTGTTCATAACAGATTTTAAAAATGAATTTAAAACAGAATTTTTAGAACAGATTTTAGTACTTGATTTAAAACAGATTTTTAAAATGAATTTAAAACAGATTTTTTAAAACAGATTTTAATACTTAATGTAAAACAGATTTTAAAAATGAATTTAAAACAGAATTTTTAAAAAAGATTTTAGTACTCAATTTAAAACAGATTTTAAAAATGAATTTAAAGCAGAATTTTTAAAACATATTTGAATACTTAATTTAAAACAGATTTTTAAAGAATACCATTACCTCTTCATCATATCATTAAACCTACGTTGGACTCCTTATCACAAATTGTAGGCCTCTAATCCACAGTAGAAGCATCATCTAGAAAAATACAAAAGTAAAATATTCAATTAAGGAAAAAAATTCTTACATATTATTAGATAAAAAAATTAGAAACAAATAATGCCTTGAATCTCGTTCCATAACCAATCTTGGGTACACATCAACGCCTCTAAGACAACTGTGCTAAGTCGACTGAGGGCTCACCATTCGACCACTTGTGCTAAATGTCGATGCCACGGTTGATACCGTGATAGCGAATATATCTCGGGCAATAAGTTGCAACATGGGATACTGAACACCATTCGCTTTCCATCAATTTAAAATGTCAAAATCTGGAGTCTGGGGAAAGATATTTTCCCCTAAACAGTGATCTAATTCGGGCTTAACATTTATACGTCGGGACATACCACTGACAAGTTGATCATATTTTGAACTCTCCATTCACGGATTCCGAACAACCTACCGACGTAACCCCACTTACCCCACTCTCATTTCTTATCTCAATTCTCAATTTCACCTTGCATTAGTACTCACTTAGTAAATCATAATAGGCAACCTATACACTCTCAATATGTGAATCACACTCCTCGCCATAAATTTTTGGAAGATATGTTTTGTATGTGGAGCAGTCACATAAACAAAACTACGAATGAATAATTAAAACAAAATATTAAATTGTGATGAAGCATAATTCATTATAAAAAGAAGTTAAAAAAAGAAAGAAAGCATATACCCTATTATCATACTTCTCAAGCACCAACATTCATCAACAAAATGTGCCGTTATAGCCATGTAGCTTCTTTTGTGCCTCGACGACTATATCTGTGGTGATACCAACACAACAAGAAAGCTTATCAAATAGCCTGTAAGCTTTTGCTTTCTCCGATTGATACATTTTCAATATGTCACTTTTTATCGTATCTCTAGATACATTTTTAAAAAGATGTTGGAGGCTACTAACAAACTTCCTAAAACCGACATGCTCGACTATACTATAAGGGGATATTCGTGTAAAATAATTGCACTTGCAAGTTCTTTTATAGATACATCTTGATCAAATATAAAATTATCAAAGTGCACTTTTCCATCAGATGTTTTTTGAGTATGAGTCTGATATTGATCACGAATATCGACATTTTGGTGTTTCTTACACCTATTCAAGTGCATTTGCAAATTGTTGGTTCCATTTATACTTTCAGGGTTAAGTTTTGAATGACAATGATGGCATATTGCAAACGTCCCCAAATCATCTTTAACCCTCTCAAAATCATTCCAAATAGAAGATTTAAATTTTCTTTTTTGAGGGCAAGAGGAACAACCACCACCATCACCATGTACTTGTGTGGATGGGGTGGAGTTAGGTGTTGGGGCTGATTCAATTTGTGTTTCAGAAATGGTATTTTCACCTTGAATTGTTTGCTCATTTTTTAGAAAAATATAAACGTTATAACTATTTTTTATTAGATCATCGGATAAAATAAGAGAACAAAGACAAAAAATATCAAAATATATATTAGTATGTCAATTTCTGTTAAGCAGATAAATAATCAAACCTAACAATATATATATTATTACGCGATACATTAATCAAATAATCAAACCTAATAATTTATGTTAAGCGGATAAATAATCAAACCTAACAAATAAATAATAATCAAACCTAACAAATAATCAAATCAGAAATCAATAACCTAAGCTTTGATTTATTAAGATGAAGGGGATGAGTTATAGAGCGAGAAATATTTACCAAATCGCTGAGAGAAATGAAGGTCGGGTTGGCGATGGAGGTCGGGTGTAGTGGTCGGACGGAGCTGGCTGAGGAAGATGGTTGTGAGATTGAGAGGGAGACCGGCTAGGTTGGTGGTGTGAACTGAGTTCGTCTGGGGTGGTGGTTATGAGATTGAGAGGGAGGCCGATTGGGTTTGGGCGTGAGAATCTCACAATGAGATTGAGATAGAGAGGCGCCCCTTTTTTTTGGGAAACGTTAGTATAGGGTTTTGTTAGTTTATATATATAGGTGGTGAGAAGTGTAAATAATATATCAAAGAAGGGTATTCAAGTCAATGTAAGAAATAAATGGGATGGGGCGGGTCATGCTTATGTATACTAAATCTGAACCCGCCCAATTTAATTAATGTTTTTTTTAAACCCATTCCCGCTCCTAATTTTCAAATCGGGTTTTAAAACCAGCCCCATTCGAGTCGGGTTGGATTAAATTGCCATCCTTAGATAAATTGCTTTTTTAGACCATCGAGTGTGGTGATTAAGGAATAACTTTGTTCCATGTGTGATTGCAGCAATGTAGTTCTCCATAGAATAGTGACACCCTAAATTTGTTCCCTAACCATTTCAAACTAGAACAACTGTAACACGCACAAGGAGTTTGTGTATGGGTGGCATCATAACTGCTTTTGAGCAGTTGGTACACCCAAGGGGTCTATATGTCATGAAAAAAAAATATTTTCCCTGATATGCATGAGTGTGTTTATGAGGCCCCACACATAAGTCTGGCACGCACGAAAGTTATGCATATGGGAGCTTGGGAAAAAGTTACGTAATCCAATCCCCTCGGGACTTCCACAAATAGGTTCGTGTGACTCAAACGGGGTGCGTTCGGACGCAGATCGTGAAACATACTGACCTCAGTATCAATCTAATTTTAAAATTCTACGAGAGCACATTGATTTTTACAAACCGATGTCTAAAGAGATAATATCACATCTACACTGCCATGCCAGGCCATCACCTTACCATTCTTTCTTCTTTGTCGCAGCCATGGCTGAATGTTGTGCAAGAGCTTAGAGAAAACTATGAGATTGTAGCTTGTGTAAATGAGTTTTACCGATACCTGTATTGTTGTTGGAGTTGGTTGTTGGGTTAGAGATTACAGAAGCTGGGTCTACAGATTTTGTTGGACTTGCAACACTTGTTTTATTTTCCAGAATTACCCTTTCAACCAAATCTCAGTTCTACAAACACACAAAACCATATCGCAAATCTCCGAACCGGATCTGAAATCTCAAACAATATAGTAAAAAAACTGATCTGTTGGTTTCGATCTGCAATGAAAAATGTGCAGATCTGCTGCGGTGGAGTGGCGGTGGATTTAGGGTCGATTTGCTTTATGGTCACGGTGCTCGCGTAGGTGGTGGCCGTAGGTATGGTGTGTGTGTTTGTGTGTGTGTGATTGAGAGAGAGGCGGAGTTGGTTGGGGGTAGTGCTGGCAAATGGACGGTTATGTACGGGTCAAACATGGATACAGATAAATCTGGATGGGTCAAGTGCGGGTCAGGCAGAATAATGTGGTCGGGTTGGGTTGGGTCAAACTCGGATCGGGTCGGGTTGACCCTTTTTAAAACAAAAAAATCCAAAATAGAGTTCAAATTTCAAAATTAAATTAACAAATAATAATGTTTAATAATTAAAAAAATAAAATAAAAAATGAATTCGTAAATTCCAACAAACATAAAATAAATATTGAAAAGGGGCTGTTAGCATTATTTTCACCCCAGACTTGTAAAAATATAATTTTTCACTGACAGCATAAAATAAATACTCAAAAGGGAGAAAAAGAAAAAGGAAGAAAGAAAAGAAAAAATGTGAAAGATGACTGAAGAAGAAAAATAACATAATCCATTTTATGCTGAACAAGAAAGAAAGAACAAGATCAACTTATAATCCCTTTTCTTATGCTGTCCGTTAGAAAAATAACAACAGGAGATCTAAACATTTTAATCAATTTATGCCATAACCCGTTTGATTTTTTCCAAGATGTTATCTGTTAGTTGTTCGTTTGGAAAATACAGATAAATGAAAAATGCCTTGTTTTTTTATCGGGTTTTGACGGTTTTGGATGAGGTTTTCGTGCAACCTTGAGTTTTTCAGCCACGAAGGGTTTTACATGGTTTTGATCGGTTCTGGCCATGATTTCAAATGGTTTTGATCGGTTTAAATGATTTCGTTAGATTGAAAGTGGTGAGGGACATCAACAGTTTTTAAACAGTGAGAGAGGGTTTTGAGATGAATAGCGTGAGAATGTTCCGAGTATAATGATCTAGTTCTCCAAATTTTGTAGGTTGACCCGACACTAAACCGTCCAGACCCAACTGAATTTTTCTCTTGAACCATTTAAACCCATTAAGAAAAGAACATGGGACCCAAATGAATTAAATGGACGTGTTCTGGATGGTTTTGTCCGTAAAAAACCATTTTGCCGGGCCTAGTTGGGGGCATAGGAAGGATAAAGAGGTCGTTGTGCTGGGGTGGTTGTGGAAGTCGCTGGTGGAGAAGAGAGAGAGGTGGTTTTTTTTGTTTAGCTTTTGTGGATTATAAATTATTTTTAGTTTAATTTTTTTTAAATGAATTTTGTTTTTTATAAGTATTTTAAATTAAAATGACATGTGGCAATTAAAGTTAACAGTTTTTTTTACGACCAAGTCTAATTTTTAAATTAAAATGTATAGTCTAATATTGAAAATTAGTAATGTTTAAAGTAAAAAATAACATTAGTATCAGTATGTGATACATCATCTTATATATATATATATATATAGAGAGAGAGAGAGAGAGAGAGAGAGAGAGGGATTAGGTGCAGACCAATTTTTTAAAATACTAAAAAAAATTATTTTGAGTTGATTTTTTTGTGGGGTATTTAAACATTTCATCCTCCTCCCCCCCCCCCCCCAAAAAAAAAAAAAATAATAATAATAATAATAAAAATAAATAAATTAAAAACTGTCATATTTTGGCCGATTTTTTAAAATAGCAAAAAAATCATTTTGAGCTATGTTTTTTTGGGGTGGAGGGGTGGGGGTGAATTGTTTAAATACCTCACAAAAAAATCAACTCAAAATAATTTTTTTAGTATTTTAAAAAAATTGGTCCACAGAGTTGGTCCTTAACTAGTATGTATTGGATCCGGCCTTTCACATTAGCTTGGACCGCATAATCCTCCTACGGATGATTATCACACATCAAATTCTTAGAGAATAATCCATCTACGATTTTAGCTATTCCTTAAAGTCAACCACTATTCCTAAGAGCCTTTTGTGTCCTTGCATTGTTGCTCTAGATCGTAGTCTTAACTTTGTTTCTTTATTGTACATCTCTTACTAATGACTATTAAATCAGGATTTGCAGTCTAGCAAGGAGCTATGCAAGATTTATAATTGGTTTTTCTTTCCGTTCTCCCTCTTCTTCTTTTTCTCTTTGGACCAAACAGCATGGGTGAGACGAGATTGGGAGTTTTAGTATGGTACAGTCATTGTACCATTCGAAGAACCCTCTCGATTGAGGGGAAAGATGGCTTGTTGAGTGAGAAGATCACAGAGATGAGGCCTTTCGAGGGATCACTATCCATTACCTCTGAAAGGGAATGTCATTAAAGTATCTTTGATGGGAGAACAACATCTTAATAGATATTCTATACATTGCCAATCAAAGTAAAAGGTAAAGATAACTAGTTTGTCCCCGCCAGCTCAAACTACACAATGTTCGAGGGGATCGCAAAGAATAGTCAAGCGATCGCCTTGGGAAACCTCGAGGGTATTGATAAGGCTTAAGAAATAGGGATTTGACCACTCTAAGGACGCTACAATCACCCTTGCTTGAGCGACCTTTGATCCAAAGTGATGCATATGCGAAGCGATTAAACTATAGAACACAAATTCGTTAGGGTTTCAATAATATTCTCTATCATTCTCCCTCAAATTAGGATTTTTCAATTGATAATTATCCAAAAGTACATTTTAGGGTCCTTTTGATCACCACGGACCAAAAAGGAAAGCACAATAAATAAATAAGAAATTTAACACAAAAGAGGCGTGCGGACAGGTTATGTCGTGACCTGATGTCGCTCCTTCATCGAGTAAACCACATTCTGGTCTTCCACTTGAAAAATAAGCGGTCACCGATGAGGGTTTACCTGACCCTTGTAAGAAGCATACATCTTCTGAAGGCGGGATAGAACATCCTCATGAATAGTGGCCATATGAATACCAAGTTCGGCTACATAGAACAAACAAACAAACAATGGAGGCAGTTATGCTAAATCAGTAGGAATGAGTGATGACATTTGTAGCACTGCTCGAAATGGCGACAACCCAGAGCGTTTAACTGCGTTATTATATGCAAATTGAGCTTGTGATACCACTGCATCACAACGCTTGGGATCGTCTCTCGTTAAACACTGTAATACGTTACCTTGACTCCGGTTAACCATCTTGGTCTACCCATATGATGGTATGCAAGAGAAAACTAAAGCAAACCCTTTCACGACTTCCAAAGCAACCAAAAATAATCGCCGGTGAGCCTCACATCCTTGTTTGAGGTAATGCTTTGAGGCCTCGTGTAATCACACTATCTTGTGGAAGTACGACATTGCTACATTTGAATTATCACTACATGGGATAAAATGCCATATTGGGGAACTAGTCCATTAAAGAGTTATGTCCCTTGTCTTTGACAAAACTAACACAAGATCTATTGACACGTCCATCCCTGGTTTCACCAAGATAGGTAAGGGTGTGTACAATATGATGGCTCTTCACCATCTGGCAAACATAATAACGTCAAATAAAAGCATTTGTATCATGTCGTGTCGACTATAACAAAATTGTTTCCTTAAGGTTGCTTACGTACTTATAGGAACAACTAAGCCACTTGATTGAACCTCTCCTATTATCTTCTCTTGCCAACACTAAAATGTACAATGCGGTGCCATGGAACACGTTCTTCATAAGAAAATTCAACGATACCCCATTATGTACCTCACATTCTACTAGTCAGATATAAAGTGCGGAGCTCGCCAAACCAAAATAAGGTACTCATCACAACTAAAGAGTGAGCTTGGCAACACAGAGCATATATGATACGGATGGAAAGTATAGCCTTTTTGCAGAGCTTAGAATTTACTCTAGGAGGGCGAAGTATACCACTAAATTTTGATCAGGAACAACTATTAAAAAAAGGTGAAATCAATCATTATTTTTCAGGAAAAAAACATATGTTTGAAGTTGTGTTTTTGTCGTGCTGAGTCTAAGTTATGACTCATTATAATCATGTTATTTGTGAATTGTCTTGTTTATGAGGTGTGAGATTTATGAGTCGCATTAGTCGTGTCGTTTCATGTTTTAAAGGGTGGGGGTGTTTCTATTTTGGTTAAGAAACAAGATGTTGTGTTGTGTCATTTCATATCTTAATATTTCTTGTTATGTCGTGTTATGTCGGGACAAAATATAACCTAAAAAGATTGGTCGTCACAATTATTTAAATGATAATCAAATTGACTAGCTTTTAATTTGTGGGCCCAAAGTGCTGGAACATGCAAACAATCGATAAGTAACATGTTTAATTTTGGCGTAGAAGAAATAGTTTTGTCAATATAACTGAATAAATCGTGAAAATCAAGGGGTATACAAAAAATTCTAAATTTAGGGACTAGTGAAATAATTTCCCTAATTTTCAGGCCCCTTGGCCTGCATTTTTTTATTGGAAACAAAAAAAAAAAGATTATATTGACGATCAAAATAGCGAATCCATCAAACAAGGGACAACTCAACAAGGTGTCCACCAAGAAAAAACATCAAACTATAAATTCCCAACAAAAAAGAGGCACTACTGGACCATTACAAGATACAATCATTCAAATTCAAAGATAAAGAAGAAAACGGGATTTGTCTGAAGGTCGGGGATGAAGAATCCCACAAAGATGATGTGAATTTAACTTCTTTTTTTCCAAATAGTCTCCTTAGCAATTCTCCTGTTTTAAAAAAGTATTGCGCCCCTCTCGTTTCACAATATCCAAAAAGCAGCCAATATGAAACATCTCCATAAACATCTCCAAAAAGCAATTCTTTACTCCATGACCTACCATATCCGTGAGGAACAAATTCCTAGCTTTCATAGGAAGAACGTCCACGTCTCCGAATTCCCACAAAACCTTACTGCAAATAAAACTTGCCATGTCACGGTGTATGAGAAAATGATCAAAGTCTTCATTAGCCTTATAGCAAAGCACACACGACTTAGGAGAAAAATAGAGATTCGGTCCTTTTTTGGATCAAGTACGATTTGCAAGAGAATTCGTTCTCCTTAAGGGCTACCTCCTACCATCGCTCAAACCCCTCGAAATACTAACACCAACCCATAAAGAAAGGAGACAAATTGATCTATTTCATTGCCTTTATGATTTTGGTTTGAGGACACCCTAAAAAATTGGGAAAACAATTTTTGAAAGAAGAATCCCCTCTCTACACATTTTCCTTAAATCTAATGGAATCCCTACCTCTCACGTAGAAGGTCACACACTCAAGGAAGGAGTTAAGGGCTTCTGAAATAAAATTCCATAGGCTTCTTCTATAGGTTTCCCTTGTCGCCGTACTAGAGTTCCACCCATTCTCTCCTTCAACCCATGGATGCGTTTAATAAGGGAGTACCATAGGAAATCCTTTTTCTTTAGGAAATTGTCACAACCATTTACCAAGAAAGCTTTATTTTCATTTATTAAGTAACCTATTCCCAACCCCCCATTTTTTTTTTATCTTTAGACACCACAGACCATATTACAAGATGGTAAATTTGAAGACTATTAAGCACCGCTTGAATAAGAGTCAATCTACCACCCTTAAAGAAAAAAATATTCCACTCATCCAACCTTTTTTTCACCTTCTCCATCACGGGATTCCAAAACGCAATAGTTGAAAGATTCTCACCCAATGTGAGACCAAGGTACGTGACCTGCCATTAATCCACTTCACAACCCACCAAATTAGCTTTATCAATAAGCCACTCCTCCTCCACATTGATCCCCATGAGCATGTTTCTCCCTAAGTTGATTTTAATACTGGAAAGCCCAGTAAAAAAGTTTTTTTTTCCCAACTTTAATACAAATTAATTAATTTATTAGATTTTAGTGCATTTTTAGTTACCAAGTATGAAAATTTTGCCACTAAAAGTGATCTTTGGTGACATTTAGCGACGAAAAATGTACTAAAGTCTAATAAACTAATTAATTTGTGATAAAGTCTAAAAGCGAAAATTAGTAATGTATTAAAGTAAAAATAAATAAAAATCGTATCATTCGTAAATTGGAGATAGGACAGTTCCACTCCTACCCTCCCCACCCGAAGCTTTTTTATTACACCTTCATGAGTAACTTTCTCTATCGACTTGCGCAAAACATCTGCTACTAGAGTGAAAAGAAGAGGAGAAAGCGGATCTCCTTGCTGAACTCCCCTCGACGTACTTATGTTTCCTCTGGGCCTCCCATTGACCAAAATAGAGTTCACTGAGCTAACAACACAGCCTGTGATCCGTTTCCTTCATCTTTGAGGAAATCCTTTTCCTCGTGAGAGCAAAGTCAAATAAATCCAATCCACATGGTCATAAGCTTTCTCAAAACTAATTGTTAGCACGACTTTCTCTTTCTTGTTAATTCTAAACTCCCCCACCTCATCATTTATAATCAAGACCAAGTTTGAATACACCCATCTTTAACAAAAGCCTCATGATTGTTATGGATAATCTCTTTTAAGACCCCCCCCTCCCGCCGCGAGGATAAGACATTCACCAAAAAATTGTATAAACTAGAGACACCAAGCAAATAGGCCTAAAGTCTTTGATCTTCAAAAAATAGCTTTTCTCTGGGATCAAACAAATTTAAGTTTCTTTGACACCATCTGTAATCCCCCGCCCGCCCGGGGAGAGCGGAGCAGAGCGTCACTATCGATAAAACTAACCAAATCCGCAAATAGCAAGGTATAAAAGAATCCCACAATAATATAAATCCACTAATCTCAATCTCTTCAAATTAAATACAACCAAAATTCTCTTGAATAAATACAACTTAAGTAAATCTCCAATGCTCTATACATCAAAATAAATACAATCTTTCAAAAATATTCTTCCCAAAATAATCCACGCTAAACTCATCCCAATTGGTCCATAGCGTCACAATCCACGCTAACCTGCCAACTAAAAGAAAATACGTGGAAGTACACAATACGACAGAAAAGATGCTCAACAAATATATTAACGATGAATAAAGCGTAACAACACGAGTACGAATATTCAAATCAAATGCAAATCTCAAAGCATTTATCAATAAATTTCTCAACAACACATTAACCGGGTCACCAGGCCTCATCCCATCCGCATATACTTTATCAAGTCATAGCCCTGGGAAGCAGGAATTTTGGCGAGTGCCCAACCTTCGTGCCATATTAAAATCTCATGACAACGTGATCAATAACAACATGAATAATATCACATGAATCAAAATAATTTCAACAATTATTTTTCCAGATTTCAATGAATTTAACAATTCAAATATGAGTTCAATAATCGCAAGAATTCAAAGGGAATAACTCTCGAGAGATTTAAAGAGCATATTGTGTAAAATCCCATACCTTAAAATTATTGCATGAATCGCCACATAAATTCAGCCTCAAAATCTGATTGCACCATCACGTTCCTCTTGCGAAAATAATGAAATCATGTTTTGGCCCCAACACGAGATAACCCTAAATAGTCCTATTTTAAAAACCTAGAAAAATCAAATCCAAAAATTATTCAAAACACCAAATCTGACTTCAGATTTGGATTCTACACGAAAAATTGAGTCAGGTATGTGTTTTGACTTTTTCTCAAATCTCATCCGAATGCACCTAAAAAGAAGATCTAAACATTTCGAAATTCGACGAAACCTAACACTCAAAATAAAATGCTACTCGTTCTATTTCCCAAAATCACACACTAAACTCCTTAAATTAATTTTCTATCTCCAAAAAAAACATGTTTAACCCGCATGCTAGACCCAATACCCAAGAACCGAGGGTTATCGTATACCTAATCTCTGATACCATCTGTAACACCCCACGCCCCCGAAAAGAGAACGCGGCTTTTATTTATGAATATGGTATATAATTTTAATAATATTATTATTTTATTAATCGGGATATTGATATTATATTTATTCTTATTTGAAGTGAATCGAATATTTAAATTCAATATGTAAAGTTGATAATTTTGAATTAAAGGGCAATATAGTAATATGCGTTAGCTTAGGCACCAAGCTAGGGTTTGAGAGAGAGACTATATAAGGAATATTATGGGTGATTATAAGGAAAGAGAGATGAAAAGAGAGACCAAAAACGAAATCAAAAGAAGCAAAAATGAGTGTAATGAGAAGAGCCAATTTAGAATGTTTAGATCTTCTTTTTGAGTGCATTCGAATGAGATTTGAGAAAAACTCAAAACACATACCTGACTCAATTTTTCGTGTAGAATCAAAATCTGAATTTGGATTGGCGATTGGAATAATTTTTGGATCCGACTTTTCTGGATTTTTAAAATAGGACTATTTGGGGTTAATCTCATATTGGGGCTAGAATATGATTCGATTATTTTCGCGAGAGGAACGTGATGGTGTGATCAGATTTTGAGGATGATTTTATGTGACGATTCATGCAATGATTTTAAGGTATGGGGTTTTACACAATATGACCCTTTAAATCGTTCGAGAGTTTATTCTGCTGATTTCATGTTTAATTGAACTCATATTTGAATTGATAAATTCTTGGAAATCTGGAAAAATAATTGTTAGAATTATTTTGATTCATGTGGTATTATTCATGTTGTTAATGAGCACGTTGTCATGAAATTTTAATATGGCACGGAGGTTGGGCACCCGCTAAAATTCCTACTTCCCGGGGCTATGTCTTGATAAAGCATATGTGGATGGGGTGAGGCCTGGTGACCCGGTTAATGTGTTGTTGAGAAATTATATTGATAAATGCTTTGAGATTTGCATTCGATTTATATATTCGTACTCGTGTTGTTACGCTTTATATCGCTAACATATCTTGTTGAGCATATTTCCTGTCGTGTACTTCCCCATTTTTTCTTTTAGTGGCAGGTTAGTACAGATTTGGGCGCTATGAATTATTGGAGATTGATTTTAGCGTGGATTATTTGGAAAGAATTTTAATACAAGTTGGAAGAACTGTATTTATTTTTGATGTATAGAGCATTAGAGATTTATTATATTTTCGAGATAGCTAGTTGTTTTATTTCGAGAGACTTCGTTTTATTTTATTTGAAGAGATTGAGATTAGTGGTTTCTTTTTTCAAAAAACTCTTTAAAAACTAAAATATCATCTTTGATTACATCCAACACTGCCTAAAAAAAGTGACATTGTGACTCAATCGGGCCATGGTGACTTTTCCCCTTAACAATCCCAGACTGCAACTTTGATTTCCTCTTCGAACTTTCTTTCCAACCACGATGCCCTCTATTCGAAATTGACTTGCAAGGGCTCCGCCTCCGAGTGTAAGGGATCGTTGGCTTCGATACCCTTGAACACAAGCTCAACTTCATTTGTCAACTGGAATGTTGATGACAAATTGCTCATACAACAAGAAATACAACAAGAAATAGGAGCCATAATATAATTGAACCCACTATAGAGAGGTTATCCACATGAAAAACCAGTTTCACCATAGAGGGTTTATATGACCTTTGTAAGAAAAATACATCCTTCAAAGGAAGAATTGAACATTCTTGTGAACGCCCCCTGCACGGACAAAATATTCGCTTGCAAAGGGATACACGGACGCTGAAGGAGACGAATTTGCTAGAATAATGGGCATAAACGGTGAACCCCAAGGGGATAGCCTAATGGCAATCGCTTTTACTTCACAACCTAGTTCCAATCCTCTTGGGGCCACCTCCCATAGTGTGTTGTGGTATGTGCAGATTGAAGGGTCCAAACATATCCTTGGGGATTAGTCACGCTAGACACCTCAAGATATCAATCAATGAATAAATTTATTAATAAATGAGCATAGATGGTGACAAGTCTTGCATTACCTGCAACGGGGATAATCCTGTAGACTAGCTAACAACATTATTATTTCAATATACAAAACGAGCTTGTACTACCACCGTATCCTAACACTTAGGATTGTTTCCTCCAAACATCGCATATTACCTAGACTCACTCCAGTTAACTACCTCGGCTTGTCCATTTGTCCAAGGATGGGATGCATTAGGGAACTGAATTGAACATTTGAGCATTGTCGATAGCATCTCAATCTGATGTAATTATCCCCGATCCGTGTAATCGCACTAAATGTGACGTAAACTACACGTCAATGGCCAAGAAAATAAACCAAACCCTAACTTTAGAGAGAGAATCAAATGATTTCTTATATTTCAAAATGGAGGAGTCCCCCAAATGAGGAATACAATGGGTCTATTTATAAGTGGGGAAGGGGAGCACTAAAGGGGTCTCTAACCAATGTGGGACTCCCACTTTACAAATAAACCTAATACCCATTTGTGCTCACCTATGTCCCAACTTACAAATAAACAACAAAACAAAATGACATAACAAATAAAAGATAAATACAAAAAAAAATATAAATGACAAGAATAACCCTAGAATAGGGCCCATTTCCATCAAAATGGTAGATATACAATGTCTTAACATACAAAGCATCCGATGTATGACTACATGCAACAGAATGTCATACTGGAGAACCGGTCCACTACCACAAAGAGAGTCATGTCCCGTAGCTACATAGATGACTTAAAAAAACACCCCCTCAAGGCTTCCAACGTGCAAAGCTCCTCAAACTCAAGTAAGGTACTCTTCAACACAATTAAATTGTGGGCTGCTAAAAAATGAGCTCAGCGCTTGCCACTTGGCATGCTTGTTACTTGCCTTATTTTAACTACTCAAATAGTACAAATACCACAGGCCTCGTTATCTGACTTTATCAAAAATCATTGTGGACTCTGTACTCGTGCTAATAACTACTGCCTGACAACTACATAAAATTATAAATCATAAGTGTAGTTAAGCGTCTACCCTGTCACTTTTTGACAAAAGTGTTGAGAATATGTACAAAGACCAAGTCAAATAGACTTAGTCTTGTATCCGATTTTACAGCACCTACAACAGCAACTAGAGTTGGTTTAAATAAAGTCCAGTATATCACGTGTGCATATCACATGCAGTTTATCACGTGTGTATATCACTATTTATTGGAGAACAAGAGTTCTACTTGCACTAAAGAACCTACGTAACAAACTAACCTACATAACAAACTCCTAACAATCTGCGTGTGATATACACACGTGATAAACTGGACTTTATTTAAACCAACTCTAGTTGCTGTAAAATCGGATACAAGACTAAGTCTATTTGACTTGGTCTTTGTACATATTCTTAACACTCCCCTTCAAGCTTGTATGGGTGAAGAGCACGTATCGAGCTTGAACAGTAGATTCTGAAATGGCATGAGTGCGATCAAACCGACTTAGAAGATCTCCACTATTACCGGTTGACAAAGGTTTGGTTATGAGTGCGATCGAACCGAATGAGAAGACCTCCACTGTCACCAAAAACCTTGAGAATAAACAAAACCCGTTGAATGTCATCACTGTTGATGCAAGGGCGCAATACTGAGTTTCTTAAAAAAAAAAAAAAAATAAGGACTCTCAGCCGTAATGGGCTTGATCAAAAAATTGTACGTCCTTTATCAAAAAATTGATTCAGGGGCTTAATTATCGGTTTTGACTGTAGCGACACCTGTAATTGGCCTTTTGGGCTAAAATGAGCTCGATCACAATGGATTCAGAGGCTCTTTTCTTGAGCTTGATCACAATGGATTCAGGGGCCATTTAGTTGGGCTTGATCATGATGGATTCAGGGGCCCGTTCAGTTTTTGGATTATGTGAGCATTTTCCGAGGTTCATGCATGACTCGAAATCTGTGTCAAGTGGACCTTCCTCACCTTCTGTCTTTGAAAACTCCGAAAGTCTTTTTTTTTTTTGACAAATATTCTGATCGCTTCTGATGAGATAAATGTATAGCAGGTTGAGAAAAAGTGACATGCAGGTACTGCTGGGTTTTCCTCTTCTATTAATAGAGCTGCTCATGCTAAAAACATGAAGCTTGTTCACTTGAGGAGGACTTTTGTGCAGGAGTCTTTACAGAATCCTGTGAACTTTGAGAGACAAGTAGTTGGAATCTTTGTGGCTGAAATCAGATCCAAATGATTGAATGAGCAAATGAGAAAGGAACCAGATGCCAAAGTTTTGTACCCGGCGGACGGTAGCAATGAATGGTGGCTACCGCCGCCGGAAAAACGGAATACCAAGATCGGGATTACTCGTGAGAGTTTTACCGCTCTGATACCATAAAGAAACTAAAAAAAATGCAATGAATATATTGGAAATGGGTATTGATCCTTCTTAATCTTAGGAGCCACATACATACATTATTTATAGGAGAACAAGAGTTCTACTTGCACTAAAGAACCTATGTAACAAACTAACCTGCATAACAAACTCCTAACAATCTGCATGTGATATACACACGTGACAAACTGGACTTTATTTAAACCAACTCCAGTTGCTGTTGTAGGTGCTGTAAAATCGGATACAAGAGATAAGTCTATTTGACTTGGTCTTTGTACATATTCTTAACAAAAAGAACACCACATGTCTCCCAAGCTGGCTCAACACTGCCCCAATCCTAGTCTTGCACGTAACGCATGATGGCTTAGAGAACGGACATAATAGGTGATGAAGTCATCTGGGACTTGATACTGTATCTACCAAAGCTTCATCAATCCGCTGTAATGTCGATGCTCAACTGTTCTTAAGAGAAGTAATAGGAGCCATTATAAAGTTGAAGCCCTGAATAAACCTCCTATAAGAACTCGTCAACCCATGGAATCACCAAGCTATATAGTAGTCCATTCCATAATTGTCAGGAACTTGTAATTATCCGTCTTCGTTCCATCCTTAGAAATTACATATCCCAAGTGAGATGTGGCAGTGAATGTTGGGTAGGAGTTTAGTAGAGTGCTGATCGAGAGTTGTGATGTAACTCATTCTTGAGAGCGTATATTTTGCAATAATAATATGAGATCCTTAGAGAGTTGCGGAACATAGGACAGAGTAGGCATCATGTCAGAGAGTAAGCGACAGGAGGCAGTCCAAGTACCAAAGGTATGGGTCGTGAGTGAGATGACCGATTAGAAGCTAGGGTTATAGTTGACTGTGGATGTGTAGTAAGAAGATCTATGAGTGTTCTCTAATGAAGGATTAATCGGAGTTAAGGAAATACTAGGTTGGTCAGAGTTTTGTAACCGTTGTTACGAAATGGACCAGGATTTTATAGAGGGGTTGGGATAATTTGCTGACATTAATTTAGCAAGGGATTGTAACTACAATGATCTGCATTAATCTGATAAAGGCTAGACTGGGGCTGTTGGGAGTTGAGGTGACATAAATGAGGTATCTTTGCAAGAGGTCATGCCTCATTTAAGGTTTGCAATGGTGTCGTTTGGGGATTGTACTTAGGATATCTAAAGTCTGAGGAGAGTAAGATGTTGAAAATCATTGCAGGGAGGTTCGAAGTTGTTTTTTTAGGGTGAGGGTCGAAGGTGGTGCCTATCCTCTAATCTAATATTGAGGTGGTTAGCTGTGTTAGCCTAATGAACCCTGAATCTTTATCCTCCAACCCACGTCTTCAAAGATCCTAAGAGGGAGTTGCTAGGCTGCACATGCCATTTTAAGTCCTACCTTACTTGAGCTAAAGCTCAACAGAGCTTGAAAATATATATTGCATCGCAGCCAATCTTTAAATAAATAACCGAAGGGGGATGAAGAATCAGCCATTGCGTTAACTCATTGAAATCATGATGGGCTCATTCCCCCTCCCCCTCTGCCTCTGTGCCTGTCACCAGTAACAGTTGGCATCATTGAGCCCTTCGCTGGACTCTTTCAGCATCGTGGCTTTATGCCAGCTCTGAGTCGCCATCTTTTTGAGGTGCGGGTCCATCGCCCGACCTATCCCAGTCCTCTCAGCCTCCGTGCGAGATACTGGCACGACCTAGTTATATATATATATATTTGCACACGTGCTGGCGCACAACTATTTTTTTAAAATATTAAAAAAAAAATATTTAGTTGATTTTTTTTATGTGATATTTAAACATTTCATTGGACCCATATAAAAACGGTCAAAAACTTTTTGAACTTTTGCAGAAGTTTGACCATAGCAAAAAAACTTTTTTTGAGCTGATTTTTTTATATGGGTTCTTTGAAATGTTTAAATATCACATAAAAAAATTAACTCAAAAATATATTTTTTAATATTTTAAAAAATAGACGTGGGCGTGTTTGGTTTGCAACTATAATTCTGTTCTCTGTATTTAAATACAATTCTGATAAAAATATGCGTTTGACAACTTGTTTTTAAACACAAAATTATAATATTTCTATGTTATAATCAAGTTTTTCAGAAAACAGATTTAGGGTGTGTTATAACTTCTGTTTTTTATTTTTCAACTCAAAATTATTCATTCTTAATATTTTAATGCAATTATATCTTAATATATAATATACATACATAATACATTAATATGCGTGTAATTCTTATAAATAAAAAATATATATGTACATGTACATAAAATTATGTACGGAATAATATAAAGTTAAATAATATTATCAATAGATACATAATACTTATATATAGTTTTATACATGTATTATTAATGTATGGAATAATATAAGATATACATATAGTACATATGTATTAAAAATATTATCAATTCATGTATGTATATAATTTTATAGTGAATTATACATGCAAAATCATTATATATAATAATAATAATAATAATAATAATAATAATAATAATAATAATAAAACTCCCTAACATACCTCATTAAATATACCTACAAATACATGATATTAAATGTATATGTATATAATTTATGATGTATGTATCTATATATGTATGTATGTATGTATGTATGTATACATTCATGTATCATGTATGTATGAAAGTTTCATGTATATTATATATATATATATATATATATATATATATATACATGATTGCCAATTTTGTCAAATTTTCAAAAAATTGTATTTAAAATAAGTTTACCAAACGCACACCAATAATTATAAACACAAAAAACTGAATTTTAAAACTGTATTTAAAAACATCGTTTAAATTGAATTTTCTGAGTAGCGAACGTGTGCACAGGGCCTCTCTCTCTCTCTCTCTCTCTCTCTCTCTATATATATATATATATATATATATATATATATATATATATATATATATATATATATATCCATATATATATATAAAGCAGTATGAAAAAAATAAAATTTCCAATTTAGTAAATTGACAAGAACTAAGTCATGTATTTAAAAAAAATCCTCTGTTTTGGGTGCTTTCCACCTGTTATCGAAGTAGTCAGCTCAACTCATCAAATAGATTTATATCATCATCAAACAATGTCTCAAATCTTAGATCTTTATAAAACACTTTTAAGTTGTAAGCATCATTTAAAATAGATTAGTTTAATGGGGACACCCTTTATTGACACTATTTAAGTGACACCATGATGTGTTTTTAATTCATTGGTTGATTTGACTTACTTGTAATTAATACAGTTTGACTGGCCAATACATTTAAGACACATTAGGATGTCACTTAAATGGTGTCAATAAAATGTGTCCTCATAGAAGTATTCTTAATATAAAATCCCCAGCAATTACAAAATTAAAAAATAAAATAAAAACAATTCTAAGAATCAAGTATTTAAACAACACAACATAATTAGGTGTCATGAGTACTAGTTGTGACAACCCGAGATCCGAAATAAGGGGTGGCCAGCCCGATACTCCAATAATACAGGAATCATGGATGGAATCATTCTCAGCATCGTGACAACATAAAGAGTATACGGGATAACTACACAATATTTCTGAAAACGGGTTGTCAAAAATTTTGTTTTCTAATTGAAAGAAAGCATTGTCAACAACCCATGATAGAAAAGAAGGTGGAAACCCCAAAAGTTAGGTTACCAATATAACACTTTAACTAGGAGAGGTCTCATCTCCATCGGCCTAACCTTCGAAATCTCTCGAGATTCCATACTCCTCGTTTCTAGGGACTTAATCCCCCTTACCCACAACATATTTGTGGTCAACACCCTAAAGCCATCCTAAATCAACATCTCATGCCCTAAGGGCCTTACGTCCTAATAAGTCTAAGATCGATCTATATATCCTATCTAGAAAATTGGGTTTCTGCATAAATGCCGAATCGATTCGGAAATCCTGCGTTTTTTTTTAATTGTTTTTTTTTTCTTTTTCAATTTCAAACCTTTTTCTCTAGGCTTAGAACTTAGGAACCTTCTTGTATGAAGTCAACTTAGAGTCCTAGAGTTCTAGGTGAGTTAGTTTACTACCCTAGATTAGAATTGGTATATAGGGAATTATCTCAAGGGTGCGTGAAGTGATGTTCAGGCATTACTTTCCTGTTATAAACTAGTAGGATTCTAGGAGATTACGAAGTTATTTTAGAGTATCGGGCTGGCCACCCCTTATTTCGGATGGCGGGTTGTCACACTAGCAAGAAGTGATTAAAATATAATAGGCATAACTAAAATACAAGTCTATATTTTGGTGCAGTATCTCGACTCTGGAGCCAATATAGCATCTTGATGATTTTTCCCTGGAAAGAAAAGAAGAATTTATGCGGTAATGTAAAGTGCGAGACACGAGAATCGGCTATACGGAAAGAACAAGAACAACTTATGAAAAACTTAATATGTAAAAACATACATGTTTATCACTTTGGGAAATGATACTAATTCCACCGAACTATTTCAGTTTTACAGGTCGCTCCCTTAACTAAAATACATGATAATAAACACCCTAAACTTTTGACCCGTGACAACTAACCCGCTTTTTTGGGTTTCTTGTGTTTTTTGTTGTAGATTGTCTAAAATACTTCAGCTTTTTAACACTTTTAGAGAACCTAAATACCATTCTAAACACTTTTAACTCACCCAAATGTTGTTGATTTATTTGGGTTCAAAAATAGAAAATTCCATCTAGCTTCACAAAACAAATACAAAATCTCTATATGCATGGGGGGTAATTCACACACACACACACACACACACACACACATATATATATATAGAGAGAGAGAAGGATGTGTGCTCGTGGACAATTAACTATATGGATAATGCTTTGAGTCCCAAACAACTCCCCCAAATCCTACGTGGACGCCACGCCATTCTTCCACTTACCTGTCATTTATTGCCATGTGGTGCGGGTCCCGCCAAGGCACAAAAACCAAGTCATTTTGGAGGAGGTTTGGGGGAGTTATTTGGGATACGTATCATTACTCTTAACTATATTTAGAACACCACCACCGACCTCGATTGGGATTTTGCTAAGGGTATGCCATTTTGTTGCAAAACACTTGGACAGTTAAAAGGTCCTTAAGAATGTTCCATCCTTTTTTAAGTCATAGCAAGATGTAAATAGTTGTGCAAGGTTAATGCGGGACAATAGCTAATTGCTATGACTTGGTAAATTCTTGAGTTTTTTTGGATTCTCTGACTTTGCTTATGTTTTGTAATACTAAAGCACACGACTCAAATGATGGGCTGGTGCGGCTGCCTTTCTAGAAGAAGAAGAAGAGAGACAAAATTAGGGTTTCTTTGGTATTAGGGGGATGGAAAATTAATTTTACAATACAAAATATCTACGCAGAGGGTATTTTGATAACTGTACAGCAAAAATACAGGAAAACTGAACTTTTGTGTTAGTTGTTGCTGGCAAATTATTGAGGGGGTATTATGTTATGGTTTGGGTTTTACTAGTTGAGAGGGGTGACCTGTAAATCCAAAATAGTTCGGGGTTTTTAATGTAGTTTATTCTTAAATTTATGAAAGTAATGATGTATCAATGTAACACACACAAAAAAATGTATTGATAATGGAAATAAGAACACATTTACTATAAAAAGGACACTTCGAGCTTGAGGAAATACTTTTATTTGATTACCCAGAACTTAAAATATAATCCAACACACCATTCATTTATCTAAAATCATGTTATCTTCTAACTCACCCCTAGTTTTTCTAGGATCATCAACCTAGGGGTACTAGTCAACGGATTCTGACTCGTGGGGTGTGATTTTGTAACCCTCCCATTGCATGGTGTCGACTGACCATTCTTTACTTTATATTGTCGTATTTCATTTTGGGGGCAAAAGGCCAAATGACCCAATCCAAAGGTATTTCCTGGTGGGTTTGAAATTTTGTTCCGAGTACAAAAGGTTTTTAACTGTATGCTGCATTATAAAAAGAAAAAAAAAACTAGCCTTTTGCGATGTTTTTAATTGATAGCTAAAGAAAAGTCACAAATAATTTATCTGTTGTAAAAAATACTATGCTACTCGTGTGGAGCCGCCCCAATAATTTATAATTCATGATAGGGAATGGCATTGTTTCTATTGAAATTTTGTTTAAATTTCCAACCCGTCTTCTTTACTACCTAATTTTCCATCGTCTATACAATTTTAGGACTTGTGTTGTGACCCATATTTTTCTTATGAGTAGTGCTATGCGCACAAAACAACTTTACAAAGTCTTCTCCAAAAGTGATAATTTTTTGTGTCCTAACGGGACCTCATACCACAAGGCAATGTTTAATAGGTAGATGAGAGAATATGTGGAATCTGTTGTTGCAGCAGTAAATAATTAAATGCATAATTAAAATTAGGAACGAAATTACCCAATTTTTGGAGCAAATAAATCTGGGACAGAAAATATAAGAAATCCCGGAAGCAGGTACAGTCTAGAACACGGCTGAGTCGCGGACAATGTCGCTCTCTTTAAGGTGTTTCGCGGCTCTGCCCAAAGTGTGCTGACAGTCTCGAAGCCCTGCCACCCCCAGGATAAAACAACCTTCAAAATCAGAAAATACGGATAAATAAAGCACAAAAATCAATCCGGTCTGTGTACACCCATTCTGTATAATTGCTCGATAACAATATAATTAATCTGTAAAACGAGATTAATTATTTTGGGAAAAAAAATTTCGGAACTGCATCAATGGGGGAAGATGAACTGTAAAGAATTTTGTGTTGGAACTGTATTGAAAAACGAAGGTCTCAACCTCCTTTTATGTACAAAAGAAATTACCGTTCGTGGGCAAAAATGTGGAGAGAAAATTGGAAACGTGGGTGGAAAAATTAAATAGTAAAAGGCCCATGTTTTTTCGGAATTAATTACCGTTAAAAATTAATTTTTAAAGCTCAACACCGTTAATTTATTTGTCCAAAAAATTATTTCTTAATGAGCCCAAGACCCAGGACCCAGACACGGACTGGACGGACGACGGCGGTTGCGCGCGCGCGTGTGTGACTTGGCCCAATAAGTCCCCCACCCATACACACAAAACATCTAATGCCCAAAGGGCTTGCCCATTGGTTCTAAATAAATTGTAAATATACCCAACTCATTTTAACCTCCAAACCGATGTGGGACAACCAAAACAGCACTTTGCCATTTTCAATGTTTTGCAACTTAACAGCTGCTTGTACAGCTGTTTTCCAACAATCCCCCACTTGCAAAATTTGAAAATATTTTTATCGAGCAATAATTCATAGAATTGTGCATAAGCAAATGTGTCTTTCGACTTAAACCTTTACGTAGTAAAGATGATTCAGAATATACTAGAGTAACCGTAGTTTTGAACTTTATCTCTGACAACATCCCACACACAACCTTACTTGGGTGTAGTTCTAATAGCTAGCACATTACGGTCATGTGCTTCTATCCCAGTATAGTGAACGCTTTAGGAATTTGCCCAGAATATCCATAGGAAGCGACCACACTTTCACATTCACATAGGTGAGTCTATAAAAAATACTCCTGTAGCTAAGTACCCCAATCAAAATAGAGCTATAGATCTCATTAAGAGTTATAATAACTCATCCTCAACTCGCTTCAGGATATCATGCTCCATAGGAATGGATTCAGAGTAAAACTTCGTTCTATATTAATTAATTATAGCATGATTCAATCCATATCACTCGTGATTTGTTATTACCCTTTGAACATATTTCTTGGGATCTCCAGTCTATATGTTGGGTTACCATCACAAATGACTCATTTATCCAAGGGCTTTAGTCCCATCCCTTTCGAGGTGTTCCACACCTTCTCCCTAGCTAGTCCTTTCGTCAAAGGATCAGCTAAGTTATGTTCAGACCGTATATGATCCACCCTCACAGCACCTGTAGAGATAAATTCTCTAATAGTACTATGCTTACGACGTATTTGTCGTTTCTTACCGTTATAATAACGGTTCTCAACTTTTGCAATAGTCGCGGTACTATCACAATGAATCAAAACGGCTGGTATCGGTCTTTCCCAGAATGGGATATCTGACATGAGGTTTCTCAACCATCCTGCCTCTTCACTAGCAGTAGTTAGTGCTATCATCTCTGACTCCATAGTGGATTGCGCCAAAATTGTTTGTTTCTTAGATTTCCAAGAAACTGCACCACCAGCGATGCTAAATATATATCAACTAGTAGCCTTAGAATCATCAGATATGGTGTTCCAATCAGCATCACTAAATCCTTCAAGGACAGCGGGATGCTTATTATAGTGTAATCTGAGGTTCATCGTCCTTTTAAGGTACCGCATGACCCTCTCAATAGCATGTCAATGCTCCATACTAGGTCTACTGGTAAATCTACATAGTACTCCCACATCATAAGCTATGTCAGGTCTAGTGCAATCTGTAGCACAACGTAAGCTACCTATAATGCTTGCATAAGCATTTTGATTTACACTGTCGCCAGTGTTCTTAAATAACTTTACACTAGGGTCAAATGGAGTACTAGCAGGTTTACAGTCAAAGTAATTATATTTCTTTAGAACTTTCTTAATGTAATGAGATTGATCCAAAGAAAGTCCATTTTCTGACCTAGTAATATTAATTCCTAATATTACACTAGCTTCACCCAAATCATTCATATCAAAGTTGGCACACAATAATGATTTAACATTTTCTACGGCATGAATATTATAACCAAATATAAGCAAGTCATCAACATAAAGACATATGATAGTGCAAATTTTCTCAACATATTTATAACAAATGCATTTGTCACTTTCATTTATTTTAAACCCATTGGAGATGACTATGCTATTAAAGTTATCATGCCATTGTTTAGGTGCCTGTTTGGTGTACAATTAAATTATTTAAGGCAGCTATAGCGAATAGTACACGTATAGACGTTATTCTAGTCACGGGTGAAAATGTATCAAAAAAGTCTACATTTTCTCTTTGTCTAAAACCTTTAGCAACAAGGCGTGCCTTATATTTTTCAACAGTGCCATCAGGTTTTAATTTCTTTTTAAGAATTCATTTACACCCAATTATTTTACATCCAGGAAGAAGGTCCACTAAATGCCAAGTTTTATTTGTTTCCAAAGAATCCATTTCATCATTAATAGCCTCTTGCCATAAATCGACATCTAAAGACGATAAAGCTTCTTAAATAGTGTTAGGATCCTCCTCTAAAGTGTAAGCATAAAAGTCGGGACCAAAATCTTTTTCTACACGAGCTCTTTTACTTTTTCGAAGTTCTAAAATGGATTCATTATTTTCTTTATTTTTATTTAAAGAAATATTAGTGGATGACTCGCCCCCACTATTTCTCAATTTAAAGGGAAATTTATCTTCAAAAAAATCGGCGTCATTTGATTCAATAATTACTTGATTTTTCAAGTCATAAAATCGGTATACTTTGCTATTAATAACATAGCCTATAAAAACGCACTCATATGCTCTACTCGCCAATTTAGACCTTTTAGGGTCGGGTATACGTACATAGGCTAAGCACCCACAGTATGACACGTTGGGCTTAATATTTTTCCAAATTTCATAAGGAGATATTTTCATTTTAGTCTTAGGAATTCTATTAAGCACGTGACACACAGTCAAAATAATTTCACCCCACCAATGTGAGGCAGCCCCTGAATTTAATAAAATAGCCACAACTAATTCAGTTAATGTCCTATTTTTTCTTTCGGCTTTACCGTTCATTTCGGGCGAATAAGGGGCAGTTTTTTCGTGAATAATACCGTGAATTTTATAAAATTCAATAAATGGTCCAGAATCATATTCGGTCCCTCTATCACTACGTAACCTTTTTATTTTCCGATTAAATTGATTTTCAATTTCATTTAGGAAAATTTTGAACATGTCAAACGCTTCACTTTTATTTTTCATTAAATACACAAATGAATAATCGGAACAATCATCAATAAAAGTTATAAAATAACGTTTGCCATTTCTAGTTGTGACACCATTCAATTCACAAATATTCGAATGAATTAAATCAAGTGGTTAAGATTCTCTAAACACAGATTTATGTGGTGTCTTAGTGATTTTTGCTTGACTACACCATTCACATTTTTCAAAATCATTTAATGATAATTCTGGAATTAATCCTAAAGTGCTCATATTTTTAACAAGTCGTTTATTAACATGACAAAGCCTAGCATGCCAAATATTAAAAGAACAAGCAATATAAGCAGAAAGAGAAATTTTATTCATTGCATCAACATTCAATTTAAACATCCCATCAGTGGTATAACCCTTGCCTACAAAAATTCCATTTTTGGTCAAAGTAAATAAATCAGCACCAATAGTTTGAGTAAAGTCAGCTTTGTTGAGAAGATAACCCGAAATCAAATTTTTCCTTATCTAGGGAGTGTGAAGAACATCTTTGAGGATAACAGTCTTTCCCGAAGTGAACTTCAATTCCACATTTCCAGTATCAGCAACCTCAGTGAAGTGAGAATCACCCAACAACACCTTCTTATCTGCAGTCTTAGAATAAGTCTTAAACAGAGTACGGTCATAACAGATATGGCGAGAAGTTCCAGTATCCAACCACCACCCTTCGGCACCGCTAACCATGTTAATTTCTGAAATCATAGCACATAGGTCATCTTCGGTCAAATTCGCTTGTGCGTTTGGCACCTTGCGACATTTGCGAGCCATATGGTCAGGCTTGCCACTCTTGAAAGAGAGAAACTATCCCGAGTTGCTAGACTGTCCATTTCCAGGGTTCTTATACTTATTCTGAGTCTGAGTCTGATTTTTAAAATTCTGGTTGTGGTTCTTTTTTTGATTTTTCATATTTTTTCCGTTTGCCTTTAAAACAACTGGAGTGTGGTTCTTTTTCTGATTTTTGTTGTCAGACACAACAAGAATTTCATCTTTATAGTTCTGTTTTCGGGATTCCTCCTCAATTCTCAATTTAGTAATAAGTGACTTTAGTGAAAATTCTTTAGACTTATGTCTCAAAATATTTTTAAACTCTTTGAACAGTGGAGTCAATTTATCAATAATTACAGCCACCTGAAATTGCTCATCTAAAGCCATGCCCTCAGAAATAATTTCATGGGCAATCATTTGCAAATCATGGGTTTGAGCAACAACATATTTGTCATTCGTCATTTGAAATTTCAAATAACGGCCGACGGCATATTTTTTAGCACCCGCCTCCTCCGTGTCATATTTTTTAAAAAGTGCGTCCCAAACATCTTTCGCAGTTTTATAATTGGCATAATAGTCATAAAGTTCGTCACTTAGAGCATTCAGAATATAGTTCTTGCACAGAAAATCATTTTCCTCCCAAGTTCTAATTGTTTTCCTTTCCTCAACAGTAAGTGGATTATTTACTACGGGTTTGTCAAATTGAACACATGATGCGACTTTTTTCGTAGTTAAATAAAATAGCAATTTTTTGCTCCAACGTTTAAAATGGGTGCCTTCATATTTGAAAGGCTTATTAAGGTTGCTTGAGTTAATTTCGTCCATGGCAGAATTTCAGAACACCTTAAAATTGTTGCTGCAGCAGTAAATAATTAAATGCAGAATTAAAATTAGGAACGAAATTACCCAATTTTTGGAGCGAATAAATCTGGGACAGAAAATATAAGAAATCCCGGAAGCAGGTATAGTCTAGAACACGGCTGAGTCGCGGACAATGTCGCTCTCTTTAAGGTGTTTCGCGGCTCTGCCCAAAGTGTGCTGACAGTCTCGAAGCCCTGCCACCCCCAGGATAAAACAGCCTCCAAAATCAGAAAATACGGATCGATAAAGCACGAAAATCAACCCGGTGTGTGTACACCCATTCTGTATAATTGCTCGATAACAATATAATTAATCTGTAAAACGAGATTAATTATTCTGGGAAAAAAAATTTCGGAACTGCATCAATGGGGGAAGATGAACTGTAAAGGATTTTGTGTTGGAACTGTATTGAAAAACGGAGGTCTCAACCTCCTTTTATGTACAAAAAAAATTACAGTTAGTGGGCAAAAACGTGGAGAGAAAACTGGAAACGTGGGTGGAAAAATTCAATAGTAAAAGGCCCACGTTTTTTCGGAATTAATTACCGTTACAAATTAATTTTTAAAGCCCAAAACCGTTAATTTATTTGTCCAAAAAATTATTTTTTAATGAGCCCAAGACTCGGACACGGGCCGGGCCGGACGGCGGTGCGCGCGCGTGTGTGACTTGGCCCAATAAGTCCCCCATCCATACACACAAAACATCTAATGCCCAAAGGGCTTGCCCATTGGTTCCAAATAAATTGTAAATATAGCGAACTCATTTTAACCTCCAAACCGACGTGGGACAACCAAAACAACACTTTGCCATTTTCAATGTTTTGCAACTTAACAGCTGCGCTGTTTTCCAACAGAATCCACATCAAATTTGAAGGTTTTGGGTGAGTTATTTGTACTTATAGCATTATTCTTTTCTTATTCCATTTTACATATATAAATACACGTGTATGTAGGTATGTACACACATAGATGGTAATTCCTATCCTTATTTTCAGTGCGAGTAGTTTTGTTTAGAGGTTTCGAATGTACAAATATATATGTTATTTAAAACTCTATAAGCATCGCATATGGACTATTTGGAAATATGGATCTTTGAATAAAGTTCCATTCTCTAGTTGTTCGCAAATCTGTTTCTGCATTACCATTTAACTAACCAATACTTCTCTCCTACCTCTTGCCTTTATTGAGGACACTGAGGTGCTGGTTGGTACTCTATATTTTACTTCTTATTTCTCATTTGTTTTATGGGGGTTTTGGAAAAAGGTCCTTATAAAAATAGGACACTCCATACAATTTTATAAATTTAGTCCCTCTACTAAAAACATCATGAAAAATGATGAAAAATGGTGACGCAGGCGCGGACCAAAAAAATAAAGACAATTGTACCACAGGGACTAAATTTATAAATGCTATTGTATCACAGGGACTAGATTTATAAACTTGAAAATCATTGTCCTAAAAATTCAAATATAAAAAGGAACATGACCTTTATCTTAATTCTCTATTGTTTTATTACGAAGCTTGTTTCTAGCGCCAGTAAATAATGTGTGGAATTTTTAGAATCTTAGGTGCAAGGCGTCTTCATTCTAGCATAATTTTTTCGTGTCCTATTTTTGGGGAAAGTGCAAACGTTGGCCCTAAAGTATACAGCTTTGCAAGAAACCCTCATTATTTTTAACATAAAAAGTCCCCAAGAACTATGCATTTTGTTGCAAAGAGCTCGGAGGAGTATTTGGCATTTCGCTCGCTTGTGCTTGGCAGTCCTTGCTCACGGAGCACATAGAGGACCCTTTGCAACAAAATATATTGGTTTTTGCATTAAAAATAGTTCAGAGGGGTTCTCACAAAAAACTAGATAGTTTAGGGTTTCTTATACTTGACACAACCCTGAAATGACACGACACGACGTACACACGAATTTCCACCTCGAAACTACTCACAGTGACACTTTAGGCATTTGGATTAATTTGGAATATGGATATGTTGATAAAATTGTTATTGTAAGATTTGGGTAGAATTTTTTTTTTCTTGCTCAACTACCTGGTCGGTATTTTGTAACACTAATAATGTATACCCAATTTTTATGTAATGTATACATTGAATTTAGTAATTTATTCATGAATTTTTCTTTTTGTTTTTTGAAAAAATTTGTAGTTTGTACATGAAATTCACTAATGTATTATATACGAATATTTGTAATATGCACTTGTCAAGTTTGTGTATACTCTGAATTATAGGGTATACACTCGAAAAAATGTATAAGTGGACTAGAGCAAAAAAAAACTTATTTCTCAGGGACTAAAATGGAGTGCTCCCGTATTTAAATCGCGAAACAGTTTAGTTGCCACAACATTGAAGCCTATGGTGAAATATTACTATAGAACAATTGCTAATTGGCAAGAAGGTGTCACGCTATAAAGAACATTTTATTAGTTTTAAAGGAAATGCAGGTTGCAATTGTTTTTTATTTATTGAAATTTGAAGTTGAAATATAGTTTGTTTTTACTTCAAAGTGAATATCTAAACGTTATAGTGAGAATTCATTGTTCATATTGAGTACTTCAAATATAGTCATTACTAGGGCTGTAAACGGATATTTGAAAATCCGCATCCGTCCGACATCCGAATCCGAATTTGCGGATATTTATCCGAAAATATGGAAACGGATACGAATATGGATACTCTATAAAAATATCCGAGAAAACGGATACGGATAGTACGAGTATCCGACATGGATAATCCGTATCCGATGCGGAGTATCCATTTTATCGGATATCCGTATCCGTCAAACATATGTTTAAAATATTACTACTAATATTAGTATTAGTATTACTAGTAAATAAATATTAAAAAAAACCTTAATCGTTTATTCCCCAAAACAAAATAAACACATGCTCCACTCCAAACAAAAACACCCTAAAGTTATTATTTTATTGGATATATTATAAAATGTCATGTATTATCTTATTGGGTATATTATCATAGAGTTACACTAAAGTTACAATACACCCTATCACACACAACATACACCGACTAAAGAACATATACTTCACTCAAAAAAAAAAACTAACTTCGTTTCATTTCTCTTTCGTACAAAACAAGAGAAAAGAAACTCTCATGTGGTTGTTCGTTAGTTTTCTTAATTATAAATAAATGTAAGAGAGAAATAGAAAAG
Source organism: Sambucus nigra (assembly GCA_949130495.1). Taxonomy (NCBI): domain Eukaryota; kingdom Viridiplantae; phylum Streptophyta; class Magnoliopsida; order Dipsacales; family Adoxaceae; genus Sambucus; species Sambucus nigra. Next base: position 92,559,045 of record OX422217.1, read on the forward strand.
AATATAAGAGAGAAACATAATAAAATGTAAGAGAGAAATAGAAAAGTAAAGAGATGGTTTTGATTGTGATGAGAACTGAAGTTAACAACATGTATATTATATACAAAATAAAAATGTATACTTGTTAAAATAAAAATATCAGTATGTCTTGAAGAAAAAAGGTCCATGAGGTTATCATTCTTAATAAATTTGATTAATCTAAAAGGTGCATATTTATTTCTACTGTTATGGAATGCGACTGTTATTTTTTTTGGATGGCTTTAAACTTATATGGTTGTAAAGTATGGATGACTTTAAGCCATATTATCATTATGGAATGATACTATTATTATGGAATCCATAATTGTTGATATTAAGAGGCAGTAATTTTGTTATATATTTATTTGGATTGGATTGAATATTTTAATTGTTATTTTTTGCGATGGCTAAATAATGTAAACGGATACGGATATTATCCGAATCCGAGGTATTCGAGCGGATACATATATGGATAGTTGTTTTAACTATTCAGGCGGATACGGATACGGATACGAATAGTACATTCAGATAGCGGACACGTATATGGAAAACATGGTGTCCGATCCGTATCCGTCCGTTTACCACCCCTAGTCATTACCTCTCAATGTAAAATTATAATTAAAATAATGAACAAATAAAAAACTACGTAGTACCCAATTCAATCTTAAGAGTTAAAACAAAACAATCCCCAAGTCCCATCTGTCCCTTTACTATTAGCATTCATGTTTATTCTTTACCCCATTGGGTTCCAGTTTGCCTAAATAGAAAGTTTGAAAATTATTTTCATCTATTTAAAGGGTTATATGCTTTATTTATATATAATCATTAATAAGAATACACTAAATCAATAGGCGACTTTGAACAAATAACGAATAACATGTGAATAAAATTCAGGTGGAAATATTTTAACCATTCTATTTTTCACCTATTTAAAAAAGTATTTTACTCCAATCCAAACAAGGCCTAAAGGTCACAAATGAAAGGTCCAAACAACACTTGCGGGAAGATATAGTGCGAGTCGCGGCATGGCCTATTTTTTTACTATTATATTATAATTCCAAAAGGCAATTACAACTACAAAATTTGAAATTTCAATTTAATTTTATAAGAGTGATGGGCATTAATTAATGGGCTTTAATCCATTCAGTCCTTCAAATAAATATTAACACATGATTAGTCCAAACTTTTTATTTTGTTTCAAAAAGTCCCTAACCACATAAAAACACTCAAAACAAGGATATACACAAACTCATTTACGCTCTCCCCCACTGCTGGACACCAAAGATCTGACGAGATCGCCGGAGCTGCGACAATGACGGTGGGGTAGGGGAGGTGGGGAGGGGTGTCGCTAGCGCAAACCTTTAAAAATAGGGTGTTTCTAAGGGCACTCCGAAAAACACTCCAAAATATCATCACTCTTTTCTTACTACAAAATGCCACTTAAGTTTAATAGTTACTTCCAAATATCACAAAAGCGCCGCCATATATTTAAAGTGTTAAAATTCATTTACACGCTTTCCCTCCATCTTTCTTGTAAGGACATTTTTCTTATGTCCAATATGTTTCATTTATGTATGTCGTACGCCGCTACATTTGGCACGTCACCTCAAGATCGCACATGACAGCCTCTATCCGAATTCCGAGAATCAAGCATTCAACATCTCCATTAATGTGTCCTACATATGCCTCAACGACTTCACGTTCCACGATTTTAGGGACTTAATGCAAGTGGTACGCAAGGGAAGTCAAAACAGTGAAAAAAGACTTGATAGGGAAGTTCAAGGGCATTTTCGTAATTTCACATCCATAGTTAGGAGGTCTGGTCAACTGGAAAGTTGAAGAGCTCGCCGCAACGAAGATACTGGAAGAAACGGCACCTCAATCCGAGCTACGGTGAAGAAGTTATGACCTTTTGAAGTTGGAGAAAATTCCTTGAAAAATGCTGTTTTTTTTTAACCTCATACCAGAATGGGAACACCAAACCGGTTCGGTGTACCCCAGATGGGGTTCGGTGTACCTGTACGCTGATAAGTTTTTAAGAGTTTTAACAAAGCGGGATTCTTCATATTTTTTCCTATAAATACCAACTTCGGGGGAGTTGTTTTGCAAGACTTTAGAAGACGTTTTTGAGAGTCCAAATACCTCTAGTCTTCATATTTTTGAGTCCCAAGACTCATGTTTTGATTCACACAATTGCCAAACCTTTGTGAATCTTTTTGGTAACCCAAGAACACAACCTTGTGTTTGTTCAAACCTTTGTGGAGAGATCTTTGCAACCGAGGGCTGCGTGTCATTGCCGAGGGAGTCTCTACAAAGATTTATGACTGCGTGTCATTCAGGAGTGCTGCGGTTCTTCCTTTGTTGATTGGACTGAGGTTCATGTGGGTTCGCTGCGTGTGGATTCATTGCTGTATTTCATTATAAATCTTGTAAGTTGCGATTTACTCTTTATAGTGAAATAAAAGGTTTTGCCCTTGCGGGGGATTTTTCCTTATATTTGTGTCGCATGATTTAATTGCTTATGGGTTGACACACACACGCACTTTTAGATGCATGTTTAGGGGCTGAAATTAAATAAGTTTTCCAAAGTTGAATTTTGCGAAGTTTACTTAATATCACGCATTCTCAAATTGGTATCAGAGCAGGTTGCGCAAATTTATCGCGTATTCCTATTTTGCGCAAAAATTGTGTGATATTGAATTTTAAAAAAAAAACAGTTTTATGAAAAATCGCAATTTTTCAATGGAACGCCCATTTAATGAGGAGCCTATTTTTGAAAAATTTCACGACCGTGCTGAAAAATTAAAAAGTTTGAATTTGAAACTTTGCAAAAGAATTAAAGTTTTGGAAAAAGAAAATTCTCTCTTTAAAAGTAAGATTGAATATTTGCAAGAGTTTCAAACTCAAAGTGATATTTGTCGTGAGCACTTTGGTAATTTGTGTACTGATTTTGATTCTTTAAAAATTGCCAAAAAGAAGAGTGATGAGAGAGTACTAGTTTTAGAGAAGGAATTGGAGGACTTAAAAAATTCTAGGGTTCCCGTTTGTGCCGTCGAGGATAAAAAATTAATCGATGATTTTACGGCACGCGAAAAGACTCTTAGGAATAAGTTTGTTTTAATTGAGGGGGAGCGTGATAAACTGTTAAGTTTAATTGATAATTTGAAGAAGGCGTCCCTTAATTTGGAAGAGTCTAATTTGTTGCTTGAATCAAATATTTTGAAGATGAAAAATGATTTAAACGATTCAAGTAGGTTTGATAGTGATGGTAATGGCTCATCGTGTTCTCATGCTTCTAATGCTAAAGCCAAAACCATTATTTGTTTTAGAGGGTCAACTAATTCCAAGGACGCTAGAAAAGATCACACTTTCGGTGTCATCCCACCCGTTTACACATGCTCATATTGTGGTAGGAATGGTCACCTTAGGCGATTTTGTTTTGATCTTGGAAGAGGTCCTAGGAATTCGAAGTCTAGTATTTTGTTGGTTCCCAAAACCCCTTGTCGACGTGTTTCATCCATTTGGGTTAGGAAATCACTTTTGGTGGAACTAGATTTTAGACAAGTTGATTCCCGTTTGCTTGCACATGATTCTTCTCTTGCCATATCATATAGATGATTGTGTTTGCATGTTTGTCATACGCTAGTTATGCTTTTTGATATATTTTTGCTAGCGTTGTGACATGTACCTTTTGTATATATTTTTTTGAAAAATTTTGAAAAATACAAAAAGATTTTTTTTGTTGCACCGTTTATGGATGAACACTTTGGATGACCGAGTCACAACATCATTCCATTTTTTCAAGTGACTGTTTGATAGTGTTTTGAGACAATAGGTCAATTCATCCATGTGCTTTATAATGTTTGGAGTCATTAAGATGTAATTAAGTGTTACTTCCTACATGTTTGACTCACTTTATCCTTTATTGCACACATGCACGGATTTGTTTGATTATTGTGCTTGTCTTATCACATGTTGGTTGGGTGTTTTCACTTCAATCCTGTCCTTAAAACGAACCAAGCGCGATAATTTTTTGATAAGGAAACTGTGCATATAAAAACCGTTTTGTGAGTTTGTGTGCTTTGTTTGAAAACGGGGAAGGGCTGCGAAAGGTTCTTTTTGACCTTTGCGAATACTAAGCCACCGTTAAAAAGGACCTAAAAAATGGAGGAATTTTATTATCCGGGGTCCAAAGGGGTTAAAAGAGCCCGAAAAAAATTGAAAGGCAATAAAAAGAAATTCATGCCAATTATGGGCCATTTAGGTTTTTGCACCAATTCTCCAATGTTTGAGAATTTAGATTACCTCTAAAAGAATATATATATGAGGGAGTTTGGTTAGAGAATTTAAAACGGGTTTGCACGTCCTTGAAATTCTTGAAAATGCGCTTTATAGTTTTGGACGTTATTGGTGTGGAAATCATTTGACTTTGATTTGTTGATTTGCATAAGACGATGTCATTTAAATTCAACAAACATTTACACTTAAGGATACCTTTGATGTTCATTCGTTAGGAGTACACGTATGCATCGTGCACATATGATTGATTGAGTTGATTTACCTATCGAATGTGTTCACACCCATTCATTCCATTTCCATGACTTGGTTGTTTGAGTCTAAATCCATGGTGTGATTTTTGTTTCATATTCGTTCATATTGGTATCTTATTTTTGTACGAAAAATTTGAAAAATCAAAAATAGTTTGTATTTTTTTGTATACCGTGACACCCCGATTTTGCTTGTTTGATTCATTCTTCTTATTTGTCTATTTGGGGACATCATAAAAAGGGGGAGAAAGAATTATCATTTATGGGGGAGTTTGAATTTTGGGGGAGTTTTGAGATTTGACTTATGCTTATCATATATTGGTATCTATGTTTATCTCATTTCAAACTCGATACGTCACTTGGTATTTTTTTCTATTTCTCATGTGTGTAGGTACTACAATGATGATCTCTGAATTGCACACCCTGATGAGAAAAGATTTGAGATTCCTGAACATTTGAAGAACAAACGATGAAGACTATTCATTTGTACCTTTTCCAGTTTTGGGTTCATGGGAGGGTAGATTTGTATAGGCAATTTCATATTTGATAATTCGGATTTTTTTATGTATGTACCGGCATAGACATAGGGGGAGATTTGTAAGGACATTTTTCTTATGTCCAATATGTTTCATTTATGTATGTCGTACGCCGCTACATTTGGCACGTCACCTCAAGATCGCACATGACAGCCTCTATCCGAATTCCGAGAATCAAGCATTCAACATCTCCATTAATGTGTCCTACATATGCCTCAACGACTTCACGTTCCACGATTTTAGGGACTTAATGCAAGTGGTACGCAAGGGAAGTCAAAACAGTGAAAAAAGACTTGATAGGGAAGTTCAAGGGCATTTTCGTAATTTCACATCCATAGTTAGGAGGTCTGGTCAACTGGAAAGTTGAAGAGCTCGCCGCAACGAAGATACTGGAAGAAACGGCACCTCAATCCGAGCTACGGTGAAGAAGTTATGACCTTTTGAAGTTGGAGAAAATTCCTTGAAAAATGCTGTTTTTTTTTAACCTCATACCAGAATGGGAACACCAAACCGGTTCGGTGTACCCCAGATGGGGTTCGGTGTACCTGTACGCTGATAAGTTTTTAAGAGTTTTAACAAAGCGGGATTCTTCATATTTTTTCCTATAAATACCAACTTCGGGGGAGTTGTTTTGCAAGACTTTAGAAGACGTTTTTGAGAGTCCAAATACCTCTAGTCTTCATATTTTTGAGTCCCAAGACTCATGTTTTGATTCACACAATTGCCAAACCTTTGTGAATCTTTTTGGTAACCCAAGAACACAACCTTGTGTTTGTTCAAACCTTTGTGGAGAGATCTTTGCAACCGAGGGCTGCGTGTCATTGCCGAGGGAGTCTCTACAAAGATTTATGACTGCGTGTCATTCAGGAGTGCTGCGGTTCTTCCTTTGTTGATTGGACTGAGGTTCATGTGGGTTCGCTGCGTGTGGATTCATTGCTGTATTTCATTATAAATCTTGTAAGTTGCGATTTACTCTTTATAGTGAAATAAAAGGTTTTGCCCTTGCGGGGGATTTTTCCTTATATTTGTGTCGCATGATTTAATTGCTTATGGGTTGACACACACACGCACTTTTAGATGCATGTTTAGGGGCTGAAATTAAATAAGTTTTCCAAAGTTGAATTTTGCGAAGTTTACTTAATATCACGCATTCTCATTTCTACACAATCAAATCTTCAAACATTTTATCTTCAACTTCTAAACCTTTCATCTTCAAGTAACAATTAAGCAAATCAGGTTGGTACATTGAACAAAATAATCTTTCATCTTCAAATGAACTAAATGAGTTTAAACTTTTAATTATCTTATACTATATATGATTTGACTGCATTACGGTTATTATTACCACCAAAACCAAAGCTTCCAAATATCACAAATGAGCGATTGCTTCTGAACATCACAAGGTTACTGAACTGTTCGATTGCTTCCAAACATTACAAGGTTTGACCTATTGAAATAGATAACCGATTGATTATTGAAATCAAAATCGCTTATATGATCTTTTTTTTATCAAATCAAAACGAACCCCGAACTGTGTATCCATTTTTTCAATTGAACGACCTGATTGAATTGCTGTAAGTAACATGAATTAGGGTTTCAATCGGTATAAAACCCATGAACTGTGTATCCATTTTTTCAAACTAGGGTTTTAATCTGTATAAATAACATGAATTAATTGCATTGATTCGTCACGTTGATAACGAATCAATGCATCTTGAATTAGGGTTTCATTCGTCATGTTTATAACGATTTAATTACACTGATTCAATATTTTTATGTTGAATGCTTTCAATTATTTCGGTATGAACAAAGCGAATCATGACTACCAGTACATAGTGTTTCATTCATTATATTTATGTTGAATTCACTATCATTTGTCGGCATATTTATGTCGAATGAATCTATGTTTATGATTTTTATCTTGACTTATGGGGGATTCAACAATACATGACTTATCTCCATGACTTATGTTTATAACAATACATGACTTATGTTTACTACAACACTCGACTTATGTTTATGACCTATGTTTACAATAATATATGACTTATTTTTATGACTTATGTTTACTACAATACGTGACATATGTATATGACTTATGTTTACAACAATACACGACTTATGTTTATAAATTCTATGTGAAATGTTTTATTTCATTATACTCATCATTGCATTAATTGTTTTAATGCAGGTCTTCTATGGATAACCTACTATCCTACTCTCGCAAGAACATGAAGTCATTAACTTCCTTAGAGAGGAAGCGTCGTGAAGATATCCATGCTCTATCTGTTGCTACTGTTACTCCTACTCCCTTAGAAGGAGATGTCCCTGATGTGATGGAGGTGGATGTCCATGTTATGGAGATGCCCGAGGAGGTGCGTGAGGTTCATAATGATGAGGAGGTTGAGGTTAAGGCTCGTGAAGAGGAGGGGTTTCCTATGGAGGAGGAGGAATAGGGTCATACCGAATAGGAGGATGTTGCTCCCACTGAGGGGGGTGTATTACCCTTTCAGCCGAATAACCCGTTTAGCATGTTATACGATACCGATGTTGACTATAACAACAAGAATAAGGTTGCTGAAGAAGGCCCCTCGACTTCGGCTTATTGGGGCCCAACGATCTGAGTCTATTAAAACATTTCAAGGATCACATGGCTTAGCATTTTGGCGGGTTCAGTGGTAATTACAATTTTAAACTAAGTTATATCATTAATGTTTTATATAATTCATTAGTTTGATAAATTTTGATAAATTTTTTTCTTATATTGCAGTCATGGATCTATGAGCACTTCTTCGGGGTGTGCGGATGCATCGATATGGAGTTTGATGAGACAATGCAAGGATTACACGTTGGTCATTGTAATCCACCTCTCAGAAGAATGCGTTTTAAAATTTAATCAACTATCACGAGAAGTTAGATGAAATGACTGTTGGGAATGTACGTGAATTCTCGTGTAAGTTTATTGTGTTTTCTTTTCACTTGGATATTTTTTGAACTCCAATTATGTATTGTTTGTATGTAGGTACTTTGGGATCCCTACAGAGATTGCTAGGGAAGCTTATCCATTCCCCGAAGTATCATTCTATAGTGAAATTATGATATGTTTTGGTGCTGAGGAGCCCTATTACCCAGAAAGATGTGTGAGATAATTCAACCGACTCCAAATCATACCCCGTGAGCCCATGACACCTTTGAAGGACAAGAGGGGAAATAAGATACACGATTAAATGTGATGTGCAGAAATGATACTAACGAAATTGGTAAGACCACTTTCTATCTAAGAAGTCTAGGTCGGTGCCCGTATCGAGCCCCTGAACCTGTAATAATGATTATATGTAGCGGTACCTATCCAAATCCCATCCCAAAGTCCAAAACCTCGGCTTTCGTAACTCCAAACAAATGCAAACATCTTTGGTAAGTTGTATATTTTTAACAATTTCAAAAGTGTTAGACTAGTTTTTTTGAACTAATTTCATAGTATGATCTTTTCGATAGGCGGACGAGGTATGCAAGGCGATGGAATTATTAAAGAATAACATGGACGATGGAATTGCTGCAGATCCTGGTACACTGATTGCGCGCAATGTCCAAGCTTACGATATCCTTACTGCATCTATTGGGGTCGGTCGATCGATTTTTCAGTGAAGAGCGGGTTACAAAGAAAAGTAAGATGAAGGGCAAAGGCAAAGATAAATTGTCCGAGGGGTCCCAAAAAAGGAAGAGAAAATGATAGGATGTCAGTTTTATTTTTTTCAAGTTGTAGTTGAAAATGGCTAGTTGTATCTTTGAATATAAAACTTGATTGGAGTTGGTTTGAATATAAAACTTGATTGTACTTTATGTTAGTTGGTTTCAATATGGATATGAATCTTAGTTTGATAATATATTATGGTATTTGTTTGAATTGAACTTTGAAATATTGGGGTATATGTTGTTGAGATAGAACTCATTTTTGGTTACTCATTACTGTTTGAAATTGGTTGATTGAAGTTGGTTTAACTTTGAACTCATTAAAAAATGTTTTAATTGAAGTTGGTTTAACACTTTATTTATATGTATCAGATAACACTTGGTTCCAATTAAAAGTGCAATTGGTTTAACTTTATAGTTTGAAATCTTTACTGGTTTAACCTTCATTCGCCACAAACATAGCGAATTACAACACAATAGTCACTAATAAACATAACGAATGGTATTTGATTCGGGATAAACATCCCTGACAATGGGTAATCTCTGAAATTGGGAAGGGTTCATTCTCTATGACACACACCAAAAACAGCAATTTGGTACACCTTGATATTAAAAATATGGCATACTTTAAAACTGTGCCAAATTCTGGCACGGTTTAATGACAATCTGGCACTGTTTAAAATGGTACCCAATTTTGGCACAATTTAAAATTGTGCCAAAATTGAGTACACCTAGATAAAATATAAATAACCTAAAAAAATAATCTCCCGCTACACGATTGGCGCTCAGGTGCCAGAAGTTTCCCTCCATCGTCTCCCTCGACTATTCTCAAAATCGCAAATCAAAGCTCACCTTTCACTTTTCACTTGGTGAGCAACAGTTTCTTTGCAATTTGACATTTTCGCTACTCTATTTTCACCAATCGACTGCACTTTGCAACAAACGGATCACCGAAATGTTTTTGATTCAGGTAACCTTCGATTTAGGTAACCTTTTTGTTTTGTTTTGTTTGGACCATAATGAAATCGAAAACCTCGATTTAGGTATATTTGTTTTGTTTTGATGGCCAATTTCAAATAGGTATATTTGGATAAATCGCAAATCTAGGGCTCCGTTTGTATATAAATGTATAACTATAAGCTACTGTTGTTTTGTGTTGTTATGTAAGCTAGAATGCTCAATCGGCCTAGGGTTTGCTTTTCTTCAGTTTGTATATAAATGTATAACAATAAGTTACTTTAATTTTTTTCTCTGTAGAAAATTCTCTTTACAAACAGTGCTCTATTCCTCGGCTAAAATTCATTTTTTCGCAAGAAACCCCAGAACTATTTTCAATTAAATGTATAGGCCCAATATTAGGTAGTCAGCGGATTATTTAAAAAAAATTGAAAGTTCAATTTTTATTTTGCGAACCTTTAGCACTATATATACCTCCTCCCCAAATTACGAGTCCACTTTTCATTTATTTTTTTATTTACATTTGTCATGTTGCTTGTGTGTGTGCTTTTTACCTTTTCCTTATGTTCCTAGTTTCGTTGGTAGATTACAAACCAAGCTTATGATGGGCTATAATTTGACGATCCTTTTGATTATGTATTTCTATGGTATACTTGTGTCTGGTGGGGAGGATGTGGATGTGATTATGTAATATCCCGTATTTTTATTGATTTTATTTATTGGGATTAATTAAATTAAATTGAAAAATTATTTGGAAATTAATTCGAATTTAAATACTAACAAGACGAGAGAGTTAGTATTTGATTATGATAATTATGTTTAATATTACTGAGCGAGTATAGTAATATATGATTTTGAATTTATTAAAATTGTCGCGAGTTGAAAATACAACAGTTTCGATAATTAAGTTGGGATGCGCGTGTCAGTCGTGTCAAGACCCAATTTAATGGACTTAAAAGTAAATTATTCTTATATCATCCGTATGGTCTTTTCGAGTAGGCCAAAGTTTCCGAAAGGGTCGATATAGTCAGAAAAGTCTACCCGATGGTTTAGATTGGGTCCCAGGATAGTTTTAGGCCAAATCAACAACCCGGGAGGGCATTTTAGTCATTTCTAATTTTGGTGAATAATAACCTACGAAATTTAGGTTTTATATATCAGCAAACCCCTAGGGTTATTAGGGCATTAAATGTAAAATACAAGAGAGAGAAATGTGAGAAGAAAGCAAGGGTTTCAAGGCCAAACAACTACCATACACACACCATCGCCGGATTTGTGACCGAAAAGAGAGGGAGAACCAATTAACTTCGTCATCAAAGGATCAGAAACTTCTAATCAGAGGCAAGTGATTTATTTTTCAATGATTTAAGGCATATACTCTACATGTTAGATTAGGTTTTATGTCAATTTATGAATAATTGCAAAAATATGAAATTGGAGACTTAATTATCAAATTTGGGTAGGTTTGCATGTAATGGATCTTCTGAAAACATTGAATGAAGGAAATTATAAATTAAGGATTAGGAATCATGAGGTTAAACTGAGATTTATGATGATTATTGAAGAAATCTTTAAGAACTAGGGTTGCATAATAGTCATGACTTTTGATCCAAGAAATTGATGTTCCATGATAGTTTAATGATTCTTGGACGTTAAAACTTATGTAGATATGTTGGTTTAATAGTTAGTAAACTTGTTTGGGAGTTTGGGACGTTGTAATGGAGAATTGGAGGAATAAAAGTGGGAAACCCATAACTTCTAAAGGAAAATCTGGGCAGATAACTACTCGATCGATCGATCGACTCAAGAATGTCGATCGATCGACTGCTCGCTCGATCGACCACTCGATCGATTGACCCATTTCTTCGATCGATCAACCCCTCTAGAAAATGTGAATTATTCCATTATTAAATTAATTTATACCCAACCTTTAGAACTTCTTAGAGATGATTGATTGAACATGTTGGGACTTAGGGGAGACTAGTAGGATACACTTGGGAACCGAGAAATGTTAGTGCACATGGGATTGACTTGGGGGAAAAGAAGAGTAATTAATCGAACAGATGCAATTCGAAAGTGTGTATATTGAGAATTTAATTCGATTAGCACATAATTTAAGGGTTGGAACCGTAGTAAGGGGGACATGACTTACTAAGATAACCTTAGAGACGAGCGAGAGACTTAGTAACCTTTTAGGTTAGGTTTAAGTATTCGAAATTGTACGACGAGAGTTATCGCGCTAAATATGTTATGTGAAATAATCGAGATGATATTATGATACGTGTGAGACTATGATATAGGTATGGAATATACCTATATTAATATGATAATTATCTAAGTTGTGTGATTACTTAGTTTATGGATTTTTATGTGTATGACAGACCTACCATACTTGCTATCACGGGAGGTTGATTTTCGGGAAAGGACTATCTTATCTTTGTGTGTCTTCGGGAGGATTTAGCTTGGTACCTCAAGAACATAGGACTGTGAAGACTTATTTGTGAGTTAATAAGTCAGCTCACCATGGGAGCATAGGTATTTGCGTGACCCATGGGTATGTGAACTATGTTCGCCTCCAATATGTGTGATTTATTTTGATTCGGTTCCCGAGAGATTCAAAACTCATGATCCTCATGTACGTGATGTACCGGGACTTGATAGCAGAGTATGTATGCACCGTAGCTCAGCCTAAGGGTGCTGTATATATATATATGTATATATTGAGTATAATAAATATATACACTTGTATTTATTCTACTGTGTTGCTGAGTAGAAAAGATAAAATAAGGTTCTAAGATAATGAAAGTACGTGAGAAATAAATCTGGGTTTTAAGTTATGTAAATTCAGCTAATAAAATACGGAATATGATAGTATTTAATAATTGGGGATTATCGAGTAAAAACATAAGGCAATCCGATTACTTATAGAACGGATAGAGACAGGTTAGGATAGATAGTGTAACTAGTAATTGGGTATATAGTTATGTAATTATGAATTAGGTGTGCACAATAGTTGAGGGGTGAGAATCTCAAGTGAGGGCACAGAACTAACATGTTTAATATATGTGTTGTTTAAATTGTAATTTAAACACTTGTTGTTTTAAAATATTTTCACCTCGGGCTCTGACCCGTTTTCTTTCAAATATTTTTTTTGTAAAAACCTTTTAGGTGCCCAGCCATAGGGACACCAAGCATAGGAGTTCCATTATGTTGACGTGATGTAGCTGCTGTGGAAGTTACAGGACCTTGGTATTAGACGCCTCCACATTCCTTTGATTTCTGTTAAGAGATTATCTGCATCTGTTAGGGCATATCACCCATTTCTATCTACAGACACTAGTTCAGTCATCTATTTCATTTCAGTTGTTGGATTTATTTATTTTTACTCTGACGGTTGTATTGGGTTTATTTAATTTTTCTATTATTTTATTGGGGTTTTTTACTCCAGACGTCAGTTTATTTCAATACGCTAGTTATTCAATTGAGATTGTTTATGCGATGGTTGAATGATGTTTTAAATTATTTGGTTGATGGTTAATTTAATTAATAAAATTTGACATCACTCTTTTTAAATATTAGGTGGCTAGTAATTAATGAAAAATATTTTTGACAGTGATGCTAGAACTGAACAACCTTGATATTCTGTATTAATGAGATAAAGGAGTAGGTATCCGGCATTTAATTAGTCTGGGTGTCACAGATTATAGGAGCCGTTGTGACCGATGAAAAAGTTACTCTAAAGGTTCAGTCACTTATTAAAATACTTTGCAAGTATCAGCACACGGAGGATACTTTTCAGAGCTGATTGTTGTAAACTCCATGAAATGTTCATGTTAAAATTTGTGCCTAGACATGATTGATATAAAATTAGGATGTTTTCTTAGTTCAGTGCACTTTAGATTATAACTGATAAATTATATTTGACTCATTCTCATTGTATCTCTATTATTTATTTTGTTAGTGTATCACTAATGAGGGTTGGTGGATGTTCAAGGACATGTATAGTTCATTTAATTATTTTGCTTACTGTCTTGCAATATATCTGCTTTTCTTTATGTGTGTTATGGATTTTGTCACTTTGTATTGAATCTATTTTTGTATTTACATTATTAGTATACCCTGAGATACAACTCAATTGAAGCATAAGATATGAAGACTAGTGAAGAAGGGATACCGAATGCGTGTGCCAAAAATAATAACATATGGCATAAAAGGGATTAATCATTTTAAACTTCCTACGATCGATCGCATGAGAGGGACGATTGAGGATGACTTTAGTGATTGGGAAGGTACTCAAATCAAGGAAAGCTTTAGTACAAAGTTTACAAGGGGCATGTAAACTTCAGATATAATTTTCCTCATTTTATTCATCCAATTACAAGTAACTCATGATATAATGTTTAACTTGAAGCGATGAAAATATAAACTTTAGATACCCTTTTCATTCTCTCAAAGAATCAAGCATGTCTCCTCCATATGTTCCATCTGTCTTCTCAAATAAGTTCAACGATTGTCATTACATCGACTACGACGGGCGGGGTTATTTTTGTTCAACGATTCTAGAGTTTTCTTTTATCATTGCCATTAGGGAAGATTTTCTTGCCTCCATGGTCTCCGTCTTCTTCTCAGATGCACTCATATTACGTGTTTTTGTCATATACTACTCATTCACAATAATGCTTTACTCACTCACCAATAGCTAATCTGGCTCCGTTACCAATTGATGTAAATGCATCGGAATACTTAAATCACACACAATGTGTAAAACCTCAATTATATTAAATCAACTAATCAAATACAAGAGGGGTTAATTTTATTTCAGCATAAATCAATACGATAAGATGGAAAATGAGGCGTGAGAGTGAAGCCATAAGAGAGATGAAAACAAGTGAGTGTGTGTATGTGTTTAGTTTATGGTGGTCATTTTATTTTGATAGAATACATATCTAATATCCTTTCAACTTGTAGATCAACCGTTATCCAATGCCATCTCAATTGCTGAGCTACTTTACATCCAAGGGTTTACACCGCTCAATTTAAGGAACTTAAGGTCTGATTGGTTCCGATACATCACCATCTAAGTAAAGCTAATGTTGTTAATGATGCATTAAGAAGGAAGTCCTTAAGGAGGGTAGCTTGTGTTTACTATGACATGTGTTACAAAAGTTGATCTTGATGAGAGTAATGTTGAGTTGATCCTAATAAGAACCTCAGTGCACCATTCCAATTGTTACCTATCTTGAAGTGTACATGAGTGCACATAATAATGGATTTCTTATTAGAGTTGTCGAAAACATCACGAAGATTTTATTTTATTTGGGTTACTGTTGATAGTTTAATTGAATGTACTCGTTTTCTTACTACTAGAACTACATAATCCATGAACTATAAAAGTTATAAAATACCTTTTTTTTAAATAAAATTCCCCTTTCTAAAATGAGGTTAGAGAAGTAATACCATAACATCAATGATAATATTGTATTAGTAGCCTTAAACTATGATAGTATATTCCTATATGGACCTTCTCCTCAAGAAGCTCGTTAGATGTTTCCTCTCATTCCATAGATGCATTTATGGACCTTGTCCTTATATATGTAGTTTTGAAACATTTACAGTAATTGGGCATCAAAACCCATTATTATTTTTAAAGGTCACAATGATAGCAAATCAGGTTTTTGTAAGGGGACAAGATGTGATTTCAATATCTAGAAATAAGATCGGTCTCTCTTCCTTATCTAGATCAACGAGCGTGGTATGTACACCAACATCTTTATTTAACCATATTTTCTTCACGTGAACTATCTGTATTACTCATATTAATATTGAATTGTTGCATTAGACCCTTCTGATGATAAGAACTTATGTCCATTTTGTCACGACAATTGCAATTTCAAATTGTGCCTTCAAGCGAATTTAATTATAAATGTAAGTCATGGAATAAGAAACCCCCTAAATTATTTCTTTGTTAGTAAAGACCTCATAGTATTTTAAATAGCTTCTTAAACTATGAAAAATTACCAATATCCCTTATTTGTTGCTAAATGGTGTCGCTTGACAAAAGGGAAATTCTAAATATCATAAATAGTTCAAGTAGTATTTAGTGAAATTCATAGTTTTGGGGAGGCATTTGCAATTTGGGTAGTATTTCAGAGGGTTATTGCAATTTAACCTTCTTGAGAGGAAGATTTTTCGCTAATTTTTCTTCATGTACTTTGAAATATCTGGTTGTAATAGTCTAGCCATAAAGAAGTTGATGAGAATATCAGATTGCATAGGTCGCTTTATTTTCTATTCAAAACACTGCCTCTCCTTAGACATATTCAGGGAGAGCAGGACCCCGAGCTAGACGTGGAAGCCCACATATGTGGTATTAAAAATATTGGAGGTTGCACTTCTTTTACTAGGGAAATGGTTTTAAATGTTTGATAACGTGTTTGTTTCCTTATTATTTTGTTGGTGATATATTGACAAAAGAAGATATAATAACATCTATTTTTTATGGGGATAACCGAGTTAACTGGTAACATTCTCATGCTTATAACATTTGACTGAGAACGTCTCTTATTTCCATATCTAGATATAGTCATTTCTTTAACTTTGAATGTGAATGGTGCATATATTTTCTCTCTACAGTTGAGCCAACTACATAATTTTGTTTCACCATCTTTTTTCTCTCTACAATTGTATATTCAGTTATATCACAAGCTATCATGTTATCATTTATTATCTCAATCCATGTCAATTTAGGTTGTTGATAGATCTAAATTATCTCAACTACTTTTCTTTCAGTTTACCTCCTTTGGGAGGAAGTACTCCTTGACAAACATGGTGATTCCTAAAGTCGTACAATAAAATTTTCTATTTATCTTTACATGCATAAGACAGTCGCATTGTATTATAATACACTTTTTTACTCTGACCCAATTTGCTTGATTTTTATAGGCAACACAATTACCGATCTCTCTATTTATATACATAATAGTACCTCATACTAAAATATATTTTTGAGGGCAACACCATGTGTAAGGCTTGGTGGAATTTTGTAGCTTATTTACGAGACAATGGTTAACATTTGAATTTAGTGCCACAATCGCAAACACCACACAATAGATTCAAAAATTCATATTATCATATTTCATGCCTAGAGCTTCGTATTTATATTTGAAATTAGCCACCGCATCCTTCTTAGTAGCACAAATCAACTCCAATTCTTTAATTTGTAATGACAACTCCAAGAAAATATAGATATTTCAAGAAAATCTATTCAAAAGATAGGTCAAACCATTTTGAGACTGCTTTGATAAGAAAATAAAATATTTATCTTATTAAAACACATTGTGTCAAAATTCACATGGTAGCAGACCAACTTGCGAAACACATGCACAGTATTGTGGAGATATCTCATAGAGTTTTTAAAAAGAAAAAGAGACATTCCAAAGAGGGATTTAACAACGAAGATGAACAATACAAAAGGCTCAAGACTAACAATTCATCCATTCATTCCAAACAACTGTAATTTGATACAATTATGTTTCAAGGTCATATCATCATAAACCCCAATTATTATAATAGACATAATACAACTACGTTACAAATTCAATAAAGGTTTCCTGTTTAGAAACTAATTTACCTCTTACTGTCAAAATGAGAAGGCAAAATCTTTAAACATACAATTTATTCCATCATCGGTATATGCATAACTATGGCACTATGGTCTTATATTCAAGAACTAGATCCCAACATACTTCCATTATACCACCCCCTCTCCCCTCTGATTTCCTTTATACATCCCATCATAAAACCAAAAAGCAAAACTCCCAGAATTAGTGTAAAATGATAAAATTATTGTAAAATAATAAAAGAATATTCAAGAAAACTCTCATCTTTGTTGATATTGATGGGAATATTTTGGAAAATGAGGTGATTTATGTTCCTCCAAATGACATAATGAATGAACAGAGATAATGCAATACATATGTTGAATATTTGAGAACAACTTTATAAGTTGATGATGTGGACCCATAGCTATTGCACAGTACTGAAATAAAGCATTTGTTTTTGGATGTTTTCAAAATGCCAGGACCATAAGAGTGAAGCATACTTGTAGTTGATGAACAATGGTCAACATTCTCAATATGATTGTCACAAATCATACAGATGGAGTTAGATTTGATTTGCAGTTTGTAGAGACAATCTAGTGTTGAAAACTTACCAAGTAAAACCCTCCAAGCAAGAGCAGATATTCTAGGAGGTATAACGTTCTTCCAAAGATGCTTGGTCCATGGTGTATTTGGTTGAGGTTGGGAAAATAATTTATAGGCATCTTTAAATGTGAGGGATCCATCAGTATAGTAAGGCCATATCAGTAGGTTGAGATGGGAGGGGGATTGAGTATATAGGGTTGATGAGGTAAAACATCTATGGTGATCCATGTATGTGGATGCAATTCTTAACCAAAAATGACTTTAAACTCACATTTGTAAACAATATAAAACTTCGACTCGCATTCCACCCAATCGCTAGGGAGATTCTACAAAATTAAGATATGAATCAAATGAGAGAAAGACTAATACAATAGATAATTTTTTATGCTATGTCGTGAGCTAACTACTCTCCTTGCTTCAAACAATGAACATTATATAATAATCAATATCATTGATATTCATGTGTAGTTAGCTAATGCGCTTCGCTAGGAGTTGAAGTTCTTCGACGCGGATTAATAGATCATCAGCCTTTATATATAACGACAACTTTTGGGTCCAGATTTCCTCTAACTGCTTCTCTACAACCATCAATAAACGCATCAAATAACTCAATCTATACATCACTTGTATAGAGAGAATTTTTTGATATCACATTGTGTTGTGTTTTTTTTAAATAACTATCTAGACAGCCATCCAGAAGATACATTCTGAAAATAGTTCAAATAAACAAATTCCAATCAGTAACACATTTAGATATAAGGCATACTAATAATGTATTAAGATGTAAAATGTGCAACGTCAAAAACATTCAGATATAAAGGCATACTAATAAACAGATCTAAGAAAATAAATGTTCTGAGTACATAAAGACAATATTCTTAGAGTGTTGAATAAGCATATCGTAATTTCATCATAAGGGCTATTAATGCCATAACTCTTTTCTCTCATGTCTTAATCACTTTGCAAAGATGTTTGACATTGTGATTAGAGAAGGTAAAGACGGAGATTCCACTTGGACAGTCAGGTGCTGATCAACTATGTTAGCTTGAATTAAATCACTGTTAGATCAATTAGTTTCGATCAACTATATGATATATGTGATTTATAGCAGATATACCTGATGCATTACACGACTTACAAAAAATTTCAGCTTAGAAAAATATACATGCTTAGAAAATATACATAGCTTCTTAGAAAAATATATAGCTACTATATATTTATAACAAATATATAGCTGCTATAGAAAAATATATAGCAGCAACAGGTCAGTCGTATCGCATACCTTCTTTGAAAAATACATAGTTTCTATACCTAATTAAATAACTGATTAGATAATTGATGCATACCTAATTAGATAATTGGTTTGGTGTATTCACAAACCCAGTTGATTTTGATAGCTCAAGCTGCGATGTTGATTGGAAAAATTGAATCAACTGGGTTCGTGAATAGTCGAGGCTTGTGTGTGAATCAATCTCTGATATTACTTCAGCAAGGCTTGACTACTTTTTCTAATGGTTTTTTAACCAAGAAATCATTCATTTGTATAAACCCGAATATAATGGAGATTGGTTCACACATAAAAGCGAATGAGCCTTGATGATTTTATTGGGTAGGTGTATGGAGGTTTTAGCACCGGGGGCTGGTTTGGGGTACAGAGGTGGTGTACGCGAGTTGGGTCAGGGGCTTAAGTTTGGCAATTTCAGGTGGGTAATGGTTAGAGGGATATGGGGCGTATCAACAGCGGTATGGGTTTAGGTCTCATATGGCTTATGTAGAGTGAGTTCAGGTAGGATCACATATGGGGTAGGGGTAATAGAGGTATTAATGTAGGGTATGGGGTTTAATAATGTTACGGTACAAATTTATTAATAAATCTAGATCACCTAATTAATCTTTGGTAAGCTAGATTATGTCCGTTGTTTTGTTTTAATTTATGCCTACACCATGTGTTTGAAAAAACGTCTAAGTGGTTTTTTTATCTTGAGTATTTCCTTGGATGCTGGATGTTTTAAGAATGGTGTGCTACTGTTGCATCCAAAGTTACTTTGGGTTAGAGAACCTCGATTATGAGTTATTTTTTAGGGATTCTTATGATTTACATAGGATACTTAAATATTGATAGGATACTTCAAATGCAATGTTAGTGTATAAACTCAACAAGTCTAAAATCTAATCAAATGGCGATAATTTTAAAATATTTAGAATATTTTTAAAAACATGTCGTTTGAAGGTGAAAACTCAAACCAGCCCCCAAATGGTCCCGTAAGAGGCACTAACACCTCGCACGGGGTGTATGTAACTCGTAGGAACTGACAACATAGTCACGTGACATATGGTTTGAAAATACTATGATAATTTGAAAATATCTAGAGTTTGGCTTAAAAAAATGACGTTAGTGGGTGAAAACCCAAACTAGACACCAAATGGAGCCCCATAAGAGGCACGAACACCTCGCACGTGGCCAATGTAACTTATAGGAATTGATCGCGTAGTCGCTGGTCTCTCGGTTTGAGAATATGATGATAATTTAAAAATATTTAGATTAGGCTTCAAAATAAGTCGTTAAAGGGGAAAACCCAAACCAGCCCCCAAACGGCCTCGTAAGAGGCACAAAGACCTCGCACGAGACTAATGTAACTTGTAGGAACTGACCGTGTAGTCACAGGTCTCCCGGTTTGAGAATATGATGATAATTTAGAAATATTTAGATTATTCTTAAAAACATGCCGTTTGAGGGTGAAAACCCAAACCAGACCCCAAACGGTCCCGTAAAAGGCACTAAAACCTCGCGCAGGGCCAATGTAACTCGTAGGAACTAACCGTGTAGTCATGGGACATATGGTCTGAGAATAAGATGATAATTTGAAAACATCTAGACTTTGTCTTAAAAACATGCCGTTAGAGGGTGAAAACTCAAACCGGCCCCAAACGGCCTCGTAAGAGGCACTAACACCTCGCACGGAGCCAACGTAACTCGTAGGAACTGACCACATAGTCACGGGACATATGGTTTGATAATATGATGATAATTTGAAAATATCTAGACTTTGGCTCAAAAACAAGCCATTAAAGGGTGAAAACCCAAACTAACCCCCAAACGGCCCCGTAAGAGGCGCGGACACCTCGCATGTGACCAATGTAACTTGTAGGAATTGATCGCGTAGTTGCGGGTCTCTCGGTTTGAGAATATGACGATAATTTAAAAATATCTAAATTAGGCTTAAAAATATGCCGTTAAAGGGTGAAAACCCAAAATTGCTCCTAAACAACCAGTAAGAGGCACAAACACCTCGCACGGGACCAATGTAACTTCTACGAACTGAACATGTAGTCACGTTTCTTCTGGTTTGAGAATATGAGGATAATTTGAAAATATCTAGATTAAGCTTAAAAACGAGTCGTTAAATGGTGAAAACCCAAACCAACCCCCAAACGATCCCGTAAGACGCATGAACACCTCGCACAGGACCAATGTAACTTGAAGAAACTGACCGTATAGTAACGGGTCTCCCGATTTGATATTATGACTATAAATTAAAAATATTTAGATTATTCTTAAAAACATGTTGTTTGAAGGTGAAAACTCAAACCATCCCCCAAACGGTCCCGTAAGAGGCACTAACACCTCGCACGGGGTGAATGTAACATTTAGGAACTGATCGCATAGTCACGGGACATATGATTTGAAAATACTATGATAATTTGAAAATATTTAAACTTTGGCTTAAAAACATGAGGTTAGTGGGTGAAAACCCAACCTAGACACCAAATGGCCCCGTAAGAGGCACGAACACCTCGCACGGGGATAATGTAACTTATAGGAATTGATCGCGTAGTCGCAGGTCTCTCGATTTGAGAATATGATGATAATTTGAAAATATTTTAGATTAGGCTTAAAAATAAGTCGTTAAGGGTGAAAACCCAAACCATCCCCGTAAGAGGCACGAACACCTCGCACGGGACCAATGTAACTTGTAGGAACTGACTGTGTAGTCACGAGTTTCTCGATTTGAGAATATAACTGATATACCAAAATATACCCTCAGACTGGCCGAGGGTATCCTGGTCTAGGATGAGAGCTCCGCTCTAATTTTACTCCCAAAGGGTTATGCTGAAGATAGGGGTTGGCCAGGATGACCCCAACATTGGCAATACAATAATGTTAGTGGCCCAAATCAGACCAAGCCCATGCAGATTGAAGCCCCAACTTGGGGACAGTTCAGATGACTATACGACATGTTGACCCTATATAGGCCGACAGTACGAATGTACTACTTTCAGCAATCAGGGCTTCCACGATTAGCATTAGCCTCAGCCTGTCACTATAGGCCGAGGGCAATACCATTAAGGTGCATGATTTGGGAGACGCGTGGAAAATGCTCGTGTAGCACGTGGACTAAACCGTTATAATAAGATCATTCCCTCACGTAAGAAAATATTATGTCATCATTACCTACAAGTGGCACAACCAAGTGTCAACAGGGGATTAGCTAGAACATCATTCACATGCTCAATGCATGCTTGGGGGTGCATTACACCCCTAAGCCCTATATATACTTGTCTCCTTCAAACTTGTAAAAGGATCGATAATTATAACCCTAGAAAAAACTCTATTTGTACACAGTAGTGAGAGAAAGCTTATGTGCATTGTATCCAAGGCCATTAGTGCCCAAACTTAGTCGATCACACACTCACCGTGGACGTAGGCCTGATTGGCTGAACCATTATACATCATTGTCTTCATTCCTCTTCTACTCACCTCCTTCTATATACATATATCTCTATTGTTGCCATTGTTCTTGTGTTTGAGATTTACAACCTCTTTATCTGGTGGTGCTAATTCAAGCATCATCAGTTTGGTGTCGTTTGTGGGAACAAGAAGCTATCTCTTCCTTTCTACAGCTTGACCTCACCGGAGACTCTGGTGGTGAACCAGTTATCCCCCCTTTGTGTGGAGCTACTTCACTATTGAAAGAGTTCCATTAAGGTTCTTAAGCTCATCAATCTTTTGATTATTCAGCTCATCGTAGTTCAAACATATGGCACCAGAGTTACCACTTCCTTCTCCACTAGCTAGTGGAGAAGGAGCTAGCTCCAGCCATGTAACACCTCAGTCTGATATGTCTAAGGTGGTTATCGTCCTAAAATCTTTGGCAGCAAGCTAGCAGGTTATGCATTAGCAATTTGCATCTCTTAGCCAAAACATACTGAGAGCACCAGGAGTCTCACTGGAGATGATTACTCCGGAAGCTTCACAGGGATAACATGAGGCCAGGGGACCACCCCAGGCACCCAGCAAAGACTTGCCACCTCCACGATGGCGGAGGGATGTTGCTGACCCTATGCATTTACGCATAGGGAGGCAAGGAAATCCTTGCTCGGAGGAGACGTATGATGATGTGGAATTGGAAAATGCTCCAATTGATTACTGGGAGCCATATAAGGTCTCCAACAATACTGTTTGACCTATCCAGGAGAGACGAGGGAGGTATAGGAGACAGAATCCCGATGATCACCCCAGAGGCTCGACTTTTGACCGTCTGAGAAGAGGGTCGGCCTTTGAGAGGCTGGACCCAATCAATGACCTAAGGGAAAGATTGTCCAGATCGATAAGTCTCGTAACGTCCAAAAAAGATGCAGTAGATGGCCGACCCCATGAGGGTGGAACCCCTCATGTACGAGATGACGGTCATGAAGTAAATAGCCAGCGAAGGTTGGCTGTAGCGGATCCCTCGGTTCATCCCAGAGAAGCGGCGGGGGATAACATCGGCCAAGATGATCCTGTGAGGCCGTGGAATGATCGGTTCAGTGGCTGGAGGATAAAATTGGTGATATCCTGGAAATCCGAGACCCTCTTTAAAGAGGATATTTCGTAGCCTCACCCTTTGTGGAAAAGATAGTCAGCTTCCCAACGCTGGCCATGTTTAAGTCGCATGTCGTCACCCCAAGGTATGACGGGAGTACCAACCCAGTCCATCATATCAAAATGTACCAGTCAGAAGAAGATATATACTCTATCTCAGATGAGATGAGGTGTCGATCCTTTTCGGTCACTTTGACCGGGGCTGCACATGTCTGGTGTACCTCTTTACTGAAGAACTCCATTGAAAGCTATAAGCAGCTAGTAGAGCGGTTCATCCACAACTTCTGCTTCGGAGTGAGACCACAGAAAAAGACCACTCACTTGCTCTATGTAAAGTAGGGGAAAAACGAGAGCCTTAGAGACTACATAGATAGGTTTAACAAAGAAAAGTTAGAGGTCAAAGACTACGAAGAAAGTATAGCCACGACGGCCCTCATTGGAGGACTCCAAAAGGGGAAGCTATTATGGAAACTTGTCGAAGACCCCCCGAAGTCAATGGATGAGCTACTGGCAATGGCGGGGAAGGTGATGAATGTCGAAGACGCAATGGACGCCAAATACGAGGATGAAAAAGGAGGTACTACACTACACCAAAAATAGGAATCTGGCACGGTTTTGAACTGTGCCAGAATCAGGTGTTCCAAAATGGCCATTTTTTTGTAGCACGGCTCAAAAGTGTGCCAGATTTGGCCAAACAGGAACACTTCTGGCACACTTTTAAACCGTGCCAGAATTTGATATTTCTGGCACACTTTTGACACAGTTTTTAACTGTGCCAGATTCAGCACAGTTTAAAAAAAATTGGCACAATTCAAAACCGTGCCAAAATATGATACACTTTTGCCACGGTTTTGAACTGTGCCAATTTTTTTTATAAAAAGAAAAAAAAAATTATTTGAAAGCACAAAAAATCACAAATTAAAAATATTGCACGTTGTTGATAAACTAATGTACATACAAACTTCAAAATATTACAAATCTTTAATAGTTCACAGGCCAAAAAAAAATTGGGCAGAGTTTCCTCTATTTTCTGAACATTCCAAAATCTACTAATGCAAAACCTGCCTAACATAAAGCCCACACGGCCAAAAAATATAACAATTAACTTACAAAAGCCTGCACGGCCATAAAAGTTAACAATAAAATTACAAAAGCCCGCACGGCCATAACACAAAAAAATGGAATCATGAATAAACCCCTTATTGTAAACCATTGAGTTCTCTGCGTGTTCCACGTGAATAAATGCCAACGATAAACTGTTATCATGCAAAAAAAAATAGGATAAAAAAAAGATACGATATTAGTAACCCAATAATTTACAAAAAAAATTTACTCAAACTAAAAAATTACATATAGGAGTGGAAATTATCGTCATATTCTCAAACCGGGAGACCTGGGACTATGCGATCAGTTCCTACAAGTTACATTGGTCCGTTCGAGGTTTTTCATGCTTCCTACGGGGTCGTTTGGGGGCTGGTTTGGGTTTTAACCCTTTAACGGCTTGTGTTAAAGTTTAAGTGTTCATTTTTGCAAATTATCATTATATTCTCAAACCGAGAGGTTCATGTAATACCCCGTATTTTTAGTACATTTAAATTTAATTAATTCGGAAATTCTAGATTACTAAGTGTGTTGTAATTTAAGGAATTAATTAGGACAGAATAATATATAAATATTAATCTGGGATTGAATGGTTAATATTTAGGGAAAACTTATTTACTAAGTGAATAGTAATAATGTAATTACGTCGTCTCGAGTATTAATGACGATGTATGTACTTATCACATCTGGAAGTCGGTATAGACTACATTGGGTGGGGGATAAGTATTTTTAGAACTTAACTCGGATGCAGATTCTGAGGGTACAGTTGAGTCCGGATGGGCCGAGATAGTCGGAAAAGTGTACCCGGGGGTAGTAAACGGGTCACGGGACGTTTTTAGACATAGTCGGGCCCACTCGGGGACATTTTGGTCACTTGGGCTTGGCCCATTAGTCAAAAAACGCGAATTGGATTATTAAGTTAATAAAAAGAAGTAAGGGGGTGGCTGAACTTAATTAGAGAAAGCAAATTAAGGGTTAGGAAACCCTAACAGCAGCCAAAGCCAAATTGGGGATCAAAGAGAGCCATCAAGGGTCATCTTCAACCTTGAGATTTAGCTCCAATTCAGACTCTACGAACCTTAAGGCAAGTGAATAACTTGCAATTAGCATTAAATCTGTTTTTTTAAATTCATATTTGTGTGCTGTTATGAATTAAAAATCCGTTTTGGGGTTCATGGTATAAACATGGGGTTTTGATAATTCAAAAGTAAACATGAATCTGTTATGGCCGAAATTTTTGATGAGTGATGAAATATCTGATATTGGATTACTGATGTATACCTGTTAGGATGATATTCAGTTAAACCAGAACGAATTAGATGAAGAAATTCGGAGTAATATATGTTTAAGAAAAGAAATGGATTTTTCCCCAAATCTATGAATTAGTTGTTTATGGACGAATTAATGATTGTTGTAGGCTTTCTGTGTAATCCTAATAAAGTTTTTAGTATACTTTGGTGATAAGAAGGGTTAAAACTCATGTTAGAAGAAGTTAGGGTTTGAGGAACTCCGTCCATGGCTGCCCTGTCTCCGCGAGGAAGACGCAGACCTGTACGATCAATCGATCGACGGTCTGGGGTCGATCGATCGACGGTCGCCAGAATCTGGCAGTTTCGCCAGTTTATTATATAAGAGGAAAAATTTATATAAAATCCCCCTATGTAATTAATTATGGAGAAATGAAATACATAAGTTGAATCTAATTAATTGCAGATGAATTAATTAGGGTTTGAGGCAAATAGATTAGATTCGGAAATTTTGACTCGGGTAAATTTTGGGATTACGAGGGTAAAGTCCAAATTTATGGTGGGGGCGACACCAAAATAACTTAATTAATTAAAGTGAAATTTAATTAATATTTAGAGTTGGACCATAAACTCTTGATAAATTTTATAGGCTCATATTATGGTTTTAGCAAAGATATAGCCGGGACCTTTGTATGTATATATATATTTACGGAGGCGATTATATATATATGTGATGTGTACTATTATATCGGTGATTAGATATTTTGTACTATAGTGCTATAGGGGGAGGTTGCGCGTAGTGGATGAATCCCCTAGCTTGAGGAGTAGGGTGAGTATATTCCCAAGGTCATAGCGTCCGTTATATGGGTGAGGGATAACTCACTTTCAGGGAAGGAATATGACCGCCTCCAGTATATTATTTTTATCAAGTTGGTGTGAGAATTCTGACTTGGGATAACTAGGCTACGTGATGTTTACCTAGTGGGTTAGCACTTTATAGAATTTATATTCCGGGAGTATTCTGCTCGGGAGGTTGCTAGTTGTTATATATTACAGTGTGATTGTGAATGCTGAAATATGATTATAAGTATATAATTAAATAATTAATTATATACGGGATATTAATGAAAAGGGAGTTATTTCACATGTATAACAAGTATAGAAGTTATATAAATATAAAAAGGGAAATGATATAGTTAAGTTGAGGTTATTAATAACTTATGTATCATAATCACTACACACTCAGTTAGAATAGTGTGGGTATGAAGGCACTTTGTTAAATATCTAGTCATGAGATGAATAACTAGGTAATTTAATTAAAGCATTAATAACGTATATTGAGGAAGGGGTAAGGAAGTCCTCAAGAGAATGCAACATTTACTAAAAATATGAAGAGCATGCATATTTATTTTTATCACTGCAAGTTAATCATTTGTTAAATGTTTTCAAATGTTTTGGGTACTAACCCTTGCTATAAATTTTTTTTTAAAAACCTTTTAGGTGTCCAGCCACAGGGACGCCAGCCTTGACTATATTCCAGGAATCCGATGCTGCAGCATATGTGGATGTTGCTGGATTTTGATAGACGCCTCATTCTTCATTCTTAATGTAGAAGTTCATGATTAGTATTCGAGCATGTCGCTCACTTTCCATTTAATCGTTTTTAGACTTGTTGGGATTTTATTCTTGTCTTTGTTGGGATTTTTATTTGGACCGTTGGTTTACTCGGTCAATTATAGTCTTACTTGTGGTTGATAAATTTAGTTATCTGTGATTGTTATTTAGCTTTATTTTCTGCATGGGTTTTGTTTAATTATGAAAGATAAAAATTGGCACCAGTCTATTTTTCTCACTTAGGTGGTTAGTAATTTAATATGACGACAGTGATGCTAAGAATGGACCAAATGGGAATCCTGTTCTAACTTGATTTAGGACTGATCACCCGGGATTAATTAGGCGGGGTGTCACAGATGGTATCAGAGCATCAGGTTCTAGTGTCCTTAGGATCTGTACGACTTTGTACGTTTCAGCGTAGCGTTCGGTTGTTATAGAGCCCTATTATTAGGACTGTTGATTTATTTTTCCGCTTGTGAGAGATCGTATTTCTGCTATTTGTTTTGTATAAATTGTGTACTTATACAATTCCATCTATTTCAGATGCCGCCAAAGAGACAGAGAGCGGAGAGGGCTGAGGCTAGAGGTGAGGTGAGGGAGGCTCGACAGGAGCCACAGGTACCACCACCACCACCTCCGCCCGAGTTGATTTCTACCACTCAGGTGGCAGTGATAGTGGCCCAAGCGGTCGAGACAGCGATGCGAGCTATGGCAGCTCATTTTCCACAGCCCCAGGCACCGCCTCCATTAGCTCCAGCAGTTCAGGCTCCAGTGGGACCACCATCTTGACAGCAAGTGAGGGAGACCTTTCAGAAGGGTCACCCACCCGAGTTTCGAGGTAGCACCAATGTGGTTGAGGCTTGTGACTGGAAGAAGAACATTCAGCGCCATATGCGCATGTTAGAGGGTACAGAGGTGCAGAAACAGATGTTGGCTACCTTTCGTCTGTCAGGGGCAGCCTTACAGTGGTGGGAGTCCGTAACCACCGCTGAGGAGCGGGATTTGATGACGATTTCTGAATTCTGGGTGCGGTTTGACCGCAAGTACTTCCCTCCAGCAGTAGAGTCTGAGATGAGAAAGAAATTCAGCGAGCTGGTACAGGGTGACAGGTCAGTAGCAGAATATGAGGAAGAGTTCACCCGTTTGGCAAACTTTGTGCCAAACGAGGTGAGCGATGAGGAGCGGAAGAAGTCTAAGTTCATGGATGGTCTAGCTTGGAGAATCAGGCAGCACTTGATCGGAAACCCGGCATTAGTGACTTATACAGATGTCGTTAATGCCGCACTTGTACATTGCCAGGACCATCGTTTCCATACTAAGGGGAACAAGAAGGCAGGTGAGCCGAGCCAGCAGGGCAAGGCGGTTACTAGTAGTGAGGCAAGTGGCACACAGCAGCAGGTTATCATTCAGCAAGGGAATCAGGCTAAGAAGTTTAAGCCTGGTGGGTTCCGACCGGGAGGACAGGGGTTCAGGCAGGGGCAACCAGGCCCTAATCAGCAACAGCAGGTTCCTCAGGGCCGTCAGGGCCAAGGGAACAACGGGGGAGGACAGCCGGGCCAGCAACGTCAGGGCCAGCAGGGCCAGCGACAGGGTGACGACCAGAAACGCTGTTTCTCCTGTGGTCAGCCAGGACACTTCAAGAGGGAGTGCCCGCAGAGGGGCAGAGGCCAGCAACAGCAGGGTGCCCAGCAGGGGCAACAGGGTCAGATACCGCCAGCAGCACCAGCCCCACCCGCCCCACAGCAGCAGGGGCAGATGCACTACGGACGTGTGTATAACGTTCGGGATGTTCCCAATCCTCCAGCACAGCAAGCGCCGCCCGCGATCGAGGGTACGTTTTTTATCCATGGCACTATGGGTCGGGTATTGTTTGATACGGGGGCCACACATTGCTTTATAGCTACACATTTCGCGAAGGCTTTAGGGTTGTTAGCCACCGCTGAGAGCACTGTTACGTGTGTCGACTCACCATTGGGGAGTGGGTCGCTTATTTTCTTTATATGTCGAGGAGTAGGAGTAGAGATTGGTGGTTTAGTGTTACCCGCGGACATGTTGGTATTAGATATGCATGTTCACGATGTGATCATCGGTATGGATTGGCTCGCTGACTATAGAGCCATGATTGATTGCTTCGGTGGGAGTATTATTTTTGCCATTCCGGGGCAAGAGATGTTTGTGGTGGCGATGCCTCGGCCAGCGGGAGGCTCGACCACTCATCTTTATTACATTGAGGAGGAAACCTCACAGGAAGTGCTAACTCCTTTAGACTCTATTCCTGTGGTGAGGGACTTTGAGGATGTGTTCCAGGAGATACCGGGATTACCACCCAGTAGAGAAATCGAATTTGTTATCGACTTGGCACCGGGGACGAGGCCGATTGCTCGGGCACCTTACCGAATGGCCCCTTCAGAAATGCGAGAATTGAGGGAGCAGATTCAGCAATTACTGGGTCAGGGTTTTATTCGGCGGAGTACATCGCCGTGGGGTGCGCCGGTGTTGTTTGTGAAGAAGCGAGATGGGTCACTCCGTTTGTGCGTGGATTATAGGGAGCTGAACAAGGTGACGATACGGAATAAGTATCCGTTGCCTCGGATTGATGATTTATTTGACCAACTGAGAGGGGCGTCTTACTTCTCCAAAGTCGACTTGAGGTCAGGGTATCATCAACTGCGTATCCGAGAAGAGGATGTTCCTAAGACCGCTTTATTGTCACGGTATGGATCGTATGAGTTCAGGGTGATGCCCTTCGGGCTCACCAATGCACCAGCAGTGTTCATGGACCTCATGAACAGGGTTTTCAGGGAGTACCTAGATCAGTTTGTCATCGTGTTCATTGATGACATCCTAATCTACTCGCGTACCGAGGAAGAGCACACAGAACATTTGCGCATGGTTTTACAGACACTGAGGGATCATCAGCTCTATGCCAAATTCGGGAAGTGTGGATTCTGGCTATGGGAGGTACAGTTTCTTGGTCACGTCGTGTCAGATCAGGGTATTGCAGTGGATCCGGATAAGGTGTCGGCGGTGAGGGAGTGGGGACAGCCCACGACATCGATCGAGGTGCGCAGTTTTATGGGTTTGGCCGGTTACTACAGACGATTCATTAAAGGATTCTCTAAGATTGCAGGACCTTTGACGAATCTGACTCAGAAAGGGGTGCCTTTCAAGTGGGATGATAGTTGTCAATTAGCGTTCGACGAGCTAAAGGACAAGTTGACATCTGCACCCGTACTGGCATTGCCAAAGGGAGGGCTAGAGTATCGGGTTTATACAGACGCATCCTTACGGGGTCTTGGGGGTGTGCTCCAGCAGGAGGAAAGGGCTATAGCTTATGCTTCCAGAAAGCTAAAGCCCCACGAGAGGAATTACCCCACTCACGACCTAGAGTTGGCAGCGGTCGTTTTTGCTTTGAGGATATGGAGGCCTTATCTTCTAGGAGAGCAGTTTACTCTATTCACGGATCACAAGTCACTTCAGTATCTCTTCACACAGAAGGATCTGAATATGAGACAAAGGCGGTGGCTAGAATTCGTGAAGGACTACCAGTTTGATATCCAGTATCATCCTGGTAAGGCCAATGTAGTAGCAGACGCATTGAGCCGAAGACCGACTGGGGAGATATCGGAGGTATGGAAAGCGAAGTGGAGAGAGATTCAATATGAGGACGACGTAGCCAAGGCTTGCATGTCGGCTTTGTCCATCACGCCCGAGATCATTATGCGAGTTGTGAAGGCTCAGGCGGAGGATCAGAATTGCCGGGATAGGGTGGGCCAGTTGTTAGCTGAGGGAGCGGAGGGTTACTCGATTAGCTCAGAAGGAGGCCTACGTTTTAATGGGAGGTTAATGGTGCGAGAGGATGAGGATTTGAAGCACGCCGTTATGACAGAGTCCCATGGTTCGAAATTTGCGGTACATCCCGGTGGGGATAAAATGTACCAAGACATGAGGAGGCAGTATTGGTGGGCAGGGATGAAACGGGACATAGCGGAGTTTGTTTCGAAATGTGCCACATGTCAGCTCGTGAAAGTTGACCACCAGAGACCATCAGGGATGCTACAGCCGTTAGACATTCCCGTGTGGAAGTGGGAGAGCATCTCCATGGACTTCATCACAGGGTTACCGGTATCGCAGAGGGGTCACGACTCGATATGGGTTATTGTGGATCGGTTGACTAAGGTAGCCCATTTCTTCCCGGTACGCACAGACTTTGAGACGATGCGTTATGCACAACTATTCATAGCAGAGATTGTTAAACTGCATGGAGTGCCGATAAATATCGTATCCGACCGAGACAAAATATTTGTTGCCCACTTTTGGCAGAGCTTTCAGGAGGCAATGGGCACGGAGTTGCGCTTGAGTACAGCGTATCACCCACAGACTGACGGACAGACTGAGAGAGTTAATCAGATGCTGGAGGACATGCTCAGAATGTGCATTTTGGACTTCGGGGGAGGATGGGAGAAATATCTTCCTTTGGTAGAGTTTGCGTATAACAACTCTTACCAATTCACGATTGGAATGGCGCCGTTTGAAGCACTGTACGGGAGACCTTGTCGTTCACCCGCTTGTTGGTTAGAGGTGGGGGACAACAAACTCTTGGGGCCGGAAATTGTCCAGGAGAAATCTGCCAAGATAGAGCTGATTCGAGGAAGGATTCGAATAGCTCAGGACAGGCAGAAGAGTTATGCTGATGCTTCTCGAAGACATGTGGAGCTAGAAGTTGGGGACCAGGTTTTAGTCCGGGTATCCCCTATGAAAGGGGTGATGAGGTTCGGTAAGAAGGGTAAACTAGCACCGCGATACGTAGGACCTTTCCCTATTATTGAGAGGGTGGGACCGGTGGCGTATAAGCTTGGATTACCAGACCATCTTCAGCGGATACACGATGTATTCCATGTGGCATCGCTGAAGAAATATCGAAGGAGCGAGAGAGCCTTTTGGCATATTCCACTCGAGGAGATCGACTTACAGCCAGACATCTCGTATGAGGAGAGGCCGGTAGCAATTCTGGATCATAGTGAGCGGAAATTACGATCCAAGGTTGTTCCTTTGGTTAGGGTACAGTGGGGTCATCACAATGTTGACGAGTCTACCTGGGAGCGAGAGGAGGATATGCGAGAACAATATCCAGAACTTTTCAACACAGGTACGATCTAATTTCGGGAACGAAATTCCTTTATAAGGGGGGGAGTATGTAATACCCCGTATTTTTAGTACATTTAAATTTAATTAATTCAGAAATTCTAGATTACTAAGTGTGTTGTAATTTAAGGAATTAATTAGGACAGAATAATATATAAATATTAATCTGGGATTGAATGGTTAATATTTAGGGAAAACTTATTTACTAAGTGAATAGTAATAATGTAATTACGTCGTCTCGAGTATTAATGACGAGGTATGTACTTATCACATCCGGAAGTCGGTATAGACTACATTGGGTGGGGGATAAGTATTTTTAGAACTTAACTCGGATGCATATTCTGAGGGTACAGTTGAGTCCGGATGGGCCGAGATAGTCGGAAAAGTGTACCCGGGGGTAGTAAACGGGTCACGGGACGTTTTTAGACATAGTCGGGCCCACTCGGGGACATTTTGGTCACTTGGGCTTGGCCCATTAGTCAAAAAACGGGAATTGGATTATTAAGTTAATAAAAAGAAGTAAGGGGGTGGCTGAACTTAATTAGAGAAAGCAAATTAAGGGTTAGGAAACCCTAACAGCAGCCAAAGCCAAATTGGGGATCAAAGAGAGCCATCAAGGGTCATCTTCAACCTTGAGATTTAGCTCCAATTCAGACTCTACGAACCTTAAGGCAAGTGAATAACTTGCAATTAGCATTAAATCTGTTTTTTTAAATTCATATTTGTGTGTTGTTATGAATTAAAAATCCGTTTTGGGGTTCATGGTATAAACATGGGGTTTTGATAATTCAAAAGTAAACATGAATCTGTTATGGCCGAAATTTTTGATGAGTGATGAAATATCTGATATTGGATTACTGATGTATACCTGTTAGGATGATATTCAGTTAAACCAGAACGAATTAGATGAAGAAATTCGGAGTAATATATGTTTAAGAAAAGAAATGGATTTTTCCCCAAATCTATGAATTAGTTGTTTATGGACGAATTAATGATTGTTGTAGGCTTTCTGTGTAATCCTAATAAAGTTTTTAGTATACTTTGGTGATAAGAAGGGTTAAAACTCAGGTTAGAAGAAGTTAGGGTTTGAGGAACTCCGTCCATGGCTGCCCTGTCTCCGCGAGGAAGACGCAGACCTGTACGATCGATCGATCGACGGTCTGGGGTCGATCGATCGACGGTCGCCAGAATCTGGCAGTTTCGCCAGTTTATTATATAAGAGGAAAAATTTATATAAAATCCCCCTATGTAATTAATTATGGAGAAATGAAATACATAAGTTGAATCTAATTAATTGCAGATGAATTAATTAGGGTTTGAGGCAAATAGATTAGAGTCGGAAATTTTGACTCGGGTAAATTTTGGGATTACGAGGGTAAAGTCCAAATTTATGGTGGGGGCGACACCAAAATAACTTAATTAATTAAAGTGAAATTTAATTAATATTTAGAGTTGGACCATAAACTCTTGATAAATTATATAGGCTCATATTATGGTTTTAGCAAAGATATAGCCGGGACCTTTGTATGTATATATATATTTACGGAGGCGATTATATATATATGTGATGTGTACTATTATATCGGTGATTAGATATTTTGTACTATAGTGCTATAGGGGGAGGTTGCGCGTAGTGGATGAATCCCCTAGCTTGAGGAGTAGGGTGAGTATATTCCCAAGGTCATAGCGTCCGTTATATGGGTGAGGGATAACTCACTTTCAGGGAAGGAATATGACCGCCTCCAGTATATTATTTTTATCAAGTTGGTGTGAGAATTCTGACTTGGGATAACTAGGCTACGTGATGTTTACCTAGTGGGTTAGCACTTTATAGAATTTATATTCCGGGAGTATTCTGCTCGGGAGGTTGCTAGTTGTTATATATTACAGTGTGATTGTGAATGCTGAAATATGATTATAAGTATATAATTAAATAATTAATTATATACGGGATATTAATGAAAAGGGAGTTATTTCACATGTATAACAAGTATAGAAGTTATATAAATATAAAAAGGGAAATGATATAGTTAAGTTGAGGTTATTAATAACTTATGTATCATAATCACTACACACTCAGTTAGAATAGTGTGGGTATGAAGGCACTTTGTTAAATATCTAGTCATGAGATGAATAACTAGGTAATTTAATTAAAGCATTAATAACGTATATTGAGGAAGAGGTAAGGAAGTCCTCAAGAGAATGCAACATTTACTAAAAATATGAAGAGCATGCATATTTATTTTTATCACTGCAAGTTAATCATTTGTTAAATGTTTTCAAATGTTTTGGGTACTAACCCTTGCTATAAATTTTTTTTTTAAAAACCTTTTAGGTGTCCAGCCACAGGGACGCCAGCCTTGACTATATTCCAGGAATCCGATGCTGCAGCATATGTGGATGTTGCGGGATTTTGATAGACGCCTCATTCTTCATTCTTAATGTAGAAGTTCATGATTAGTATTCGAGCATGTCGCTCACTTTCCATTTAATCGTTTTTAGACTTGTTGGGATTTTATTCTTGTCTTTGTTGGGATTTTTATTTGGACCGTTGGTTTACTCGGTCAATTATAGTCTTACTTGTGGTTGATAAATTTAGTTATCTGTGATTGTTATTTAGCTTTATTTTCTGCATGGGTTTTGTTTAATTATGAAAGATAAAAATTGGCACCAGTCTATTTTTCTCACTTAGGTGGTTAGTAATTTAATATGACGACAGTGATGCTAAGAATGGACCAAATGGGAATCCTATTCTAACTTGATTTAGGACTGATCACCCGGGATTAATTAGGCGGGGTGTCACAGTTCGGGACTACGCGGTCAGTTCCTACAAGTTACGTTGGTCCCGTGCGAGGTGTTTGTGCCTCCAACGGGGTCGTTTGGGGACTGGTCTGAGTACCCTAACGGTTTATTTTTAAGTTTAAGCATTGATTTTTGCAAATTATCGTCATATTCTCAAATTAGGAGACTCGAGAATACGCGATCAGTTCCTACAAGTTACATTGGTCCCGTACGAGGTGTTCGTGCCTCTTACGGGGTCGTTTGGGAGCTAGTTTGGGTTTTCACCTTTTAACGGCTTATTTTTAAGTCTAAGTGTGATTTTTGCAAATTATCATCGTATTCTCAAATCGGGAGACTCGGGACTACGCGGTCAGTTCATAGAAGTTACATTGGTCTAGTGCAAGGTGTTCATGCCTCTTACGGGGTCGTTTGGGGGCTGGTTTGGGTTTTCAGCTTTAACGACTTTTTTTTAAGTCTAAGTGTGATTTTTGCAAATTATCATCATATTCACAAATTGGGAGACCCGGCACAACACGTTCAGCTCCTACAAGTTACATTGGTCCCGTGCGAGGTGTTCGTGCCTCTTACGGGGTCGTTTGGTGGTTGGTTTGGGTTTTCACCCTTTAACGGCTTGTTTTTAAGTCTAAGTGTGATTTTTGCAAATTATCATCATATTCTCAAACCGGGAGACCCGGGACTACGCGATCAGTTCCTACAAGTTACATTGGTCCTGTATGAGGTGTTCGTGCCTCTTACGGGGTCATTTGGTGGCTGGTTTGGGTTTTCACCCTTTAACGGCTTGTTTTTAAGTTTAAGTGTTGATTTTTGCAAATTATCATCATATTCACAAATCGGGAGACCCGGGACTATGCTGTCAGTTCCTACAAGTTACATTGGTCCCGTGTGAGGTGTTTGTACCTCTTACGGGGGTGGTGACTGGTTTGGGTTTTCACCCTTTAACGGCTTGTTTTTAAGTCTAAGTGTGATTTTTTAAAATTATCATCATATTAACAAACCCGGAGACCCGGGACTACGCGATTAGTGCCTACAAGTTACATTGGTCTCGTGCGAGGTGTTCGTGCCTCTCACGGGGTCGTTTGGGGGCTGGTTTTGGTTTTCAACCTTTAATGGCTTGTTTTTAAGTTTAAGTGTAATTTTTGCAAATTATCATCATACTCACAAATCGGGAGACCCGGGACTACGCGATCAGTTCCTACAAGTTACATTGGTCCCGTGCGAGGTGTTCGTGCCTCTTACGGGATCGTTTGGGGGCTGGTTTAAGTTTTCAACCTCTAACGGCTTGTTTTTAAGTTTAAGTATAATTTTTGCAAATTATGGTCATATTCACAAACCGGGAGACCCGGGACTACGCGGTCAGTTCCTATATGTTACAATGGGCCCGTGCGAGGTGTTCGTGCCTCTTACGGGATCGTTTGAGGGTTGGTTTGGATTTTTTCCCTTTAACGGCTTGTTTTTAAGTTTAAGTGTTGATTTTTGCAAATTATCATCATATTCTCAAACCGGGAGACCCGGGACTACGCGGTCAGTTCCTACAAGTTACATTGGTCCCGTGCGAGGTGTTCGTGCCTCTTACGGGATCGTTTGGTGCCTGGTTTGGGTTTTCACCCTTTAACGGCTTGTTTTTAAGTCTTAAGTGTGATTTTTGTAAATTATCGTCATATTCACAAACCGGGAGACCCGGGACTACGCAGTCAGTTCCTACAAGTTACATTGGTCCCTTACGAGGTGTTCGTGCCTCTCACGCGGTCGTTTGGGGGCTGGTTTCAGTTTTCAAACTTTAACGGCTTGTTTTTAAGTTTATGTGTGATTTTTGCAAATTATCGTTATATTCACAAACTGGGAGACCCGAGACTACGCGGTCAGTTCCTACAAGTTACATTGGTCCCGTGCGAGGTGTTCGTTCCTCCTACGGGGTCGTTTGGGGGTTAATTTGGGTTTTCACCCTTTAACGGCTCGTTTTCAAGTTTAGGTGTTGATTTTAGCAAATTATCGTCATATTGTAAAATCAGGAGACCCGGGACTGTGCGGTCAGTTCCTAGAAGTTACATTGGTCCCGTGTGAGGTGTTCGGGCCTCCCACGGGGTCGTTTGGTGGCTGATTTAGGTTTTCACCCTTTAACGGCCTGTTTTTAAGTAGTATTGATTTTTCCAAATTATCGTCATATTCTCAAACCGAAAGACCTGGGACTGCGCGATCAGTTCCTACAAGCTACATTGGTCCCGTGCGAGGGTTCGTGCCTCCTACGGGGTCGTTTGGGGGTTGGTTTAGGTTTTCACCCTTTAACGGCTTGTTTTTAAGTTTAAGTGTTGATTTTTGCAAATTATCATTATATTCTCAAACCAGGAGACCCGGGGCTACGCGGTCAGTTCCTATAAGTTACATTGATTCCGTACGAGGTCTTTGTGCCTACTACAGGGTCGTTTGGGTACTAGTCTGGGTTTTCACCCTTTAACGGTTCTTTTTAAGTTTAAGCGTTGATTTTTGCAAATTATCATCATATTCTCAAACCAGGAGACCCGAAACTACGTTGTCAGTTCCTACAAGTTATATTGGTCCCGTGCGAGGTGTTCGTGCCTCTTACGAGGTCGTTTGGGGGATGGTTTGGGTTTTCACCCTTTAACAGATTATTTTTAAGTCTAAGTGTGATTTTTGCAAATTATCATCATATTATCAAAGCGGAAGCCCCGGGACTATGAGGTCAGTTCCTACAAGTTACATTGGTCCCGTGCGAGGTGTTCGTGCCTTTTACGGGGTCGTTTGGTGACTAGTTTGGGTTTTCACCCTTTAACGGCTTGTTTTTAAGTCTATGTGTGATTTTTGCAAACTATCGTCATATTCACAAATCGAGATACCCGGGATTACGCGGTCAGTTCCTACAAGTTACATTGGTCCCGTGCGAGGTGTTCGTGCCTCTTAGGGGGTCGTTTGGGGGCTGGTTTGGGTTTTCACCCTTTAACGGCTTGTTTTTATGTCTAAGTGTGATTTTTACAAATTATCGTCATATTCACAAACCGAGAGACCCAAGACTACGCTATCAGTTCCTGCAAGTTACATTAGTTTCGTGCAAGGTGTTCGTGCCTCCTACGAGGTCGTTTGGGGTTGGTTTGGGTTTTCACCCTTTAATGACTTGTTTTCAAGTTTAAGTGTTGATTTTTTGAAATTATCGTCGTATTCTAAAATTGAGAGACTCGGGACTATGCTGTCAGTTCCTAGAAGTTACATTGGTCCCATGCGAGGTGTTCGTGCCTCTTACGGGGTCATTTGGGGACTGGTCTGGGTTTTCACCCTTTTACTGCTTGTTTTTAAGTTATAGCGTTGATTTTTGCAAATTATCGTCATATTCTCAAATCGACAAACCCGGGAATACGCGGTCAGTTCCTACAAGTTACATTGGTCCCGTGCGAGGTGTTTGTTCCTCTTACGTGGTCGTTTGGGGTTGGTTTGGGTTTTCACCCTTTAACGGCTTATTTTTAAGTCTAAGTGTGATTTTTGCAAATTATCGTCCTATTGTAAAATCGAGAGACCTGGGACTATGCGGTTACTTCCTATAAGTTACATTGGTCCCGTGCGAGGTGTTCGTGGCTCTTACGGGGTCATTTGGTGGCTCGTTTGGGTTTTCACCCTTTGACAGCTTGTTTTTAAGTCTAAGTGTGATTTTTTCAAATTATCATAATATTCACAAACCGGGAGACCCATGACTACACGGTTAGTTCCTACAAGTTACATTGGTCCCGTGCGAGGTGTTCGAGCCTCTTACGGGGTCGTTTGGAGGCTGGTTTGGGTTTTCACCCTTTAACGGCTTGTTATTAAGTTTAAGTGTGATTTTTGTAAATTATCATCATTTTCTCAAACCGGGATATTCGGGACTACGCGGTCAGTTCCTACAAGTTACATTGGTCCCATGCAATGTGTTCGTGCCTCTTACGGGGTCGTTTGGTGGCTGGTTTGGGTTTCACCCTTTAACGGCTTATTTTTAAGTCTAAGTGTTATTTTTACAAATTATCGTTATATTCTCAAATCGGGAGACCCGAGACTACGCGGTCAGTTCCTACAAGTTACATTGGTCTCGTGTGAGGTGTTCGTGCATCGTACGCGGTCATTTTGTGACTGGTTTGGGTTTTCACCCTTTAATGGCTTGTTTTTAAGTCTACGTGTGATTTTTACAAATTATCATCATATTAACAAATCGGGAGACCCAGGACTAGGCGATCAGTTCCTACAAGTTACATTGGTCCCGTGCGAGGTGTTCGTGCCTCTCACGGGGTCGTTTAGGGGCTGGTTTTGGATCTCAACCTTTAACGGCTTGTTTTTAAGTTTAAGTGTGATTTTTAAAAAAATTATCGTCATATTCACAAACCAGGAGACCCCAGGACTACGCGGTCAGTTCCTACAAGTTACATTGGTCCCGTGCGAGGTGTTCGTACCTCTTACGGGTTCATTTGGGGTTGGTTTCGGTTTTCAACCTTTAACGACTTATTTTTAAGTTTAAGTGTGATTTTTGTAAATTATCATCATGTTTACAAACCGGGAGACCCGGAATTTCGCGGCCAGTTCCAACAAGTTACATTGGTCCCATGCGAGGTGTTCGTGCCTCTTACGTGGTCGTTTAGGGGCTGGTTTTGATTTTAGCCCTTTAACGGCTTATTTTTAAGTTTAAGTGTTGATTTTTTTAAATTATCGTCATATTCTCAAATCGGAAGACGCGGGACTATGCGGTCAGTTCCTACAAGTTACATAGGTCCCGTGCGAGGTGTTCGTGCCTCTTACGGCGTCGTTTGTGGTCTAGTTTGGGTTTTCACCCTTTGACGACTTGTTTTTAAGTCTAAGTGTGATTTTTGACAATTATCGTCATATTCACAAACCGGGAGACCTGGGACTACGCTGTCAGTTCCTACGAGTTACATTGTTCCCGTGCGAGGTGTTCGTGCCTCTCACGGGGTTGTTTGGGGGTTGGTTTGGGTTTTCACCCTTTAACGGCTCGTTTTCAAGTTTAAGTGTTGATTTTTGTAAATTATCGTTGTATTGTAAAATCGGGACACCCAGGACTATGCGGTCAATTCTACAAGTTACATTTGTCCCGTGCGAGGTGTTCGTACCTCTTACGGGGTCGTTTGGGGTTGGTTTGGGTTTTCACCCTTTAACGGCTTATTTTTAAGTCTAAGTGTGATTTTTGCAAATTATCATCATATTCACAAATCGGGAGACCCAAGACTACACGGTCAGTTCCTAAAATGTACATTGGTCCCGTGCGAGGTGTTCGTGCCTCTTACGGGGTCGTTCGGGGGCTGGTTTGGGTTTTCACCCTTTAACGGCTTGTTATTAAGTTTAAGTGTGATTTTTGTAAATTATCGTCATATTCTCAAACCGGGATACTCGGGACTACGCGGTCAGTTCCTACAAGTTACATTGGTCCCGTGCAATGTGTTCGTGCCTCTTACGGGGTCGTTTGGTGGCTGGTTTGGGTTTTCACCCTTTAACGGCTTGTTTTTAAGTCTAAGTGTTATTTTTACAAATTATCGTTATATTCTCAAATCGGGAGACCCGAGACTACGCGGTCAGTTCCTACAAGTTACATTGGTCTCGTGTGAGGTGTTCGTGCATCTTACGAGGTCATTTTGTGACTGGTTTGGGTTTTCACCCTTTAATGGCTTGTTTTTAAGTCTACGTGTGATTTTTACAAATTATCGTCATATTAACAAATCGGGAGACCCGGGACTACGCGATCAATTCCTACAAGTTACATTGGTCCCGTGCGAGGTGTTCGTGCCTCTCATGGGGTCGTTTAGGGGCTGATTTGTGTTTTCCCCCTTTAACGGCTTGTTTTTAAGTCTAAGTGTGATTTTTGCAAATTATCATCATATTCACAAACCGGGGGACCTGAGACTACGCGATCGGTTCCTACAAGTTACATTGGTCCCGTGCGAGGTGTTCGTGCCTCTCACGGGGTTGTTTGGGGGCTGGTTTCGATTTTCAACCTTTAACGGTTTTTTTTAAAGTCTAAGTTTGATTTTTGCTAATTATCGTCATTTTCACAAATCGGCGGACCCGGGACTACGCGGTCAGTTCCTAAAAGTTACATCGGTCTCGTGCGAGGTGTTCGTGCCTCTTACGGGGTCGTTTTGGGTCTGGTTTTGGTTTTCACCCTTTAATGGCTTGTTTTTAAGTCTAAGTGTAATTTTTGTAAATTGTCATCATATTCACAAATCGGGAGACCCGGGACTATGCGGTCAGTTCCTACAAGTTACATTGGTCCCGTGCGAGGTGTTCGTGCCTCTTACGGGGTCGTTTGGGGGCTGGTTTGGGTTTTCACCCTTTAACGGTTTATTTTTAAGTCTAAGTGTGATTTTTGCAAATTGTCATCATATTCTCAAAGCGGAAGCCCCGGGACTACGCGGTCAGTTCCTAAAAGTTACATTGGTCCCGTGTGAGGTGTTCGCGCCTTTTACGGGGTCGTTTGGTGGCTGGTTTGGGTTTTCACCCTTTAACGGCTTATTTTTAAGTCTTAGTGTGATATTTGCAAATTATCATCATATTCACAGACCGGGAGACCCGGGACTACGCGGTCAGTTCCTACAAGTTACATTGGACCCGTGTGAGGTGTTCGTGCCTCTTACGGGGTCGTTTAGGGGATGGTTTTAGATTTCACCCTTTAACGGCTTGTTTTTAAGTCTAAGTGTAAATTTTGCAAATTATCGTCACATTCACAAACTGGGAGACCCGGGACTACGCGATCAGTTCCTACAAGTTACATTGATCCCGTGCGAGGTGTTCGTGCCTCTCACGGGGTCGTTTGGGGGCTGGTTTCGGTTTTCAACCTTTAACTGCTTGTTTTTAAGTTTAAGTATGATTTTTGCAAATTATCATTATATTCACAAACCGGGAGACCCGGGACTACGCGGTCAGTTCCTACAAGTTACATTGGTCCCGTGCGAGGTGTTCGTGCCTCTTACGGGGTCGTTTGGGAGTTGGTTTGGGTTTTCACCCTTTAACGGCTTGTTTTTAAGTTTAAGTGTTGATTTTTGCAAATTATCATCATATTCACAAACCGGGAGACCCGGGACTACGCGGTCAGTTCTTACAAGTTACATTGGTCCCGTGCGAGGTGTTCGTGCCTCTTACGGGGTCGTTTGGGGGCTGGTTTGGGTTTTCACCCTTTAACGGCTTGTTTTCAAGTTTAAGTGTTGATTTTATCAAATTATCATCATATTCTTAAATCGGGAGACCCGAGAGTACGCGGTCAGTTCCTACAAGTTACATTGGTCCCGTGCGAGGTGTTCGTGCCTCTTACGGGGTCGTTTGGTGGCTGGTTTGGGTTTTCACCCTTTAGCAACTTGTTTTTAAGTCTAAGTGTGATTTTTGCAAATTATCATCTTATTCACAAAGTGGAAGCCCTGGGACTACGCTGTCAGTTCCTTCAAGTTACATTGGTCCCGTGCGAGGTGTTCGTGCCTTTTACGGGGTCGTTTGGTGGCTGGTTTGGGTTTTCACCCTTTAAAGGCTTGTTTTTAAGTCTAAGTGTGATTTGTGCAAATTATCGTAATATTCACAAATCGGGAGACCCGAGACTACGCGGTCAGTTCCTACAAGTTACATTGGTCCCGTGCAAGGTGTTCGTGTCACCTACGGGGTCATTTGGGGGTTGGTTTGGGTTTTCACCCTTTAACGGTTTGTTTTCAAGTTTAAGTGTGGATTTTTGCAAATTATCATCGTATTTTAAAATCGAGAGACCCGGGAGTATGCGGCCAGTTCCTAGAAGTTACATTGGTCCCATGCGAGGTGTTCGTGCCTCTTACGGGGTCATTTGGGGACTGGTCTGGGTTTTCACCCATTGACGACTTGTTTTTAAGTTTAAGCGTTGATTTTTAAAAATATTATCGTCATATTCACAAATCGGGAGACCCGGGACTATGCGGTCAGTTCTTATAAGTTACATTGGTCCCGTGTGAGGTGTTCGTGCCTCTTACGGGGTCGTTTGGCTGCTGGTTTGGGTTTTCACCCTTTAACGGCTCATTTTTAAGTCTAAGTGTGATTTTTTCAAATAATTGTCATGTTCTAAAATCGGGAGACCCGGGACTACGCGGTCAGTTCCTACAAGTTACATTGGTCCCGTACGAGGTGTTCGTGCGTCTTACGGGGTCGTTTGGTGACTGGTTTGGGTTTTCACCATTTTACGGC
Source organism: Sambucus nigra (assembly GCA_949130495.1). Classification (NCBI taxonomy): domain Eukaryota; kingdom Viridiplantae; phylum Streptophyta; class Magnoliopsida; order Dipsacales; family Adoxaceae; genus Sambucus; species Sambucus nigra. Next base: position 92,602,944 of record OX422217.1, read on the forward strand.
TTGCTTTTAAGTCTAAGTGTGATTTTTACAAATTATCATCATATTCACAAACGGGGAGACCCGGGACTATGCGATCAGTTCCTACAAGTTACATTGGTCTCGTGCGAGGTGTTCGTGCCTCTCACGGGTTCGTTTGGGGGTGGTTTCGTTTTTAACTTTAACGGTTTGTTTTTAAGTTTAAGTGTGATTTTTAAAAATATTATCGTCATATTCACAAATCGGGAGACCCGGGACTATGCGGTCAGTTCTTATAAGTTACATTTGTCCCGTGTGAGGTGTTCGTGCCTCTTACGGGGTCGTTTGGCGGCTGGTTTGGGTTTTCACCCTTTAACGGCTCGTTTTTAAGTCTAAGTGTGATTTTTGCAAATAATTGTCATGTTCTCAAATCGGGAGACCCGGGACTACGCGGTCAGTTCCTACAAGTTACATCGGTCCCGTACGAGGTGTTCGTGCGTCTTACGGGGTCGTTTGGTGACTGGTTTGGGTTTTCACCATTTTACGGCTTGCTTTTAAGTCTAAGTGTGATTTTTACAAATTATCGTCATATTCACAAACGGGGAGACCCGGGACTATGCGATCAGTAACTACAAGTTACATTGGTCTCGTGCGAGGTGTTCGTGCCTCTCACGGGGTCGTTTGGGGGTTGGTTTCGTTTTCAACTTTAACGGCTTGTTTTTAAGTTTATGTGTGATTTTTAAAAATATTATCGTCATATTCACAAATCGGGAGACCCGGGACTATGCGGTCAGTTCTTACAAGTTACATTTGTCACGTGCGAGGTGTTCGTGCCTCTTACGGGTTCGTTTGGGGTTGGTTTTGGTTTTCAACCTTTAACGGCTTATTTTTAAGTTTCAGTGTGATTTTTGCAAATTATCGTCATGTTTACAAACCGGGAGACCCGGAACTACGTGGTCTGTTCCTACAAGTTACATTGGTCCCGTGCGAGGTGTTCGTGCCTCTTACGGGGTCGTTTGGTTGTTGGTTTTGATTTTCGCCTTTTAACGGCTTGTTTTTAAGTTTAAGTGTTGATTTTATCAAATTATCATCATATTCTCAAATTCGGAGACCCGTGACTATGCGGTCAGTTCCTATAAGTTACATTGATCCCGTGCGAGGTGTTTGTGCCTCTTACGGGGTCATTTGTGGTCTGGTTTCGGTTTTCACCCTTTAATGGCTTATTTTTAAGTCTATGTGTGATTTTTGCAAATTATCGTCATATTCACAAACCGGGAGACCCGGGACTACGCGATCAGTTCCTACAAGTTACATTGGTCCCGTGCGTGGTGTTCGTGCTTCTCACGGGGTCGTTTGGGGGCTGGTTTCAGTTTTCAAACTTTAATGGCATATTTTTAAGTTTAAGTGTCATTTTTGCAAATTATCATCATATTCACAAACTAGGAGACCCGAGACGACGCGGTCAGTTCCTACAAGATACTTTGGTCCCGTGCGAGGTGTTCGTGCCTCCTACGGGGTCGTTTGGGGCTTGGTTTGGGTTTTCACCCTTTAACGGCTCGTTTTCAAGTTTAAGTGTTAATTTTTTCAAATTATCATCATATTCTTAAACCGGGAGACCCGGGACTACGCGGTCAGTTCCTATAATTTACATTGGTCCCGTGCGAGGTGTTCGTGGCTCTTACGAGGTCATTTGGTGGCTCGTTTGGATTTTCATCCTTTAACAACTTGTTTTTAAGTCTAAGTGTGATTTTTGCAAATTATCGTCATATTCACAAACCGGGAGACCCGGGACTACACGGTCAGTTCCTACAAGTTACATTGGTCCCCTGCGAGGTGTTCGTGCCTCTTACGGGGTCGTTCGGGGGCTGGTTTGGGTTTTCACCCTTTAACAGCTTGTTTTTAAGTTTAAGTGTGATTTTTGTAAATTATCGTCATATTCTCAAACCGGGAGACTCGGGACTACGCGGCCAGTTCCCACAAGTTACATTGGTCCCGTGCGATGTGTTCGTGCCTCTTGCGGGGTCGTTTGGTGGCTGGTTTGGGTTTTCACCCTTTAACGGCTTGTTTTTAAGTCTAAGTGTTATTTTTACAAATTATCGTTATATTCACAAACCGGGTGACCCGGGACTACGGGGTCAGTTCCTACAAGTTACATTGGTCCCGTGCGAGGTGTTTGTGCCTCTTACGGGGTCGTTTGGGGGCTGGTTTGGGTTTTCACCCTTTAACGGCTTGTTTTTAAGTCTAAGTGTGATATTTCCAAATTATCGTCATATTCACAAACCGGGAGACCCGAGACTACGCGATCGGTTCCTACATGTTACATTGGTGTCGTGCGAGGTGTTCGTGCCTCTCATGGGATCGTTTGGTGTCTGGTTTCGATTTTTAACCTTTAGCGGCTTGTTTTATAGTCTAAGTGTGATTTTTGCAAATTATCATCATATTCACAAATCGGGAGACCCGGGACTACGCGGTCAGTTCCTACAAGTTACATTGGTCCCGTGCGAGGTGTTCGTGCCTCTTACGGGGTCGTTTGGTGGCTGGTTTGGGATTTCACCCTTTAACGGCTTATTTTTAAGTCTGAGTGTGATTTTTGTAAATTATCGTCACATTCTCAAATCGGGAGACTTGGGAATCCGCGGTCAGTTCCTACAAGTTACATTGGTCCCATGCGAGGTATTCGTGCCTCTTACGGGGTCGGTTTGGGTCTGGTTTTGGTTTTCACCCTTTAATGGCTTATTTTTAAGTCTGAGTGTGATTTTTATAAATTATCGTCATATTCACAAATTGGGAGACCCGGGACTACGCGGTCAGTTCCTACAAGTTACATTGGTCCATTGCGAGGTGTTCGTGCCTCTCATGGGGTCGTTTGGGGGCTGGTTTGGGTTTTCACCCTTTAACGGCTTGTTTTTAAGTTTAAGTGTGATTTTTGAAAATTATCGCCATATTCTCAAACCGGGAGACTCGGGACTACGCGGTCAGTTCCTACAAGTTACATTGGTCCCGTGCGATGTATTCGTGCCTCTTACGGGGTCGTTTGGTGGCTAGATTGGGTTTTCACCCTTTAATGACATGTTTTTAAGTCTAAGTGTTATTTTTACAAATTATAGTTATATTCACAAATCGGGAGACCCGGGACTACGGGGTCAGTTTCTACAAGTTACATTGGTCCCGTGTGAGGTGTTTGTGCCTCGTACGGGGTCATTTGGGGGTTGGTTTGAGTTTTCACCTTTAACGGCTTGTTTTTAAGTCTAAGTGTGATATTTCCAAATTATCGTCATATTCACAAATCGGGAGACCCGAGACTACGCGATCGGTTCCTACATGTTACATTGGTGTCGTGCGAGGTGTCCGTGCCTCTCACGGGATCATTTGGGGTCTGGTTTCGGTTTTCAACCTTTAGCGGCTTATTTTGAAGTCTAAGTGTGATTTTTGCAAAATTATCATCATATTCACAAATCGGGAGACCCGGGACTACGCGGTCAGTTCCTACAAGTTACATTGGTCCCGTGCGAGGTGTTCGTGCCTCTTACGGGGTCGTTTGGTGGCTGGTTTGGGATTTCACCCTTTAACGGCTTATTTTTAAGTGTGATTTTTGTAAATTATCGTCACATTCTCAAATCGGGAGACCTGGGAATACGCGGTCAGTTACTACAAGTTACATTGGTCCCATGCGAGGTGTTCGTGCCTCTTACGGGGTCGTTTGGTGGCTGGTTTGGGTTTTTACCCTTTAACGGCATGTTTTTAAGTCTAAGTGTTATTTTTACAAATTATCGTAATATTCACAAACTGGGAGACCCGGGACTACGCGGTCAGTTCCTACAAGTTACATTGGTCCCGTGCGAGGTGTTTGTGCCTCTTACAGGGTCGTTTGGGGGCTGGTTTGGGTTTTCACCCTTTAACGGCTTGTTTTTAAGTCTAAGTGTGATATTTCCAAATTATCGTCATATTCACAAACCGGGAGACCCGTGACTACGCGATCGGTTCCTACATGTTACATTGGTGTCGTGCGAGGTGTTCGTGCCTCTCATGGGATCGTTTGGTGTCTGGTTTCGATTTTTAACCTTTAGCGGCTTGTTTTATAGTCTAAGTGTGATTTTTGCAAATTATCATCATATTCACAAATCGGGAGACCCGGGACTACGCGGTCAGTTCCTACAAGTTACATTGGTCCCGTGCGAGGTGTTTGTGCCTCTTACGGGGTCGTTTGGTGGCTGGTTTGGGTTTTCACCCTTTATCGGCTTGTTTTTAAGTCTAAGTGTGATTTTTGTAAATTATCGTCACATTCTCAAATCGGGAGACCTGGGAATACGCAGTCAGTTCCTACAAGTTACATTGGTCCCGTGCGAGGTGTTCGTGCCTCTTACGGGGTCATTTTGGGCCTGGTTTTGGTTTTCACCCTTTAATGGCTTGTTTTTAAGTCTAAGTGTGATTTTTGTAAATTATCATCATATTCACAAATCGGGAGACTCGGGACTACGCGGTCAGTTCCTACAAGTTACGTTGGTCCCGTGCGAGGTGTTCGTGCCTCTCACGGGGTCGTTTGGGGGCTAGTTTCGGTTTTCAACCTTTAACGGCTTAGTTTTAAGTTTAAGTGTGATTTTTACAAATTATCATCATATTCACAAACTGGGAGACCCGGGACTACGCGATCAGTCCCTTCAAGTTACATTGGTCCCGTGCGTGGTGTTCGTGCCTCTTACGGGGTCGTTTGGTGGCTGGTTTTGGTTTTCACCCTTTAACGGCTTTCTTTTAAGTTTAAGTATTTATTTTTGCAAATTATCGTCATATTCTCAAACCGGGAGACCGTAGACTACGCGGTCAGTTCCTACAAGTAATATTGGTCCCGTGCGAGGTGTTCGTGCCTCTTACGGGATCGTTTGGTGGCTGGTTTGGATTTTCACCCTTTAACGGCTTCTGTTTTAAGTCTAAGTGTGATTTTTGCAAATTATCGTCATATTCACAAACTGGGAGACTCTCGGGACTACGCGATCAGTTCCTATAAGTTACATTGGCCCCGTGCGAGGTCTTCGTGCCTCTCACGGGGTCGTTTGGGGCTGGTTTCAATTTTCAACCTTTAAAGGCTTGTTTTTAAGTTTAAGTGTGATTTTTGCTAATTATCATCATATTCACAAACCGGGAGACCCGGGACTACACGATCAGTTCCTTCAAGTTACATTGGTCCCGTGCAAGGTGTTCGTGCCTCCTACGGGGTCGTTTGGGGGTTGGTTTGGGTTTTCACCCTTTAACGGCTTGTTTTCAAGTTTAAGTGTTGATTTTTGCAAATTATTGTCGTATTCCAAAATCGAGAGACTCGGGACTACGCGGTCAGTTCCTAGAAGTTACATTGGTCCCGTGTGAGGTGTTCGTGCCTCTTACGGGGTCTTTTGGGGGCTGGTTTGGGTTTTAACCCTTTAACGGCTTGTTTTTAAGTTTAAGTGTTACTTTTTGCAAATTATCATCATATTCTCAAACCGAGAGACCCGAGACTACACTGTCAGTTTCTACAAGTTACATTGGTCCCGTGCGAGGTGTTCGTGCCTCTTACGGGGTCGTTTGGTGGCTGGTTTGGGTTTTCACCCTTTAACGGCTTGTTTTTAAGTCTAAGTGTGATTTTTGCAAATTATTGTCATATTCACAAACTGGAGACCCGGGACTACGCGGTCAGTTCCTACAATTTACATTGGTCCCGTGTGAGGTGTTCGTGTCTCTCACGGGGTCGTTTGGGGACTGGTTTCAGTTTTTAACCTTTAACGGCTTGTTTTTAAGTTTAAGTGTGATTTTTGCAAATTATCGTCATATTCACAAATTGGGAGACCCGAGACTACGCGGTCAGTTCCTACAAGTTATATTGGTCCCGTGCAAGGTGTGCGTGCCTCGTACGGGGTCGTTTGGGGGTTGGTTTGGGTTTTCACCCTTTAACGGCTTGTTTTCAAGTTTAAGTGTTGATTTTTCCAAATTATCGTCGTATTCTAAAATCGAGAGTCCCGGGACTATGCGGTCACTTCCTACAAGTTACATTGGTCCCGTGCGAGGCGTTCGTGCCTCCTTCAAGGTTGTTTGGTGGATGGTTTAGGGTTTCACCCTTTAACGGCCTGTTTTTAAGCAGTGTTGATTTTTGTAAATTATTGTCATATTCTCAAACCGGGAGACCCGGTACTACGCGGTTAGTTCCTATAAGTTACATTGGTCCCGTGCGAGTTGTTCGTGCCTCCTACGGGGACCTTTGGTGGCTGGTTTAGGATTTCACCCTTCAATGACTTATTTTCAAGCCAAATCGATATATTTTAACATTATCGTTATATTCTCAAACCAGGAGACCTGTGACTACGCAGTCAGTTCCTACAAGTTACATTGGTCCCGTGCGAGGTGGTCGTGCCTCTTACGGGTCCGTTTGGGGGCTGGTTTAGGTTTTCACCCTTTAACGACCTGTTTTTAAGTTTAAGTGTTATTTTTGCAAATTATCATCGTATTCTTAAACTGGGAGACCCGTGACTACACGGTCAGTTCCTACAAGCTACATTGGTCCCGTGTGAGGTGTTCGTGCCTCTTACAGGTCCGTTTGGGGGCTGGTTTAGGTTGTCACCCTTTAACGGCTTGTTTCGTTTCTTTATTCATAGAAAATTTTGACATAGTTTCGTTTCTTTATTCATTAAATCCAATCTGTTTTAACATTTAAAATAAACTCAAGAGCGGCAGCAAATTCCAAAACCAAACCACCAGCAAATCCCTTCCACCAATTTAACTAAATAAGCTCATAAAGTAAGCCATTATACGTTTGGCTACTTATTGTCGCTATTTCAGACCATTTTTCTATTTAATGCTACTGCAACTTTTAAGAGAAATTGCTTTAGAACATATTTGGGAATAGCAGGAAGTTGATTTTTCAAAAAGTCAATATGAAACCATCAACTAAGTAAAGAATTGCAGATACAATAAACACATAACAAAACTATTAATATATACTCAAAACTTTACCTCGATGAATGTAGTGGTTCAATTCAATCCAACATGTTAGTACTGAAGTTTTGAAACCCTACATTTAAATTAGTCAAAAGGTTAATAAATAAAGATAAAAATTTATACTCAACTTCTTAATAGAGAAAAGAATCAAAACCTCATGGAAATAATTGTATATTCATCTCCATCATATCAATTGTTCAATTCACACTTTTATACTCATCTTACGTACCATTAGGTACCGAAGAAACGACACATCATTTCAAAATCAAACTTCACAACAGTCATGGATACAAATTAATCCTAAAATATAACTTTGAAACAAACCAAAGTCAAATAAATTAGGGGTTAAAACCTACTTTAGATTTCGATGGTTGGTTCCCTTTTACTTTTACATGTGACGTGATCAATTCAAACGTAGATGGAATGCATTAGATGATAAGAAGATTGAAAATAAGGTAATAATGTAATAATGTGACATGAGTTCTCATTTCCTTACTTTGTATTCAAGAAAATATTTGCATTAGTTATGTAAATACCTAGACTGTGAATAACACAACCTGTGATTTGTATATAGTATAGAGATTTATACAAACATAAACGGTGTATAACACATGTATAAAAAAACTACAAACATGCCCAAATTTATTTTTGTTCATGCTAGATAGTTAGGCATTAAGTAGTTATTAGAACTTGAGTGAAATAGAGTGTGAGACTAATCCCAAACAAGGTCTATTCAATAAGGTTTTTATATCATCTAGAATGTATAAAAGTTATTTATAGACGTAGTCAAATAATAATTAAGAAAGGGAGCAGAGAAAGACAGCGTAAGTGTATATATATATATATAATCTCACACACACTTATTAAATTAAACAAAACCCAAAACTAATCAACACTGAAAACACACAAATCATCACAATCCAAAAAATTACGTCGTTAAAGAACATGAGGTTTCCTCCTTACGTAGTGCTTCCAATCACTCCCTCCAACCCCAATCATTTTCCTCCATTTTCTAATTCTCCTTTCTTCCCTAAATTATTTAGTTATCCACAAAGAGAAAAGTAATAAATACAAATGTCTAACCAAAAATTGAAAGCGTTACAATGTGGTCGATCTCTTTAGTTAAAGACATTAAAAATAAAATCAGTACAAAATTGATACCTCTCATACTCAAAAGTTGACCTTATCCTAACTAAACCTTCAGGAGAGTTGAGATCCTGCTATGCAAATCCAAATATGTCAACTCTCTTGTAGGAACTGCAACTGGTCTCTCTCTCTCTCTCTCTCTCTCTCTCTCCTCTTCCCCTTTTCTACAGGTGGTGGGTCAACTCAAACAAAGTTTCTTGTGATGGGGTTGATGCCGGTGGTGGTGGGTCGACACTAAAAACACGCTGGCAGTATTGTTCTAATTGATCCAAGTGATGGGGTTGATGCCAGAGCAAATAGAGCGACGGGGTCGGAGCCGATGAGCGGTGAGGGAGAAGGTCTGCGTTTTGGTCGAGAGAAAAAGAGAGGGGGAACCGTGCGTTTTGGTTGAGAGAAAGAGAGCGGGATATTGAAGAGGAGAGAGGAGAGGGAAGAGGGAAACTAAACATAGGGTATTTTATATTTTAGTGAAGTGTACTCAATTTTGGCACTGTTTTAAAGTGTGCCAGATTGTCATTAAACCGTGCCAGAATCTGGCACAATTTTAAACTGTGCCAGATTTTTAATATCAGGGTGTGCCAAATTGTTGTTTTTGGTGTAGTGCTAGTGGAGGTAAATACCAAAAAAAGAATAAGGAGGGGAAGAAAAGACTAGCAGATGACAAATTTGCAAATTACACCCCTATGAAGGTCAGCTGCGAACACATTTTGAATGAGATAAAGAGCGACCGATCTTTAAAAGGGCCTAAGAAGTTGAGGGCTCCTCCCCACAAGAGGAACAAAAACATGTGGTGCGAATTCCACCAAGATCATGTCCATTTGACCGATAAATGTTTCTCCCTAAAAGATGAAATCAAAAAGATGTTAAAAGAAGGGAAATTGAGAGCGTGTGAGGATAAAGGTGCCTTCAAGAGTGGTCGAGCCGACCCTAAGAAGAAAAAAAGTGATAAATGCAGAGAAGATGCCCCCCCAACAAACGTGACGATCCCTCAGAGGATGATGATGATCCTGACCTTCTATCGAAGGATGACCATGGCCCGATGGAAAGGCTTACTATAATTTCATTCGGTGTTAGAGTGATCTGCGGGGGCCTAGCTAGAGGGAGATTAGAAGTGGCCGATAGGAAGGCCCATGTAGCTAAAGCGAAGGCAGTAACAAAGGCTGAATCTTTGCACTCAACCTCTATCGAAGCTAAGCCTGAAAAAAGGTAGAAAGTTGACATGGATACTCTGATAGTGGGTTTCTCAAGGTTGGATTTTAAAGGCCTCCTACCCCCTCATGACGACCCTATCGTTATCACCACCAGGGTGCATGAATGTGAGGTACCGAGGATCTTGGTAGATGGGGCAATTCTGCAGATGTGATGTTTCGGCCATATTTGAAAGCCTTAGGACTTAGTCGCGCTAGGCTCATCCCATACCATCATCCCCTGGTCTATTTCAGTGGAGAAAAAGTTCATCACCTGGGGATGTATGAGGATTATGTAAGAATGGGAGATGAATGGCTGAAATGGCTCACTAGGGAGATGAGTGGCTGAAATGTCTCACTAGGAAGATTAACTTTTTTGTGATACACAAAAACGTCTTCTCAGCCTACAGCATTATACTAGGACGACTGGCCCTCAAGTAATTTGAGGTTATGCCTTTGATGGTTCACCAGATGATAAAATTCTCGACTCCTTATGGGGTAGGGGAAGTTAAGGGTGACCAGACGACGGCATATGAATGCTACTTTAACTCTATCGAGGAAAGATAGGTGCACAAGAAAGCAACCACAACTCACAATATTGATACCCTTGACCCCAAGGATGAGACAAAGTTAAAGAAGGGAGAATCGACGGAAGAGGTAGAATCCATCATCCTTAATGAGGATGAGCCGGAAAAAATTGTCCAGGTCGACAAAACCCTAAAGCCAGAAATAAAAGAAGAGCTCATCAGGCTGCTTAAGAGAAGACAAAGCATATTTGTATCGAGTCATGCAGACATACCGGGAATCGACCCCAAAATCTTGTGTCACAAGCTCAACGTGATAGAGGATGCCAAGCCAATAAAGCAGAGAAGGAGAATTTATTATCGAGATAAATATGAAGTCACAAGGGATGAGATCAAGAAGCTCGAAGAAGATGAATTTATCAGAGAGGTCATTTATCCCGAATGGATATCTAATGCGGTAATAGTCCCCAAAGCAAATGGGAAATGTAGGATGTGTGTATACTTCACTGACCTCAATAAATATTGCCCTAAAGACAGTTTCCCTCTTCCCCGCATCGATCAAATGGTGGACGCTACTGCAGGCCATGAGTTAATGAGCTTCATGGACGCATACTCAGACTACAATCAGATCTTCATGGACCCTGCGGACTCAGAAGAAACAACCTTCATTACTGACAAGGGAACATACTGTTACAAGGTCATTCCCATTGGCCTGAAAAATGCAGGGGAAATGTATCAGCGTCTCGTGAATAAAATGTTCAAATACGAAATCAGGAATTCTATGGAGGTCTATATAAATGATATGATGACCAGGAGTTTGAAAGTCAAGGATTATGTGGCCGACCTTGAGAGGGATTTTGATGCGATGGAAAAATACCGGGTGAAGCTCAACCCAACCAAGTGCAATTTTGGGGTTGGAGCAGGAATGTTCTTAGGGTTCATCGCCAATCAAAGGAGTATTGAGGCCAATCTTGAGAAGACAAATGTATACCATTTTTCAAAGTTCTCAGAAAGGCTTTTGAGTGGAACGAAGAGTGTGAAAAGACTTTAAAAGATCTAAAGTCATACCTAAGGTCTCCTTTACTTTTATCGTGCCCAGTGCAAGGTAAAAGATTGTACGTGTACCTTGTTGTCTCAGAGTCAGCCATCAGCGCTGTAATTGTGAGAGAAAAAGACGGGGTGCAGAAGTCCCTTTATTTCAATAGTAAAGAACTTTAAGGAGCTGAGAAAAGGTACCCTAGGATGGAGAAATTATCCTATGCCTTGATTCATGCCTCAAGGAAGATGAAGTTATACTTCCAGTCCCATACAATGGTCATCCTTACTGACTCTCCTCTTAGGCAGGTCATACACAAGCCGAAGAAATTGAGGAGGCTAATGGCCTGGGAAATAGAGATGGGAGTATTTGATATTATATATCAACCAAAGGTGGCTATCAAAGGACAGGCACTAGCAAATTTTGTGGTTGAATTCACTTGGGAAGAGGCCAAGGCTGAAAACGAGAACCTCGAGAAGACAGATAGTCAACAAGGCAGAACTGTTGGCATGTCCACAAATAAGGCTGAGACAAGCATAACTAGAGGAAAAGTTATTAAAAACGAAGAAGGAAGATGACTCTTTAGATAGGGATCCCTATTGGAGGGAAATTTATCAGAGGAAGAGGCTGTGTGGAATCTTTTCGATGATGGATCCTCTTGTAAAAATAGAAGTGGAGCTGGACTATTAGTGTCAGCACCAAATGGCACGAACATCGAGTATGCCCTAAGGTTCAATTTCAAATCCTCCAACAATGAATCAGAATATGAGGCCCTGATAGCAGGCCCCTTCTTGGCTAGGACTCTTAGTATTGGCCTGCTCTTGGTATATAGTGATTCAAGGTTGGTAGTGAATCGGATATTAGGAGCATGTGCTGCTAAGGATGAGAGAATATCCAAGTATCTTGAGAGAGTAAACTCAATATTGAAAATCTTCAGAGAAGTAAAGTTGAAGAGGATACCTTGGTTAGACAATAGCCGAGTCGATGCACTTGTAAGACTAGCTTCAGCAACTAGGACAAATATCAGAAGAACAGTGCGAGTGAAAATCCTGCTTTGTCCAGCGATTGAAGATGAAGATAGAACACTTATCTCCTACCTACATATAAATAGGGAAGCTTCATGGATAGACCTTTTATCCAGATACATTAAAGAGGGGGAGATGCCAGAGGCAAAATCCTAAAGGAAGAGGCTGAGGTACAGGGCTACAAAATTAACCGTCATTGGACATACTTTGTACAAGAAAGGATTCTTACTCCCTTTGATCAGGTGTGTTCATTCGTATGAGGTTCCATATATCTTGCAAGATGTGCACAAGGGGTCTTCTTTAAGCCACATTGGGGGAAGGTCGTTAGCTAAGAGGATAGTCACATAGGCATACTGGTGGCCGACCTTGGCCAAGGATGCTACGACGTATGGGAAGAATTTTGATAAATGTCAGAGGTTCGCTATGATCCCTCATCAGCCTCATTAACCTTTAACCTCCATTACATCCCCGTGTCCATTTGCAGTATAGGGAATCGATTTGGTAGGCCCCCTGCCTAGGGTAGTCAATAACTATCGATATTTGATTGTAGCGATCGATTATTTTTCAAAATAGGTGGAGGCGTAGCCAATGATCACGATCACCAAACATAAGACCTTCCAGTTCATCTGAAATAACATCATATGTAAGTATGGTATCCCTAACACCCTCATCTCAGATAACGGGACTCAGTTTAAGAATGTTTCCAAGGAGAAATACTGCGAAATATTTGGGATCTAATAATTCTTTTCAACCTGAGACCGCCCTCAGGATAATGGGCAAACCGAGGTAACAAACCGAACAATCCTGGATGGGATTAAGAAAAAACTCAAAGAGGCGAAAGGAAGATGGGTTAAATAAGTATATGTTGTATTGTGGGCCTACATGACAACCAAAAACTCCTACGGGGGAAAACCCCTTCATGTTTATGTATGGCTCAGAAGTCGTCATCCCTACTAAAATCGGGTTTCCTACTCACAGAATTCATATGTATGATCCTCAGAGAAATAAGGAAGAAAGGAGACTTGATCTCGACTTGATTGAGTAAAGAAGAGAAGACGCTGAGATAAGATAAGAAGCTTACCAATAGAAGACAACCAGGTTTTACAATCATAGAGTAAAGGAAAGGCCGATAGATGTGGGAGACCTAGTCCTTAAAAGGGCATGGCAAAAACCTAACAAGCTTCACCCAAATTAGCATGGACCATACAGGGTTACCGATGAAGTTGTCTGAGGAACCTATAGGCTAGAAAACCTTAAAGGGGAACCCTTTTCAATCCCTTGGAACACAGATCATTTGAAGAAATATTACCAGTAATGTTATAGTTGGTGTCCCATTTGTTCACAATTATAACGGATGTATTGTTTCATAGAACATTTGGAATGTTAATGAGAATATTCTATTGGCCCCTCATCTTGTTGTTTGTCAATTTAGATATTTGTTGGGGAAATTCATGCTAAACTACAAAACACCATTTATGGTGAAGTAGGATTGAATGCTCTTCGGTGATACGACAGCATGAATGGGGACAACCCCATCCATATGTTGTCAATAACACCGAGGGGCATTTAGTTCTCAAAACATCATTAATTTAGAGAATAACCTCCCTCGGCTAAGATGAGTGTGAATGGTAGGGACGACCCTCCATTCACTCCCAATAAAGATGAGGGAGGACTTATGTTTGAAAAAACCATTAAATTGGTGGATAACCTCCCTCTTCTAAGATGAGGGTGAATGGTAGGGATGACCCTCCATTCACTCCCAAGAAAGACGGGGGAGGACTTATGTTTGAAAACATCATTAAATTGGTGGATAACCTCCCTCGGATAAGATGGGGGTGATAGGTAGGGGCGACCCTCCATTCACTCCCAAGAAATACGAGGGAGGACTTATGTTTGAAAACATCATTAAATTGGTGGACAACCTCCCTCGGCTAAGATGATGGTGAATGGTAGGGACGACCCTTCATTCACTCCCAAGAAAGACGAGGGAGGACTTATGTTTGAAAACACCATTAAATTTGTGGACAACCTCCCTCGGCTAGGATGAGGGTGAATGGTAGGGACGACCCACCATTCACTCTCAAGAAAGATGAGGGAGGACTTGTGTTTGAAAACATCATTAATTTGGTGGATAATCTCCCTCGACTAGGATGATCCTCCATTCACTCTTAAGAAAGACGAGGGATGACTTATGTTTGAAAACACCATTAAATTGGTGGAAAACCTCCCTCTGCTAGTATGAGGGTTAATGGTAGGGATGACCCTCCATTCACTCTCAAGAAAGATAAGGGAGGACTTGTGTTTGAAAAAATCATTAATTTGGTGGATAATCTCCCTCGGCTAGGATGAGGGTGAATGGTAGGGATGACCCCCCCATTCACTCTCAAGAAACACGAGGGAGGAATTGTATTTGTAAACATCATTAATTTGGTGGATAATCTCCCTCGGCTAGGATAAGGGTGAATGGTAGGGACGACCCTCCACTCACTCTCAAGAAAGACGAGAGAGGACATGGAAGATGGTTAGCACAAATTATGAAAATGGTGGAATAAAAAGACCAAATGAAAGGGAAGAGCATTTTCATTATGTTCAAAAGATGGCATAAAACAGAACGAGTTATAGTATATCATGTTCAAAAGATGGCATAAAACAAAAATTACATTAAGAGGGTATAGGTCATAGATGACCACCCTAATGAGCTGTCTCAGAGGGTAAAATCTCTACGCCATCAGTAGGTAAAGCAGTGTCAGCAGCATTGATAGGAGTCCAACTCTCTGATGTACCAGTTCTCTCAACAGTCGTTTGAGACTCCATGTGGGACAAAGCCTCGATCATCAAGGGGTCCTCCAAATTTACAGCTTCCAGAGAGGGAATAATGTCTAACACTGCATCAACAAACATCAAGATGACCCATCGACAGGCCATTTTGATTCCTCTCTCCAAATATTCAAGGTCAAAACCTTAGAATTCATCTGAGAACTTGTATACCTCCACAGCATCAGTCCCAACCCTTTGAACAGACGCGTCAAGGTCTGACTTAAATTATGTTGCCTGATTGATCAAAGCATCGTCTTTGGCCTTGAGAAGGTTATCCTTTTGCTTAAGATGCTGAACATGCTCCTTTTCAAGCTCCCCAAGAACCCTAGAGTAGTCGGCCTTCACACCCTCCAGCTCTTTCTTAAGATTCTCCATCTCTGTCTTTAAGTTGGACTCACTTTGAATAGCTCTCTCAGCCTCTTGAAATTTAGGATAATTCTCAGCCATCCATTTCATAGTGGAGGTAAAGGCACAGACAAACTGAAAAAGACGAGAGCAAAGTTAATGATGAAGGGACGAGGATACATTTGATATTGGTGAATTAAAATTGAAGGGATGAGAGAAATACCTAGGCCAGATTATGAATACGAAAGTCGTAAACTCTGGGTAGGGGCATGTTAGCCAAGAAGTCATAGTCAGAGGATGACAGAGCAGAGAACATGGAGACCTTGGTAGTCTTTATATGGGAAATCAGAGAAGTGGGGTTGGTCTTTAACATGGTAAGATTGGTCGATCGGAAGGCATCCAGAGAAGAAGAAGAACTCGTCCCCTTAGTGTGCATATCTGGGACCTCTGTCCTCACCCTCGTAGGGGAATCATGCCGACCATCAACAGGATCTTCTATCTCCTTACTCTTTTACGAAGCCTCATGGGTTATCTCCACAGCGGTCAGCCCCACACCAGTTATTTTCTTTTGGATTTATTGAGGCTGTTTGCCCTTCTTCTTGAGACCAGCTAATAGACTTGGGGCAGACATCTCCCAAAGTGAATCAGATGTGTTTGGAGGTCGATCTGTAAAATTAAGATAACAGGTCAGATGATAAAGGTACAGGGGGAATAGTTGAAAGAAATTAAAATAAAAAGTAACTCACATAATTCTGTTAAAGGACCGACCCTCAGACCAGCTTCTCTGAGGAGACGAAGGATCATTAAATCTTCAAATTGGGGAATGGCACCATCCTTCCCCTGCTCCCTCGGATAGTCAGTTATAGATCTTTCATCTAAGCTGAGTTTAGGGTCTGACATTGCTTTCATGGAGGGGTTAGACCACGCTCGAGGGACCCTCGGGCTATCTTCTGGGGGATCAACCTCGGTGGGGAATTCCTAATCCCCAGAGACAAAGAAGAATCTTTTCTTCCAGTCGTGGTTTGAAGTTTGTGTAACATGGAGAAGTTTCTTATCAGATATCCTAGCCCCTCGATAGAAGTACCTAGGTTGTTTGGACGAGGAGGTTATGTCATAATAGGCCAGGAACAGATAAGCCGAGGGCTCATCAGTGAATGTGTTCTTCTAAAGGGAAATATAGCCGAGGATTATCCTCTATGAGTTAGGAAGAAGTTGGGTAGGAGCAACCACAAGTTCAGAGAGTATAGAGACGATGGCAGGATGAAGAGGTAACTTGATGCCGACCCATAACATTTGCTCGTACATGGAAATTTCTCCCTCTCGCCCCTGGAAGACCTTCTCATCTTTATCTGGGATCCTCATAGTAATAGTGGGTTTAGCACCGAATGAGTGTCTCCATAGTAAGAGATCACAATCCTTAACGGACGAGATGAAATACGAGGCTGTTGAGGTATCAACCTCATTATTTGAATTCTCACTCTCGGCCCCACTGCCCTTGTCTTCACTTCTCTCATCCCCATCTCCATCTGCACCATCGTCGTCAAGGGGTGGGGACCATTTGGAAAGGTGGCTTTAAATTCAAGATGGGGAATAGCAGTCACAGGGACAGCTTCAGGGTTAACTGTTCCCTAGGATTGTTCGCGGGGGTTAAAGTTTGAAGGGTCGTCTCTCCCAGAGGTACCGACATAAAAAGAAGACGATGCTCTGGTTCGTTTATCCATGACTTCTTGGCTCTGACTCTCAATTGGACGATAGACGACCCAAAAGGCCCAAAGGGAGATGGTAAAATTATAGCTAGTGGAATTGGAAAAATGGGTCGTGCCCAGATAGGGTCGGCCCTATGTCTAGACTCGTTCTCTTCTTCTATCCTCCTAATCTCTGTAAAACACCTCTCTCTCAAAGTTGGAAAATCCTCGGCTAACGTGTAAAGCCTTTGGAGCATTAAGAGGAAGACCATACACTTAAGGATTTTCTCAAACAACTTACAAACAAGATTAAATAGTTGACCAAGTTGACTTCGAGATCAAACTTAGAGAAATGAAGAGTTTTATCTATGAACCGCCAAGAACAGGAGGGACAAAGTACATCGAAGAAGAAGACCGGAGGGTCACCGAGAAACCTAAAAAAGCTACAAATCAACACTGAACCACCATAAAATGGTGGGGGAGGAACCTAAGAAATCCTACCAGTCAGTATTTGGCCCTACAACCACCGCTCAATGGTGGATACACGTCGAAAAAATGAAAAACCAACCAAGAAAATGTGCAGAAGCTATTCAAAGCAGAAATCAAAGAAAACTTGGAAAAGGAGAAGGAAAAATGGGAAGAATGGTAAAGAGATTACCTGGAAAAGAAGACTGAAGGTGGGAGAAACTTGGAGCTCTCACGAAACCTTTTGTCTAGAGGCTAACTGCTAAAGATAGAAAGAGAGAGAGAGTGCGCGCAAAGAAGAAGGTAAAAGAAAGAGAAATAATTGTTTGAAAAGGTTTAAATACCTTGTCATTATTGGTCTCAATAACCTAGGTGACGCACAACCCACGAGGAATATCATCATTAGGGAAAAATGTTCAAAGTGTAATGTGCAGTCGTCATTCTTGAGGAACATAAAATGATGATTGGCAGCTGACAAATGTCACTCATCAACCTGACCACTCATTAACTCAACATCCAAAGACAATGTTACCCCTCAGCTACCTCAACAGCACGAGGACTAAGGGCTATGGGGTGATTGATATACTAAAATATACACTCGGCCTGGCCAAGGTTATCCTCGTCTAGGACGAGAGCTCAACTCTACTTTTACTCCCAGGGGGTCATGCTGAAGATAGGGGTCGGCCAGGTCGACCCCACCATTGGCAATACAAGCACGCTGGATGGCCCAAATCAGCCCAAGCCCATGTAGATTGAATCCCCAACTTGGGGACAAACGACTATATGACATGCTGACCCTATGTAGGCCGACAGTACAAGTGTACTACTTTCAGTAATCAGGACTTCCATGATTAGCATTAGCCTCGGCATGTCACTATAAGCCGAGGGCGACACCATCAAGGCGCGCGTGATTTGGGAGACGCATGGAATAGTGCGCGTGGGACTCGTGTAGCTCGTGGACTAAACGGTTATAATAAGATCATTACCTCACGTAAGGGAATATTATGTCATCATTACCTACAAGTGGCATAGCCAGGTGTCAACAGAGGATTATCTAGATCATCATTCACATGCTCAATGCATGCTTGGGGGGGTACATTACACCCCCCAAGACTTATATAAACTTGTATCCTTCAACCTTGTAAAAGGATCGATAATTACAACCCTAGCAAAAACTCTGTTTATACACAGTAGTGAGAGAAATCTTATGTTCGTTGTATTCAACACCATTTGTGCCCATACTTAGTGGATCACACACTCACAGTGGACATAGGCCTGATTGGCTGAACCACTATACATCATTGTCTTCATTCTGCTTCTACTCACCTCCTTCTATATAAATATATCTCTATTGTTTCCATTGTTCTTGTGTTTGAGCTCTACAACCTCTTTATATGGTGGTGCTAATTCAAGCATCATCAATGACGTTAGTTTAAAAATATTTAGATTATTCTTAAAAACATGCCATTTGAGGGTGAAAACTCAAACCAACCCCCAAAACGGCCCCGTAAAAGGCACTAACACCTCTCACGGCCCAATGTAGCTCGTAGGAACTGACCGTATAGTCACGGGCATATGGTTTGAGAATACGATGATATTTTGAAAATATCTAGACTTTGGCTTAAAAACATGCCCTTAATGGGTGAAAACCTAAACTAGACCCCAAATGGCCCCGTAAGAGGCACGAACACCTTGAATGAGACCAATGTAACTCGTGAGAATTGACCGCATAGTCGCGGGTCTCTCAGTTTGAGAATATGATGATAATTTGAAAATATCTATATTAGGCTTAAAAACAAGCCGTTTAAGGGTGAAAATCCAAACCAACCCTCAAATGGCCCTGTAGGAGGCATGAACACCTTGCATGTGACCAATGTAACTCGTAGGAATTGATCGCGTAGTCGTGAATCTCTCGATTTGAGAATATGACGATAATTTGAAAATATCTAAATTAGGCTTAAAAACAAGCCGTTAAAGGGTAAAAACCCAAACCATCTCCCAAACGGCCCCGTAAGAGGCACAAAAACCTCGCAAGGGACCAATGTAAATTGTATGAACTGACCGTGTAGTCCCGATTCTCTCGATTTGAGAATATGATGATAATTTGAAAATATCTAGATTAGGCTTAAAAACAAGTCGTTAAAGGGTGAAAATCTAAACCAGCCCCCAAACGGTACCGTAAGATGCATGAACACCTCGCACGGGACGAATGTAACTTATAGGAACTGACCGTGTAATCACGGGTCTCTCGATTTGAGATTATAATGATAATTTAAACCAGCCCCCAAACGGTTCCGTGAGAGGCACTAACACCTAGAACGGGGTGAATGTAACTCGTTGGAACTGACCGCATTGTCACGGGACATATGATTTGAAAATGCTACGATAATTTGAAAATATCTACACTTTGGCTTAAAAACATGACGTTAGTGGGTGAAAATCCAAACTTGACACCAAATGGCCCCGTAAGAGGCACGAAGACCTCGCATGAGGTCGATGTAACTTGTAAGAATTGACCGCGTTGTCGCGGGTCTCTCGATTTTATAATATGATTATAATTTCAAACTATCTAGATTAGGATTAAAAACAAGTCGTTAAAGGGTGAAAACCCAAAATAATGACAAAACAACCCCGTAAGAGGCACAAAACCTCGCACGGGACCAATGTAACTTGTAGGAACTGATCATGTAGTCACGGGTCTCCCGGTCTGAGAATATGATGATAATTTAAAAATATTTAGAATATTCTTAAAAACATGTCGTTTGAGGGTGAAAAACTCAAACCAGTCCCATAAAAGGCACTAACACCTCGCACGGGGCCAATGTAACTCGTTGGACCTAACCGTGTAGTCACGGGACATTTGGTTTGAGAATACAATGGTAATTTGAAAATATCTAGACTTTGGCTTAAAAATATGTAGTTAGTGGGTGAAAACCTAAACTAGACCCCAAATGGCCCGGTAAGATGCACGAACACCTCGTACGGGACCAATGTAACTCGTAAGAATTGACTGCGTAGTGGCGGGTCTCTCTGTTTAAGAATATCATGATAATTTGAAAATATCTAAATTAGTCTTAAAAACAAGCCGTTAAAGGGTTAAAACACAAACCAACGCCCAAACGGCCCCATAAGAGGCACGAACATATCGCACGTGACCAATGTAACTCGCAGTAATTGATCGCGTAGCCATGGGTCTCTTGATTTGAAAATATGATGATAATTTGAAAATATCTATATTAAGCTTAATAACAACATGTTAAAGGGTGGAAACTCAAACGGCCCCGTAAGAGGCACTAACACTACGCATGGGACTAATGTAACTCGTAGGAGCTAACGACGCTGTCACAAGAATTTTGATTTGAGAATGCAATAATAATTTTAATTCGTAAATGGAAATTATCAGTTTGAATAAGTTTTTTTTTTAAAATACTCGGTTACTAATATCATCTCCTTTTGGTATGTTATTTTTTTGCAGGATAACATTTTGTCGTTAGCTTTTATCCATGTGTAACACACAAAGTCAATGGTTTACAACAAGTGGATTATTTACTTAATGTCATTAATATTCAGGATTCAATTTTTTTTGTGTTATGGCCGTGCGAGCTTTTGTAGTTTTATTATTAGCTTTTATGGCAATGCGGGCTTTTGTAATTTTATTGTTATATTTTATGGCCGTGCGGGCTTTACATTACGCAGGTATTATATTAGCAGGTTTAACTATTAATACTTGTAATATTTTGAAGTTTGTATGTATATTAGTTTATCAACAACTTTCGAGATTCGCAATTTGTGAATTTTCTTATTTTTAAATAATTAATTTTTTTCCTTGATCCAAAAAATTTGGCACAGTTCAAAATCGTGCCAAAATGTACAAAATCTGGTACAATTATAAAGTGCGCCAAAAATATTAAATTATGTCACAGTTTTAAAGTGTGCCAGAAGTGTTCCTGTTTGGTCAAATCGGACACACTTTTAAATTGTGAAAGAAAAAAATGGCCGTTTTAGAACACCTGATTCTGACACTCTTCAAAACCATGCCAGATTTGATCTGGCATGATTTTTAACCGTGCCAGATTGTTGTTTTTGGTGTAGTGTTAACGTAGAGAATAGGTTCAACTATTTTGTTATAAAGTTGCCGAATGGGACTTAGTTTGGGATAAACATACCTGATAGTGGCCATAGGTTGATGGGGAAAGATTTCACTCGCTAGAATCATAACGAATAATCCTTCAATAGCCGCTATGTTTGTAGAGAATGAGGCCACTTTGTTTCATACAAGTTTAATAAGAAAATCCCAGTTTGATCATTTAAGTTCATTTCAGTTCATACAACTTAATTTCATTTCATGCAAATTCATTTCAATTCAACTTCATTTCAATTCATACAACTTCATTTAATTTCATACAACTTCATTTAACTTCATATAAATTCATTTCAATTCAATTGTAGTTCAAATCATTTCATTTCATACAACTTCATTTCAATTCAAGCTTAATACAGATACATCACCAAACTTTACATGCTTTTTAAAATAAATGACATCTTCAAATAACTGATCTTGATAGGTTGATAGTTTCTCGCTACAATTGTCGTTACATTAACCTCGATGATATCTTCTACAAAACCTTTATAAAAGTTAGGGCACCATGGGGCAAGGAGGGTGAACTGCGTGAAATCAATTTTCTTCTAGGCCTTTGAATCGCAGGGTGTTACTTTTTAGTTGATTGCCTAGAAAGTTCAAAGCCTAAGGGATCCCTTTAGTTGACTTCTCAAGTTTTTGCTCTTGAGCAGTTGGTTTTCTACCTTTCGGCTAACTCTTGCAATGCTTAAGAACGGATGACTCAAATAGCCTAGCAGTGGTGGGACAACCGATGTCCTTGATGTTTTGCAACATGGCCCTTTGCACATCGATAGTTGACTGTTCCCACCTTTATTTAAAAAGTTACATTTCTGGCTCGTAATCAACCATATGGTACTTCGCTAATTCGAGAACCATTGTTAATTTGCGCTAATGTGCATCGATATCCCCCTAGTATTGCCTTACCCTTCATCCGGTAGATGACCAATTCATGAGCGCACAGTACATTATAGATATTGTGTTCCAGGTGTAGGCATAATTGAACATCCATGCCAACAGTATCACAAGTCTTTAGCTCCTCAATAATTAGTTTAATGGCATAATGAGAACCCTGACCAATGATCTCACGCAAAATAGGAATATTGTGGGAGTGATTTAATTTTTATAAAGAATCCCCAAACTCCCTCTTAATCTCAGTCGCATACAACTCAATGTAGTTGTGCATGCTGAAAAAAACCTTGTCAAAAGGAAGTTGATAACTCTCCAAGTGTCTCTTCAACTTACCATGTGCTCCTTCACAATGGTTGGTAGTTTGGTTATCGCGATGCCTAATCGTATTTGTCCCGGAATGAATGAATCTCTCATTTAGATTGTATTATGTGAAATCTATATAGTGAAGCGTGTTGGGGTATTTAATCCAATCAAAGTGAAATAGCGTCCATATTTCACTGAAATCATTCTCAGTGGAGGATTCAACCAAATGCATCCAATCCCTTATGAACTTGTTTAATGAATCCTCATCGTGGTAACATTACGACTTTTTATCGTCGTTAGAATGGCGACTGGGTTTACTCCACTCAAGGACATGTCTTCAACAATGTTTCTCTCCTCTAAACTGAGTCGACCGGTGTATACATGTCCAACTAATGTTTTGAAAATTTGTGATTGTGAACACAGCAAATAACAGACATCATCCACTGCCCATTGTCAAGTGGAATACCCTTCAACAAAAATGAATAATTTCACTTTCGAGTGGTTGTGTCCCCCTTCTTACCTTTTTCCTCTTGGTTTCTACCTTCATTCCTAACATTCTTCCTGGGATGATCACGATACTAACCTCCCTTCTTACAACCCATGTGTAGATGTCCCTTACGCATTGTAGAAGGTGCGTCGAACTTGGTGATAACATTATTTTAACGGATTGGGATTTCTCTTGAGCCCAAGTAACTAACTCTTATCGAGTGGGAAATACCTTGGATGTAAAGAATTTCATACTGACATCGACTCTTAAGGAAGCATCATCTCCGTTGTGGAGTATCTCGACATTGGCTAACGCCTCATCAAATAATACAGATTTGAAATCCGTGAAGGCATCATGAATAGGTAAAAATATTCTTAGTACATCAATGAATGAATTTGAATAATAAAATTTAAATCACAATAATGTCAAGGGTTGAGATGATTGTATGATTATATGATTGTATGTTTGTATGTTTGAATTCAATTTTAATACAATTATTCAATTTTATAACATATAATACAACAACTCATTTTTCCCCTTGCAAAACACAGTCATAACTGTGTTTCAGTTCCATTCGGGATGAATCTGTTGAAAATATTACACTATTTCAGGGTAACTATCACGAGTATAGAGAGTTTCATTCAAGGTGATAATACCGAATTCAGTGCAACATTTTGGCATGTTTATGCTGAATAATGTAAGGTGAATTGGGATGATTATACCAAATGGACCAAGTTCGTAAAAAATATAAGTTTTATTCAGGATGGTTACCCCGAAGTTTTAACTTGAACTCGGGGCCCCAATCCCAAATCACTGGCTTATATTTTGACGATTTTTAAAAAATTTAATTTCTTCAACCCCTTTGAATAAACATATATATTTATATAATGGGACACAAAGTTTACCTCATAAATGTGATTTTGGTAGTTTTCATTTGCTTTGGAGGTATTGTCATTGTCTTTAGGGGGAATATCCATTGGTATTTGTGTATTTACCAATAAAACCCTAGCTTAATAATGTGGTTGAAATTGGTTGGTGTGTTAGCGACAAAAAAATTAATAATGTTGTTGCGGATGATTGGAGTGTGGGGACCAATGGAAGAAAACTTTAATAATGTTGAAGATGGTTGGTTAAAGAAGATTTGTTGGATTAATGGAGACAAAGTTTTCTTGAGTTTTGTGAAGAAGACAAATGTAGGGTTTGGGATGTAGTGGGTAGAGAGAGATAATGCGTGGTGTTTTGTGTTGAAATAATTGTGTAAAAAATATATATAACATGTGGTGTCCCTTAACAAAAAATCCTTTTTTTAGCTTATGGTATTTTGAAGCAAAAAGTATGGTGCCCTTAGAAACACCTAAATATAAGATAATATTGGGTAAATGGGTATTTGAGAAACTATTCTCATGGGAGTCATTGTTATTCTGAAGGTTGTGGTCTTTGTGGATTTTTGTGAAAATTCATTGTAGTGTCTCACTTGTGAGTTAGTGAGTTGCAATTTACAATTTATTAGTGAAATGAATTGGGATTTTTCCTGAAATTTTTTCTTTGCATGCTTATTGATTTAATACTTTCAATCACCTAGTTTCATTCTTAGGGTTTATTAAAATTGGAATTTTGTTTGTTTGAGACTGACATCTAGTTAAATAAGTTAATTTATTAAAATATTGCAAAATCTCAAATTGGTATCACATCCCACTTTCTCAAATTGGTATTAGAGCTTTCAGCTCGGGATTTTTGTTTCTTAAATTTGGTATCAGAGATGGTTACTCCAAGTTATCGAGTGATCCTTTTCTGTATAAAAATTAGTGATATCAATCATTTTTCATCATTTTTAAAAATTTGAATTTTGAAAAATCGCAATTTTTTCGATGGATAACTTATATAATCAGATGCCCTTCTTTGATGGCACAAATTATGCCTATTGGAAAACCCGCATGGGATTTTGTTTAAAAGATATTAATGAAAGAGTTTGGTTCGTATGTGAAAGACGGTGGACTCCTCCTACTGTCACCGTTGAAAATGTCACCAATCCCAAACTAGTGTCTGATTGGACTGAAGATGATTATAAATGGAATACCTATAACTCTTAAGGCCTTAGTGTTATTTCTGGAGCCGTCACCCCTGATGAGTTCTATCATATTATGACCTGTACCATGTCAAAAGAGACATGGGATTTCCTCCAGTTGGCACATGAGTGTACCAACGCGGTTAAGGCTTCGAAATTGCAAAATTTGACCACCCAATTTGAGACTATCACTATAATAGAGTCCGAGTGTTTTGATGAGTTTTATGTTAGGTTATCGGACATAGTTAACACGAGTTTTAATTTGAGTGAGAAAATTAAGGAGTTGAGAGTAGTTAAAAAGATTTTAAGATCTCTTCTAAAGCGTTTTTACCCAAAAGTCACTGTATTAAATTCAATGGGGATAATAGATGCACTTAGGTTAGAAGAACTCGTACGATACCTTCAAACTTATGAAATTTACATGTTTTTTGAAACTGTTAAGCCTAAGGATAGAGGGATATATTTAAAGACTCGGGTTAAGAAGAAAAGAGAGTTTGTGAGTCTGATTTAAAGGGAGAGGTTGATCTATATGACTTGGCCTCGTTTGCTACAAATTTTAACAAAATTCTAAAATTTTCCAAAGAAAATTCTTCCAATAAAAAGATTTTCAAGAAAAATAAAAAGAAAGATGATGCCAAGGAGAGCGGTGAGTAAGAGGAAGAGGTGAGATGTTATGAGTGTGAGGGAAAAGTGAACAAAGCTTTTGAGTGTCTCACTGTGCTAAAGAGAAAGGGAAAAAAGATTACTAAGACCGCCACTATTAGTGATAGTGACATTGAGTTGGATGATTCCAGGAATGAATCACAACATGGAAAGTGCGATGCTTGCATGGATAGTCACGTGAGCAAACCTAGTTTGTCCCATGATGATGAGGAAACTTTTATACGTGAGAGCCTCGATGATGCTTCGAGTCATTCAAGGGATAGTCAGTGTGAGAATGATATCGTTAGTAAGGGAGAAGGGGATCTCCAAAAGGTGTTTAGAGATTTGTAGACCGAGACTTTAAAGATGAAGAAGTTGAATAAAAATTTAGGTCTTAAGGTATTAGATTTGTAGAGAGTGATAGAAATTTTAAGAGAGTGTGTGGTGTCAGCGAGTCAACTCGAGAAGGTGAGAGTTTCTTTATGTGAGCAGTTGATCATCTCAGGCCAGAAAAAGAGTGAATTGACCAACATTGTTATTGGTCTTATAGGAGATTTTCAATCTTCATTGGACACTCGTAAGAAACTTGAAGCCCGTGTATCCCAACTCGAGAGTGATCTCGAATGTGCTCGAGAGGTCAGGGTCACTATAGAGGACACATCGAAGAAGGTTGGAAATATGCTCATCGGTCCAGCTTTGGATAATGTCGAGAGACCAGGAATAAGCTATGACGCTGAGTCTACTTACCATGTTGCACCCCAGTCGGTTCTCGAGTCTGTGATAGATCTATATCACCCTCAACCTAACCCCCTAGGCGTCCGTTTCCCCGTAGGAGAGCACGTCCTAATCGTTTTGGGAGAGGTGTTCCTAGACCTGTTTATGTTTATTCCTATTTCAAGAAAAGAGGACACCTTAGGGAGTTTTGCTTTAAGTTAGGTAGTGTGTCTCATTGGTATTTATCTCATTATGCTACTGCACGTGTTCATACACGAACTCCCACACATGATACTTTACATTCTCCCGCACATCACATGAAAGATTTTGAGCATTTTAGAGAGCAAGTAGAGTATTTAGTCAAGACTTCACATGATTTGATGGTTATTGTTCATAGGACGTCACCACCTTTGGAAAACTCCTCCGGATCTAATGATTGAGGTTTAGACTTGTTTTCTAGCATAGGAAGATTTTCATGATGATATTTATGACTATTGCTAGTGTGTACTACTATTGTATTTTTTTTTTCATTTTGATATATTTTTTGAGAAAATACAAAAATATTTTCTATTTTTTTAGAAAAAAATTAAAAAGCCAAAAAGATTTTATTTTAATAATTTTTTTTGAAATCATAAAAAGATTTTTGTATTTCTTTTTACACCGTTTATGGATGGACATTTAGGATGACCAATTCACAATATCATTCCATTATCCATGTGGCTATTTTATAGTGTTTTGAGACGATACATCACTTTATTTATGTTCTTTATAATGTTTAGAGTCATTGAGATGTGATTAGTTGTTACTTTCTACATGCTTGACTCATGATTTCCTTTAATGCACACGTGCATGAATGTTTTTTATTATTGTACTTATCTATCACATGTTGGTAGAAGTGTTTTCATCTCAATCCTATCCTGAAAGAAGTGTATATAAGAACCGTTGCCCATGAGGATTTATTTAATATTAAAAAAATAATGAGTGTACACGGGAAATGGCTGCGAGAGACAAGTGAACTCATCGTGAAAGCCACCGCTTGAAAAGGGCCCAAGAAAAAATTAAGGCAATAAAAAAAATATATGCCAAAATAGGGCCAATAGGAAATATCTAAAAGGAGAATTTAGAACCTCGTTATAAAAATAAAAATAAACATTACTATTTATGAGGGAGTTTGGTTTGGAAATATGCGGGTTTCACATCGTGATAAAGTCTTAAAAAATAATTACATAGTTTTAGACGTTATTGGTGTAAAAATAATTTTAGAACTTGATTTGTTGATTAGATTGAGTCGATATCATATGAATTCAACAATTTTTATACCTACGGACAATTTTGATTTCATTCGTTAGGAGTATCCAAAATATCTATTAAATACATGCTCGGCCAACCTATTGTAAACATAAGCTATTTGATGGGGGTCAAGATGGGAAATGGATCATATGCAGGTGGCGAGTGCGGTGATAAGGGTGAGAGAGATGGAGCAGGGGCCTCCTCGTCTACCTATTTTTCCTTCCCCTTTCCCTTGCATGAGGTGGACCCCAACTGACGGTTCATGAACTCGAACATATCGAGGACCGTCACCTCCAACATTTCTACCTTATCGACATAGGTGTCCACCTTACGAGACAACCAGGTGTTGCTTCTCTCAATCCCGGTAACCTTAGACTTTACCATATAAGAGCTCACCCCCTAGTCCTTCCCTAGTGATCCACCCCAAGAACTTGCCTTAGTGCGTCCGTAGGCAAAGATGCTTGTCGGCATCAGATTGGTTGTCATGCCGTTCCTTAAGTTTTTCCTGAAACGACACTATTAGTTAAATTAACAAAAAAATTATAACGTAATTAAAAAAATAAAATAATTGTAAGATATTTTTATAGCTTACAATTGTGGCTGTCATGCTCGGGGCACCTTTTTATCCTTGCCCTTCTTTGTCTGAATTGCCACATAGGCATCAAGCCTATGTGGCCTACCCCTAGGGCACTCCCCATCTCCTCAAATAAAATAATGCAAAATTAGTAAGCAACGCAAAGTAGTGCTAAATTAGAATAACATAAAACTAAAATTAAAGAAAAATAAAAACTTACAATTTTGTGCTCCATCTCGGCGTAAGACGTCCGCCAGGAGTAGTGAAAACACACCTTTTTCGTTCGATTGTCCGTCCCGAATTGATGAGATGACAAATGTCGCTCCTCGATCTCATCATCGACAAACTGGTGCCACTGTTCCAATGAGATCGGATCCTTCGACTCTATGGTGTGATGGACCCTCAATATGGACTCCTGGTCCTGCCTAAAGTACCATGCCCGCATGTTTTTGTTATTCCATGCTTTGTATTGATCTCTCAATTGTTCTAACGTGGAGTCGCGAATATGTGGGGGAAGGTCAAATAGTTCCTGTCAAACAAATACAAACTAAAAAGAAAGTAAGTATTAGTTGTATTTAAATTATAAAATATAATAAAATATAAATATAAACATATATATAAAAACAAAATAAATATAAAGTGAGTAACTACATGTTGTGCCCCCCAGATGGCCACCTTGAGCTCCCGTGGAACCTTCCTCCAATCAGTGTACCCCAGATCGACGATCGACTTGAGCAACTCCAGGCCTCTATCCAGTAATGTCGTCTTGTTCTCGATAACACACCCCAACTTGCCCCATTTAGGGGGCCTAGTGGCAGACGAGACTTCCTCGCCTCCGCTACCGTGATGCCTGATGAAGCCATTTCCTGCAAAAATTATTGTTATTAGTACAAACATGTATACGAGAAAATGATCTAATCCAAATGAATAAAAGCATTAGCTTGACTAAAACCCAAATGAATTAAGGCACTAGACGAATACAAGTTAACGGCATTATAAGAATACTAATCCATATCATCAATCAAACTGAGCGTTGTTTAAAATAAATGGAATACTTATTACAAATCTAAAAAGTGTTTCAAATTCGAGTCATTCCACGGACTAAGAATTAATGGTTAAACTGAGTAAGATCCAAATTAACAATTCAATAACCAACCCACCAATTTTAATTTTCATCCACCGGAACTGATCAAATCCAAATGAATAAAAGTATTAAATTATCGTCTGATATTAATAAAGCACTAGAAGAATACAAGTTAACGACATTATAAGAATACTAATCCTTATCATCAAACAAACTAAGCACTGTTTCAAATAATTGGAATACTCATTACAAATCTAAAAATTGTTTCAAATTCGGGTTATCATCTAAAATGGATTGATATTTTGTAGGAGTAGCCAAGTCATCCATACTACTGGTTAGATGATTTAAAGCTTATAGGATGATTGACCATGGGTCGTTGTCGATATACTCCGATTAAAACACTTGCTTGATCTTTTAAAAAGCACAAACAAGCGGCCCATCCCTTACGTTCCCATTGCTCTTGAACTTGAACAAGTCAACCATGATCAAATTGGTGTCAGGATCAACTTTACAAGCATTTTTGTCCTCAACTCTTACCCTTTCACAATAAAATACAACCTCTTTGGCGCTTATACAGTCCAATTCAAATATATTTTGAATGACACCATAATAAGTCATTTCAGTTTCAACGAGGATTTTATCTTTCACGCTCACTCGAAAATAAGTAAGAGCCTTGTATGAAATGCCCGAGCTCTGTACATTTTTATTTTTTCCGTACACATTTGCACCGAATACGTAACCGTTCAATTGATACTTTTTGTATGCATGCCATAAACAAGGGTCCAATGGCTAAACCATCAAGTCTTGATGCCGCATCACCTGTCTTTAAGAGCTGAAATTATAAATAAATTTAATAGGTTAGTTTTAATGCTTTCTTATAATGCGACATTTAATAAGAGACATACCTCGCGTGACACCCATACCCTAAATTTGATGTCTGATTGTGCCATTGTTCTTCGTCTTTTATTGTTCCCACACGCATCATATTTTCATCATTGATCGTAACGAACGTATTACAACATTGATCATATGTAAAAATTAAAATAATGTAAAAGTTAAAATAATATAAACTTACCTTTTACATTCTTTGACATCTTCATGTGTGTCAAATAGATATCGAGCAACTTGTTCATGTTGTAAACTCGTTAATTTCACTCGCTTTCCCATCCCCTGACCACCCTCATCGATGAACTTATCAATGTTATCCACGTTGCTTGGGTCAGGCATATATTCCCGAGTGTAAATTGATGACTCCACGATGATGTATTCCTCTGCAATTAATCCTTAAATGTATCGTGTATTCTTGACGGAATCTTTGAAAACTTTCATCAATCTTTCAAACGAATACATCCACCGATATCTAACTGGGCCGCAAATAAGTGCCTCATCGCATAGGTGTACTAACAAGTGAACATTTGTGTTGAAAAATATGGGGAAAAGTACTTCTCAACACACAAATTGCTTTGGTCACCGCCATTTTTGCGGCCACTATGTGACCTCGATTGACTACCTTCTCACATAAAAGTGAGAATCAAATGCTAATTTGCATAATAGCCCTCCGAAAGTCCTTGTGCTTTGAGGAATAATGCTTAAACAATAGAGAAACCAATTTCATGATCACATGCTAATTATGGGATTTACACTTTTGTAAATTATGGGTAGCATAATTCACAATGCTTTGCAAGTTGGATGAAAAATTAGATGTAACCTTTAAGTTATATATTGTGTCTAAAATAACCTTCCTTTCCTTACTCGTTAAAGTAAATGCACCAGGTTGAATTATTGCCATTCCCCCACTATCTTCTTTCAGCCATATTTGTGGCTTATGTTTTAATGATTTAAGGACTTTCCGTGTATTTTCTCCATCCTTCGAATGACTTCCCCCAAGGAATATTCCCACAATATGATCAGTGATGCTATTCTTCGCATGCATCACATCTAATACATGGCGCACCAGGTTATTCTTCCAATAAAGCAAGTCAAATAAAAATTACCTCCTGGATAATGCCTATCTTGCCTTAGTTTCGTTCCTAGTTGGAGTCTTATTTTTCTTGAAATTCTTGAATTTAGGATTCTTACCTGGCATATTAGCGGAAAAATTAGAAGATTTACTTTCAATTTCTGAACTTAAATTTTTCTCGGAGCTAACTTATGTTCAACCCCACCCGGTAAAAAATTGGAGCCTTTTTCAAATCTAAAACTATTATCAGGGGGTAAAAACCTCCTATGGAAATGGTATATATTTTTTCTTCTATCGATGATATGTAGAGATTCAGTCTCCTCTCCCTAAATATGACAACTCAAATAACCATGTACTACACAATCGGATGATGTGCCATAAGCTGGAAAATCATGAATTATCCACATGAACATAGCTTTCAGCGTAAACTCTTCTTTTTTAAAAGAGTAAAATGTTTGCACACCCTCTTCCCATAACTCATTTAATTCTTCTACCAAAGGAGCCAAGTAGACATAAATGTCCACACTTGGTGCCTTTGGTCCATGTATCAACAAAGACAACATCGAAAATTTAGGCCTTATATACTATGAAGGAGGGAGGTTTAATGGTGCTAGGATCACTGGACATACACTCTAATTAGTGATTAGATTTCCAAATGAATTGAAACGATCTATTGATATTGCTAAACGAATGTTACGCTGCTCTCGACAAAAATCGAGATACTCATAATTCATCCTCTTCCAAGTAGTAGAATTAATAGGATGACGCATTAGATTATCCCCTACTTCTTCCCTAGCATGGCAAGTCACTGCCTTCATTATCCATGAAACTGTGAAAAATGCTTCAATCTAGACCCAACGGAAAAATATTTCAACACTTTTGAGGCACTTTTGAGCTTGTGACCTCCTTGCTAGTAGATTGCGTTGCACATATCTAGGTCCATCGCATACTGAACACCGATCAAGATTTTCATACTCCTTTCAGTATAGTATGCAGTTATACACATAAGCCTAAATTGATTTATACTTCATTCCCAAACCTTTCAAACTGTTCTTCATAGTAAGATAGCTATTTGGAAGCGTATTCTGCTTGGGTAGCAATCCCTTCACCCAATTCAAAATTCATTTCACGTTATTGCCAGACAAACCATATTGGGTCTTCAAACTATACAAACCAACCATGACATGTAAAGTTGCTTGATCTTTATCACAGCCAGAGTACAATGGTTGGGTCACCTTAAATTTTTTACTTTGTTAGTCATCGTCAAGGTTTATGTCATATCTTCATGAGTACCTGATCCTTGTACATCGTCAGTGACCTCATTTTCTTCCATTTTATGAACTCCATAGATTCCATCAACTAAATCCTCTAGCATATTATGATTTACATTATCCTGCTTCCGTTGTACATTTATCCTACTTGTTGAAGGTTGTTGTGAAGGTTGCTCGGGGACAAAAGAAACTTTCAATTCCCCGAAAAAAATCTAAAATTGATAACTATCTTGCATACCCAATATTAACAAATGTAGTTCAACTATTTTTCACTCAAACACCTTACTATTCCTACACTTAGCATACAAACACGGGAACTCTTCATCATTACGGTGTCTATTTGCATATTTCATAAATTCATTAGCACCTCTGCAAAACACATCCCCTAATTTATTTGTATCTCCCATCCACATTTTGTATTTAGGATAATCCATCACTGCAACTATAAACAATCACCTATTATGGGTAAGAAGCGTATATTCACGGATTAGTATAGACAAAAGTGTATAGTCATTTATTTGATAGTAATGTGTACGGTGATGATTTATACATAGTTATGTATCATTCCGCATTATTAATTGTTCAACAGCAAGATTTTGAAATTTATATTATGTTTCATTTCTGTCTCATTTATATTCGGTAGAATCACAACCCTAAATGTTAGAAATGCGTAGGACCAACCAACTCAATGGCCATCTAAATGTTCAAATCCAACAGTCAATAACAATTCAAGAACCCGAAACAACAATTCAATTAATAATGTGAAATATTATAAATACCTAGGGCCAACCAACTCAAGGGCCATCTAAATGTTCAAATCCACCGGTTAATATCAATTATTGAACCCAAAACAACAATTCAAATAATAATACGAAATATTAGAAATGCCTAGGGCCAACCAACTCAATGGCCATCTAAATGTTCAAATCGACCAATCAATAACTTATGAAGTGAACATGAGAATATAAAAAGCATTTTATCATATTATAGTAATGATATGTTATGCATCCACATGAGAATACATGCATGCACCCCCCAAAGCGAGTGTTATATAACAAATAACACATGAGAATACATTCATTATGGCCTTTTTGGTGTAGTTATTGGTACCCTACAAGTCATATAATCTCTGCCATAAATAACTTAGCATACTGCTCTGCAGTGTAATCTGCTTTAACTTGTAGAAAATTATCCACCTTTATTAGTCTATGGATGATGACCTCAATCTAATCAAGCGTCTGTGATCTCCCCCCCATAATGAAGTCCATAGAGATACTCTCAGTCACGAATCCAAAAAATTTAGTGAGGGGGGCTACTGTTTAGAGTGGTGAGGAAAAAACATTTGATTCGAGTTTTTTAGGGTTAATTCGAGTTTAATTGAGACTAAATACTATATTAGTACTATTTTTTTAAATTAAATATCAGTGAATATTAACACATTGAATAAAATATGAACTCAACTAATCATCCTAACAATTGAACATAATAATTTATAACAACATCTAAATAAAAAAGGCATTGCTAAACACTTAAAGTAACATTTAAACGTAACATCAACAGACTAAAATGAAAAAAAAATCTATATAATATAACATTTATAAATCAACTAACATAAATACCTATTTTCAATGATTGAGAAAAAATTTAACTGAATAAAACATCAAAAGTCTTAATTAAACATACCTGATTGAACTTTGAATGGAATAAAAGGTAGGAACTTGGAATGGAATGAAATACAGCCACAAACATATGACTTGAGATACAGAAAGGAAAATGCGTCTGACAAGGGAAAGCATAGGGTTTCTTTTAAAAAATTTAAAACTTATTACATTTTTCTACCTAAAGTTACCAAAACTTAATTTTTCCACCTAAAACTTCCTATCTTTACACACAACCACCCTATGGAAAAAATCAGTAATTTTTTTTCCAAATCTCAGAAGGGGCTCCCGCCCCTCCTTGTCCCTTAATAGATTTGTCCCTGGATACTCTCCCATTTTCACTAAGTAACCTCTAACAGTTGCAACTCCCCTGTCAGTTTCTAGTGTTCTACCTTTACTAACTAACGAGTGGAACACCTCGATACATATTCCACAACATCTCTTTTCATTCCTTCACACTAATATGATCTTCCTATATCCTGGTACATCTTATCCCCTCTGGGATTTACCGTGTAATGTGAGCCATGAGACTTGGCCAAAACTACCTTATGTACCTCAAGGTCCTTGGGCACTACTAGCCGCCCTTGGGATTCTAAACCCCCACCTAATCTATCGAAATAGAAGGAACTTCACCTATTTTGAGTCCCTTTACCTTATCCTGACAAAAAGAATCCATTCCTTGTTCTTGAACTACCCATAAAACTATAATCGGGGTGAGAGTCACTACTACCATAAAATCATTCGCCAAATGCATCTGACTTAAGGAAGTCCACCTCTTGACCAAATGCTCGGTAAGTCATCCCACTACTTAGCCTATAATATGGCCAAGGAAAAAGTTGACCTACAACTCAAAACGTCTGTTACGACATTCGCTTTCCTTGGGTGATACTGGATAAAAAAAAAGGCAGTCCTTCACAAAATCTGACCTTCTACTTTGTCTCATGTTCAAGTCTCTCTAAGTGAACAAATGTGGATGAAATAATCAATTCATGAGGTCTATGAAAACTACAGATTCGTTGGTCAACTCGAATGGCATGACCTAAAACTTAAACAATATGTAACGTGAAGAAAAGTTCATCTTTGCTGTATTTTCCTCCTGAATTCGCATTTGATAATACCCTGAGTGCAAGTTAATCTTGGAAAATAATAACGCGTCACTCAATTGGTCAAATACGTTATCTATCCGAGTCAACATATATTTTTTCGTTATAATGGCCTTATTCAACTCCCCTACGATCCACACATATACGTAGTGACCCATCCTTATTCTTTACAAATAAGACGGGAGCTCCCAATGAAGAGGTACTCCTATGAATGAACTCTTGACTCAACAACTGCTGGATCTGCACCCTCAACTCTCTAATACCAAACGAGGCCATTATGTTAACCCTCTAATAATAATAACTGGTGGCCATCCCTCTACTAAGATAATATAAGAATCTCAAGTGGATCATTCTTAGCATCAATAGACAAAAGGATTTAAAAATAACTAACCCCCCACCACAGGAATAAACGGATGTCAAATTTTTTTTTTAAGAGCAATTAAAACGTGCAACTATCCGCAACCATAATATGAATAGTTCAAATATATCTATATACAACATTCATAACAAAAGAATATACCCGAATATTTTGTCGGGTAACAGACCATGCAATATTCAGTGAAAGTAATACAAAGGAACTAAGTATGTACACATCCCTTGGGTGCACACACTCAAAATACAAAAATGGATTCCTAACTAGATTTACAAAAGTAAGAAACGGCTATAACAAAATCCTGCAACAGTCCGCTTCTGCTACAACTCCCAAAACTCTGAATATAATAGACATTATTGGCATCCTTGCGGAGGAACACCTAAAATCATATACAGATATAGCAAGAGAAAATATATAAATGGGTCAAAGCCCGAGGTTGTAAATAATGTAGCAAGTGAGTTAAGATGCATAATAATTATGAATGCACAATTTCATAATATGAAGTGGTGTCGTGCTCTCTTGAGACTCAATCTTACCTCTCAGTTATAATGTGCACCTAAACGTGGGTTATCAATCCTAGTCAGGCTATCTGACTCAAGTCTACCCAAAAAGCTTTCTTATATAACTCACTTACCCATAGGATAACCATGTTCAAACTTATTCTTGAACGGTTAGAAATCAGTTCACTACTTAATAATTTTCTCGAGTTATAAGCATAATAGATCACACATTATTCAGGATACGTTTAATTACGTTTACTGGTTTACACATATATCAACGCTATTAAGGAGAATGTACATAACACACGTAATATGCATACGAACCATTTAACAAAACATCAGCTCACTAGATGAATTTATACAATGCTATCATCTTCCAGGGAATTACTCACTTGACATCCTGTGTTACCAGAGGTCGGAATCTCACACCGACTTGGTATAAAAACAAATCACAACGAATGGGAAGCGGGCATTGTTCCTTACCTAAGACCAGACGAATCATACCCAAGACATCTTATCCTTCAAAGTCATGCACGGTAAAATACTGGACGCTATGACCTGGGGATTATACACACCCAGCTCCTCAAGCCAAGTGCCTCACCCACATCACGCAATTTTCCATGAAAGCACTAGAGGGGTATGTCCACATAATATATATATATATATATATATATATATATATATATATATATATATATATGTGTGTGTGTGTGTGTGTGTGTGTGTGTGTGTGTGTGTGTGTGTGTGTGTGTGTGTCATACCACAAGATACTATATATATACACATTATATGTAAACCATCTCATATAGGAATGTATGTATCCATGTTTCCAACTAAAGGTGTACGTCATATATTTCACTAACCTATAGTACACATAATATTCTTAATTCATTTTGTGATACAATTACTTACTTGAATCTTGATCACACTTTAACATTAACTCATTATTAATATTTTCATCATTAAGGCGTAGGACTTCACTATTATTGGTTTACGTCCATCCCATATGAATTCTACCACTAAGAGAATTCTAGACTCCAACATAATATTAAGACTTACCAATTTCATCTCTATAATGGCCTCGATGTTACCCCCACCATCGTACCGGATTCTAAACTCATGATTTAACTCGTAAACGTGTTTACCGTATCGTACAAGGAGGTTCCTAAGCGCTAAACTCAATTGGACAAGAGTAGAATCAATTCTAGAAAACTTCCTCAAAACAGCAAGAATTTCGAATCAATTCACCCATGGCCGAATCGATTCAGTCTGCGAGCAAATCGATTCATCATACTTCTAATCGATTCGGTCCAAAGGACCTAACACTTCTATAATTTTGCAATCAATTCTCTCATAGCCGAATCGATTCGATAACAAAACCCGAGGCTACTGACTTACACCGAATCGATTTGGTCCCTATGACCTGAGGTTTCTATAAA
The DNA here is from genome assembly GCA_949130495.1 of Sambucus nigra. NCBI lineage: Eukaryota > Viridiplantae > Streptophyta > Magnoliopsida > Dipsacales > Adoxaceae > Sambucus > Sambucus nigra. The sequence continues at coordinate 92,640,581 of OX422217.1, forward strand.
GTACTGAATCGATTCACAAGGGGGAGAGTCGATTCGAGTCTGCAGATATCACAAGTTCCCCTTTTCTGCATAAACCCATGAAATCTTATACCAAAACTCCCTCTTCCAACCATCAATCTCCCAGCTATATATATTTTCAACCAATAAAACCATCATCTATACAAACTCAACCATTTTTACACCAACAAACTCATATATACACAACAAATGCAAGATTTCATCAACAATTCTAGGGTTTTCACATAAAAACTCATTACCAACTAATTTATCCACCAATTTATGAAATAAATCTCACACATAGATCATTTAACATGTTTAATCACTTGCCTTAATTTGTAGAATCTGATCCTTTCTTGATTACATGGATTTGGCCGAAAATCCCAAATCTCTCAAGCTTTTCTCTTCTTCTTTTTGTTCTCTCAAGAGGGTTTTGAAATGAGATAAAGCCTAACACTCTCTTACGGGTCTTATAACTCAACTAAGGATGAAACTCATCTGTAAATGAAAATACACACTTAAAATGACTCATATACTTCAATTCGAGTCATTCTAGTCAAAAAGACCCCGGAGTCCAAATAAAACCCCCGAACAGTCAATTTGACTATCTCGCCCCTTCCAAAATCAACTGCGGATTCTAATTTATCATATGAAACTCCGAAAATAAAATTATCTCCCTACTACGTATAACTCACTCGAGACGCAATATCATGAAATATGATCTATTTACTTTACCACACTAGTAATTATGTAACTTACATAAATATTAACTAAAACACACAATTTAATATTTATGTTAAATTCTCATCTTCAATTCTTAAATACATACATACACACACACATATATATATATATATAAATCACACCCATATCGGTAATATAATTTATAACTAATTTTTAAAAATTTAATAAGGGTATTACAACCATGTGATACGGTGCTCTAGCAATGGTCCAGGTTCCAAAGCTAAATCAATACAAAGATCTATATCCCTTGTAAGAGGCAACCCCAAGACCACCTCAAATATGTATGCAAACTCCTAAACGATCATGATGGAATCTAACGATACCATAACCTCCTCGAATGTATCCACATCTATGTAGTACAAGTGCGTGATAAAATTCCCCTTTAGTCTAGTCATAGCTATAAGTAACATCTCATGCTCAAGAATGGCAAACATGGTATCCCTCCCGCTACAGTCGATTTAGGCATGATATGTCGCTAACTAATCCATATACAAAATAACATCATACGTAGACATATCCAAAAACAAAAAATTGAGTGAAAAACACAACCGATATATCTCAACTTCCACGCCTCTAAATACTTGGCATAAGGCAGCGCCCCCACCCACTGGAATATTTATGTTCATAGTCACATCAGGAGCTATATCTACCATAACCGACGTAGTAGCAAATATATAACTGGTAAAAGAGTGTGACGCTCTTGTATGAAAAAGTAATCAGGTGTAACTAACATATACATAAAACATACCCTCGATCGCCTCTGGCTGTGCCATGATAAATGTTGAACACGTGCCCATGATGCAGTTATGGGAGCCCTTACGTTTAGTTACTAGGAGGGGGAACTATTGTTTACTGTGGTGGGAGTTGCAAAGCCTCAAATTGGGGTGGGGCTGGAAGGACTCATTGTTGCCTCTACTAAACCTACCGTAGGCCAGCCGAAAAACCTTTAAGGCACCTCTTAAAAGAGTGGCCCTGCTCTTCACATAAATAACACACTCTATGGAATGGGTTACCCTCATATTTTCTATAACCCTGACTCTGGGTCCTATCATACTAGCTTTGTGCCTGGCCCTTCTAGCCCTGATGATGTCGTCCTGGATGCCCGTACTAACCTTGGCCCAGGTGTCCCTATCCTTGTTCGCCCTTTTGGCAATGTGCATCCTTACGGAATCGCATAGGGGGTTGCTCCCCCAGTGCTGGTGATGGATAGAACCTCCCTGTCCCAGAGAATACTCTCTACCCTCTAATGTATTTAGCCCTTGGTCGGCTCACGTTATCTCCTTTTGGGGCTCTTTCTCTCTTAAAAACTCATAGTGATTATCACAATGAAGCAAATCTACAGCTACCGCCTGGGTATATGTGGTGAATGTCGAATTTCCCATTAAGACTTGATCAATCCTCCCAGTCAGACCTCGTACAAACCCTTCCATCTTGAACTCCTCAGGTCTCTCAATATCTAGTGCAAAATGAAAACAGAGAGTGAACTTTCGCTCATACTCTGCAACCGTGTTATCATCCTATTTTAGCCTACCAAACTGGCCCTTCAACGTTTTCTACTCTGACAAAAGGAAATATTTCCCCTCGAACTTTGCCCAAAACTTTATTATAGTTAATCGTGACTTATCTTTAGTGGTGGTGATAGATACCACCAGATATAAAGCTTAACGTACTAGCTTGAAACTCGCAAGCATCTACTGTTGAATCTCGGTACACTCCACCAATTATAAATGACCCTCAATGTCACATCCCCACTGGAGAGCTACAATAGGATTAATGGATCCTAGAAACTCTGGGGGTATCCCTTCCCAAACGTAGTTCGATCATGCTCCCAAGAAGAAGTAGCGGGGGCAAAAGGTATAGGTGCAGCCAAGAGGGTAACGATGATGGTGTCTATTCCTGCTACGTTGTTTTCGTGGCTGCAGCTACTATCTAGGGTTTTATGGAAGCTAAGTTAATCATCTCTATCGTTGGTGCATGCACCTGAGGTGGTTGCAGGTGTTAGTACTGCTAAGATGCAGTTGCACTAGATTTGGTACTCCAAGTTGGGCATGGTCGTCTGTTTCCTCTACAAGTGTTCACCATCTGGAGGATAGTAAATAAGGGCGAATTAATAACGTACAAAATTTATAGAGTACAAATGATAAAAGTAAGACTCTAAAGTATCAAAGAATGCAACGCAAAAAAGTGATAATCGTGTTCAAGATCCTAGGACATTGGAATCTAGAATGCTTTAATACCAACTATGACACCTCGTAATATTTAATAATATGTTGATCATTTCTACGTCAAACAGTACATGAGTATTATCAACCTAGTACCATTATAAGCATGCATGAAACTTAAATATAAATAAAGAAAAAAAATTGAATATAGACAAGTCAACTATCCATTAACTTTTATACCATAATACATGCCAAGAAAAATATGTATACTCAACTTGAACATGCAATCCGAACTCCAAAAAGAATGAAATGTACAAATACTACACATGTCTCTCCACAATAAACTAAAAAGAATAGCAATGATGATAAAGGCTCGCGCGCAGTCAAGGGACACATACATTCTAAAGAGTATTTTAAAAGAGAATGATGAATGGTGACAATGAGATCTATTAAGGTTGCAGCACGGGCGGCCTCAGTTTTGAAACGTTAAATCCACATCGTTAATAGCAAGTCTAAAAAGAATAAATGTATAATCGAAATTAGAATAAATCATAACTATAAACATACCTCTCGCATTTTAATGTCTTTTAGATTTATCCCACCTAATAATCCTAGATATTACATGCATCTAAATTCCCCATCCCAAGTGAACCCGTGACTAGATTTTATTCTACACAAATGAATACAACTAATGGATTCATTATATCATTATGCCAAACAATTCCAAGTGTATAAAATAAGTAAACTAGTCTCAAGGTCTATAAGAATGATCTATAGCATGTACCATAGGAATAGGCTCTCACTTAAGCATGTCAAATTAATGAAGGCTATCCCAATTGCCCTCAGGGATTACTCGTGCGTACCAAGTATAGTCTTAGGTCGTCCCAAACCTAAAGCCTTAACACGATCAAGAAATGAATCACCACGCCTACCCATCACTCATATATCGTACCATACCCAAGGCTATATGATTAAATATCCCCATAAATCCATCTCGAATATGGGTACCTAAACGTACAACCCAGGGGTTATATAACCAAGGCATACTCGTCTACTCATCAAGGAGACATAGTGGTCTGCATCGTACGTACCCCTATAAAGGAATCCCCCATGGTATGATATCTATGAGTACGCATACTATATGCAGTTTACACATATAATACAATAGAAGAGATTCTCATAACACTTGAAAATTTAATCATAATTTAGGAATTATTTACTTTATTATATCTATAAATTTAGGTAAATAAGTAATTGACCACATGTTAGAAACCTATTAACCACAATAATAATATGCTTTAATAGAGTTAATTAAATCCAAAGTCAAACCTAAATTATCCCCAAACCTAAGATTCAATCAAATAAGCTAAAGGAAAAATTTCAAAAAACTTGGCAGCGCCAATCGATCAGTCAACTACCGATCAATCGAGCGCTACATATTGGCCAAAAAAGCCCACTTCAGACTTCATATTCTCCAACTCAACAAAACTCATACCAATACTCCATTAATAGACCTGAAACCTCCACATAATATTCGTATACTATATATAAAAGTAATCCATAGATAAAACATGATTTAAAAATAATTCTATCATCAAAATCCAAATTCCAATTCAAGATTTAATATAAACAAAACAATTCTCTATCAAGAACCCTATAATTTCAATGTCTAACAATTTAATTCCAATCTCTACAGATTTATGTACATATTCAAGGGGTTTACAAAGGATTCAAACTAAAAGTCAATTCATGTACATAATCTAACATTTTTAACTCAGATTTAGATCAAAATCAACTAAAACCAAGACAAATTGGCACTAATTTCTACTCAATTAGTTAAATTTCAAATTTGAGCCAATTAATTCATATAAATAAAATCTAAATTGGAATTGGGGTTTAGAGTTACGTAGATAGGCATAATCTAAATCAAGATCAATCATACAATTATTCTAATTAAACTTGCCTTAAAATTTTATGAAGAAAAAGGGCCAAGATCTTCTAGAATTGTCTTATCTTTTATGAGTCTTCTTCTCTTAAGTTGTAATATACCCAAATTGTGCTTATGGCACAAATGAGCCTAAGGTTGCATTAGCTGCTTTAATTTTCGAAATTAGTCTTTGCCATAAAATGAACACACAGCTAATTTGCCTAAAATAACCCTTATATGGGCCAAAAGCTTCCCTATGTACTATAATAACCCTATGGGCCCAAAATATATTATTTTAAGTCAAAAATCACCATTTTAAATGTTCTCAATCCATATTAGTTCGCAACCTCAACATTTATATCATGTTCCCAACACTTTTATTAAATAAGTTGATCTAAAGTTCATAAGTTAATTATTTATTAATTAATTTTGTGTAACTTGACATTATAGTCAACTACTTCTCAATCATTGGAACCCGACACTGAGGGGATAATCCAAACAAGGAAACCCTCAATACCGAACCCCGGATTGTTCTATAGTCTTCCATAATACACAGTCACGTTAAATAGTTAATTAATATTTTACTGTGCCTTATATTCTGATTTATTTATGTTTCCCTCTCTCTCTCTCTCTCTCTCTCTCTCTCTCTCTCTCTCTCTCTATATATATATATATATATATATATATATATATATATATATATATATATATATATATATATATATATATTGTGTGTGGTCAAAACATTCCGTCTAAGGGGGTGCCCAACAATCATGATGAGAGTTTAAATATAAATAAGAGAAAGATAAAGATTTATGTGGCCCGACCATTGAAGGCCTATGTCCATGGGGCTTCAATAGTGTTTCATTATGAACTTGAGAGAATTTATATGAGAGTATTTCTATATCCTATGAGCTCCCCTTTCACAATGGGGGGTGTCCCCCCTTTACATAGAGTTAGGAGTTACAACTGCATAAGTCCTAACCTTGTATAGTTTGAGTTACAATAAAATAGTGCCTCTTAACCTAGTTAGTCTTCTACTTTACCATGGACTCTTGTCGTCCTTATCTCACTAGATCGAATAAGGGTCATCATCCTTATGGGCCCAGTTTCCACATGTCATGCTATCATTAGTGGTATATTTTTACCCCCCCATATATATATATATAAAGATTCCCTCAAATTGTCATCAAAATCCTCCACACGACAACCATGTCCTCTCTAGGTTAGGCCCCTTTGTTACATCAACTAGATCCACTCCAACCGATATAAAATTCCTTTTTTTTAATTTCTTTAGCGAATCCCAATCTAAAATAAAGCTATCTAATGATACCTCATTTGTTTCTCTTTTCTTGCCTTCTTGGCAAGGTATATGAGGTTTTCGACTGACTAGCGGATGCTATTGTGCATGGGAGGCCAATAAGAGTCGTTCTATTTTTTAAGACTTTGTTCATCCCACACGAACAAAAGGATTTTTGGTAGAATTTCTTTCTCATGTGATCAGGATTATAATAATGGCAAATCAGAATATCGCCCAAGTTCAGAAGATCTTATATGGCCCTTATATCGACCTGGTGGAGATTTGCATTATAGATCGAGATAGGTTGTATTGCACCCTTAATGACTTTCCGAGAGGCCAACTTCACTAAAAAAGAACTCCTATTAAAAAAATAGGTGTGGTGTGTGATAAGTCAAAAGGCATTAATCGGCCCTATTTCCATATCTGGATTGTACAAGATTCGTGCCCGTGCGAGATTAAGGTTATTCCATAATGGGACCAAAAGTGGATGCGGCAGACAGGAATGAGTGAAACGAAAAAATCAGGGCAGAGGAGAGCTCTGGGGAGAGATTGGACAGATGGAATTTCTCGTTCAATCGGTAATGAATCAATATGCAGGGAAAGTGTCTTATATGGGAATGGCAAGTCTCTGACAGTCACATATTAGTTGGGTATGCTCTTTTCATAGGCGACTTTCCAAAAGGTCTTTGAGGTAGATATGCTCCTTTTCTCATAAGGACAACGCTTATTGAAAAACCCCAATCGGACCTATTCCTTTATGTGAAGAATGTTGTACGAGGTTCGTGCCAGTGCGAGATTGAGCTTATTCCATAATGGTACCGAAAGTGGATGCAGCAGACAAGAAAGAGTGCAAAGAAAGAATTATGGCAGAGGAGAGCTCTGAGGAGAAATTTGATAGAAGTGGAAGAGAAAGACAATATAACGACTTGATCCATTAGTTTATGGTAGAATGAGGGACTGCCAAAATTACTGTTGCTCTGAGAGCTGGAAAAGTCAGGCTGAAAGCCAGGTAGATCAGTGAATGGAAGAAAGCTACAGTCAGTTCCCAGGAAATTCACCTGATAAAGGATATTTTTTTTGTGTACGAATTCCAATATATTATACACTAACGCGCCAATGTCACTGGTTTTGTTTCACAGATTCTCCTCCTTATCTTTCTTTTGGGAATATATATATAGATATAGTGACGTCACACATCACGGGCACACAAATAATAACTATATATGTGCTTAAAAATACGGGGTATTACACACACTTCAAACCTACTGGCCTAAAAAATATAGTCCTACTATGAAACATCAACAAAAGATCTAGGACCATAAAGACGATACCAACATAAAGAAAATTCTTGTTCATTAAACAAAACAAACTCAAACATCAATTTCAAGGCACGCGGTTCAAATATATAAACACGTGGCAGCACCAGGGAAAAACCTAATACACGCATACAAAACACATCCAAAAACCATCCTTCTCCTCATTTCAAAACTCAAACCCAAAAGTTCTCATCTTCAACCTCTCCTTAGAAAAAACCAAACTATACACCAGAGAAAATCTCAGCTCCTCTAATAACCCCTCTTTCCTCACTTCTTCTTCTACGAGAGAAAACTCAAATAAAACTCAAAAAACTCATCTCAATAAACCATTTTACTTCTCCTATTAATTGAAAAAAAAGAGATGGAGGTTGGGGGGTTGGGGGGATATGACCCCCAAATACTAGACACTCTTCCATATTTAAGGCCAAGTAGCTGAGAACCTATCGTTAAACACTATGGACGAGCACCACAACCCATATGTGAAGCATTCGACAATAGAGAAAACTAGGTCTAAAGAACTTAGCAAACAAGCTTATAGGAGTTTAAGGATGTACAGGCAAGCAATGACCCTGTGGAGCCATAAAGATTCCTTGATGCGTCAAATTTACCCTTCAAGCCTACATGACATATCACAGAGTGGTTCGAGAAGTTTCCCCACATACAGGTCAGGAACTTAAAGGCCTTAATAGAGGCCTTTACTGCTCGCTTCATAACTAGCTCCCACCCCAAGCGGATGGATTCACTGCTCATGATGAAGAAGAAGCCACAAGAAAGCCTTCGCAACTATGCCAAGAGGTACTGGGAGGTTTTCAATAAAGTAGAGGATTGCTCAGAGAAAGTCCTTATTGCATCCTTCATGATTGGTCTGCCTACCACATCTCTATTGCACCGGTCCCTAACAAAGAAGGAAGCTAGCACCATCAACGACCTCATGGCTCGTATTGAAAAATATGCCAAGGTTGAAGATGTATTTCATTCTAATACAGGGCAAAATGGTCGAGCAAAAGTAAGCAAAGTATGAGACAAGAGTGATACTCCAAAGAAAAGGAATAAGAATGGGGGCGAGAATGGTTCCAATAATGGGAACAAGATTGATCATGCAAAAGCATTCTAGGCTGTTAACACAATCTTTAAAGAACTAATCTATAAGATCTTGAGCAAGATCAAGGATCAACCGTTCATCAAGTGGCCTAAAAAAATAGGTGGTGACCCAACGAAAAGGAATAATACACTGAGATAAGCATTTCACAAGGCGGGCGACCACAAAATCGAACATTACAAGGTCTTGAAGTCACAGTTGTAAGAGTTATTCAAGATGGGAATCTTAAAGAATACATAGAAAAAAAGATGACAAGGTCACCGCTAATGATGTCCTTGATGACGTTATGGGACAGGAGTTCACGATGATCCATGGAGCATCCGACTTGAAGTAAATCCAAAGGAACGTTATTCGGATGGAGCTGAAGAAGGTCACTGTCGTCATGGTGGCATTCTAGATTGATCCTATAAAGAGCCAAGCTAGCAAGTGCCAGTGACCAGAGGACATCTACTACACCAAACATATCATCCTCACTATAAAAAATTTGATCGGAGTGAGGGCCCCCATCACGATGCTCTCGTAATAACCTTTAAAATTGCCAATTGGGATATCGACAAGCTTCTTGTGGATCAAGGAAGCCCATCATAGGTAATGTATCTGGAGTTATTCCACAAGCTGAAGTTCAACCTAGCCGACCTCAAAGAGGCAACAGTTCCATTAGTCAGCTTCATAGGAAGAATCATAATGCCATTGGGAAAGATAGTCCCAGCAATTAAACAGGTAACATCTCGAAGCTCATTGAATTCTTGGTGGTAGACATAGAGCCCCCATATCACGCCATTATAAGCAAAGGTTGGTTGAACATCATGATGAACATACCATCTACTTACCACTAAAAGATGAAGTGTATCACCGATCGGGGAGTGGTTGAAATTCATGGTGATCAGACCATCGCAAGAAAATTCTTCATCACGGCCATCCTTCCTAGAAAGGAAAAGAAAAAAGAACTAAAGAATGTCTTAGAGGAAGCCCAAGAGGGGGACACACCCTTTAAATTACAAATACAGTATGGCCGACTAAGGGTGGAGGAGACCAGGGTCCACCCCGATAATAGGGTCGTTGAAAGCCTGGAGGAAGTTAGAGGAAATGATAACTTGCCAAATAGGAAGTTTTTTATCAAAAGCGCACTCAATGATCACGAAAAGAAATAATTAATTGCCTTCTTGAAAATCAATCTGGATGTTTTTCTTGGAAACCATATGATCTGCCTGGGATCAATCCCAATGAAGCCTATCATCGTCTGCATGTTGACCCTACCTTCAAGTCGATCACTCAGAAGGCTCGTCGAACAGTCCCCGAGAAAGGTAAAACAATCAAAAATAAAGTAAGGGAGCTTCTGAATGCAGGATCCTTTAAGGAAGTCAAGTTCCCTAAATGGTTATCCAACCTAGTAGTAGTATGAAAGAGTAAGGACGGTTAGAGAATTTGTATTGACTTCACGGATCTTAACAGAGCATGTCTCAAAGACAGCTTCCCACTGCCTAAGATCGAATATTTGGTTGAAGCTACGACAACCCTTGAGAGGAGGAGTTTTTTGGACCCCTACTGAGGGTACCATCAAATTTTGATGTTCGACCCTGACTAGGATAAATGTCCTTCATAACCCCCATTGGGTTATACTGTTACAAGGTCATGTTGTTTGGGTTAAAAAATACGGGGGAAGCTTATCTAAGATTAGTCACAAAGATATTCAAGCGACATATGGGAGACACGATGGAGGTTTACATTGATGACATCTTATTCAAGATCAAGAACAAAGATGATCACCTCACGGACTTACCCAGAACCTTTGAGATCCTCAAGAAATGTTGAATGAAACTTAATGCAAGTAACTGTTCATTCAGTGTCCAATCAGGAAAGTTTTTGGGCTATTTTGTTAGTAAAAGAGAAATTATGGTCAATCCAGATTAGATCGATGCGATCACCAAGGTCCAGCCTTCACAGATGTTGCGAGATGTTCAAAAGCTCACTGGTATTCTCATGGAACTTAATCGTTTCATCTCCAAGTCTTCAGACTGTTGCCAACCATTATTCCAGATCCTAAAAAAGGACAAGAGCCTCATGTGGAATGATTATTGTTCAAGAGCTTTAGAGGAGATTAAATCCTACCTTAGAAAACCACCCCTATTAGTGATTCTCGATGATAAGGACCCACTTATCTCTATCTTGCAGTATCAGACCACACTGTGAGATCCGCTCTAGTATTCACAAAAAAAGAGGGTAGTAACCCATTTATTACGCTAACAAAACACTTCTGGATGCCGAACAACATTATTTACACCTGTAAAAGATTATTTATGCATTTATGGTTGCCTCAAGAAGTCTGAAACACTACTTCGAAGCTCACTCAATAACGGTGATCACTTATGATCACCTCAAAGTTGTTCTTCGAAATCCAATCTCTATGAACGACTCTCAACGTGATCAGCGGAGCTTAGGAGATTCGATATCCACTTTCAACTAAGAACAATAATTAAGGAACAAGTCCTGGCTAATTTTATCATCAAATTAACGGGCAATCAACATACTGACCTACAAGAAATGGAGCATCCAACAGACAAGGAAGCACAATCTAAGGACTGGACCTTATACATTGATGGAGCCTCAAATTCTAAGGAGGCCAAAGTATTAATCATCCTTATCACACCAGAAGACATTGTCATTGATTAAGGAATAAAATTGGGATTTGAAGCCTCTCGATATGAAGATGAATAGGAGGCACTAATTGCTGGCTTGCGTAAAGACCAAATGTTGGGGTCAATGCGCCTTAACATATTCGGTGATTCCAAACTGGTCTCCAAGTAAATATGTTGAGATTTTAACATAAAAAATAATATAATGGCAGCCAACATCGCTGTAGTAAGTGAACTTATGACTGGGTTTGAAAAGGTTAATATTCAATAGTTCCCCTATGGATAGAATAGTCACGCCGATGCCTTAGTAGCCTTAAACTTATCAGTGGACTCCAACCTCAAAAGAGTTATCCAGATAGATTTTCTCGCCCAACCAAGTATTGAGCAAACAATGACAGTCAAACAAGTCCTCTTCACAGAGAAGGACCCTGATTGGATGGACCCCATCATCGCCTTCTTACAAAGTGACATATTGGCTTAAGACTAGATATTAGATCATCAAGTAAGGGTAAAAGTAGATCGAATCTACCTCACCCCAGTAGGAAATCTTTACAAGAGATCGTTCATGGGCCCTTATCTCTAATGCATCCACCCACATGACACATACCGAGTTCTTAGTGAACTTCACAATGGTATTTATGGGAGTCATAAAGGAGGGAGGTCGTTGGACTTTCGAGCAATTAAGGAAGGATCATGGGAACCTCTCATACAAAATAATGCAAGTGCCTATGCTTGAAGATGTGAAAAGTGCCAGAAATTATCTCCCATAGTCCACCAACCTTCTAGCGACCTAAAATCTATTACACATCCTTGGACATTCGTGCAATGGGGGCTTGATATTATGGGACCACTACCTACTGCACCTAGAATATTATAAGTATCTACTGGTCGACAGAGATTACTTTACCAAGTGGGTAGAGTCATAACTACTGGTCAATATTCATGACGTCGACATGGCCGGGTTCATCTAGAAAAATATCATTACACACTTTGGTAACCCAATGACTATTATCACCGATAACGGCACGCAGTTTGAAAGTGACTTCTTTCAAAGTTTCTGTGATGAACATGGCATAAAGGACCACTCCTATTCAGTGGTGTACCCCAAAGCAACGGTCAGGCATAAGATTTCAATAAAACCATACTCGACGACTTGAAAAAAAGGATGGAAAGATCAAAGGGTGCCTTGGTGGATGAGCTCCCCCATATTCCGTAGGCCAACTGTACTACTCCTAGGAGACCAACTGGAAAAACACCCTTCATGCTCACCTAGGAAACGGAAGTCGTTATCCCAATTGAAGTAGGTCTCCCTATTATGAGAACGAAATTGGTTGTTAGGCTAGAAGGATGAGGCACTGTGCACTGAACTTGACTTAGCAGACAAACAAAGAGAACAAGCTATGATCAAGCTGGCTTCCTACCAACAGTAGCTAGCCAAGCAGTACAATAAAAAAGTCAATCCGAGGAAATTCTAAGTAGGAAACTACGTCCTAAGGAAAGTCCTAGGCAATGCTGTAAAACCATCAGATGGTAAACTAGGACCAAACTGGGAAGGATCTTTTAAGGTGGTAAGCGGTAACCTTCAAGGATCATATCACTTGAAAACTCTAGAGGGCAGGGAGATACTAAGATAATGAAACGTAAGCAATCTTAAGAAGTTCTAATTTTAGTCTTCTTTATTGTTTATCATCACATTTAGTTTATGCAAATTTTTATTTCAAACTTATGTTACTTGCAAGCTATTATTTAGTAAATAAAAGCCAATTGTCTCTCACATTTTGATCTCATATATTGGTTGCTTCAAATTTCTTGATTACATATTAGTATTATGCATCCTTTCGAAATCATAGCGACCACAAAAATAAGAAGTTATTTAGCTTTGCCTTAGCCAAAGAATTTCCTCATGCATAAACTAATATGGATTACAATAAGTTGTTCAGATTATTTCAATCAAAAAAATTCATCACGACGAGTAGGGTTCACAGTAATTACAATAAGTGATTAAAATATTTCAATTACTATAACCCTCGAGCCTTTGTCATAAACACAATAAACCTCATGAGTTGCCCGGGCAATAGCGAAAGCCCTACATGGGATCCTTAGGTAAAAAAATCCAACTCAAGTTGGTCGCCAATAAACCTGCTCGGACAGATGGGCCATCTACGAGGTGCATTCTCGCCATCATCTCACTTAGGCCTAAGGGTGTGCGACGACACAACCTAAAAAGTAAGGCAGATGGAATGGTACTGCTAAGGCATATTTGATTGGGAGAATATTTATGCACAAGTTAGTAAACCCATTTAGCTGAGTAAATCCCAAAATGGTTCATGCTAGTTCTTAAGTTATTTATCTGGCTAAGAATCCCAGGATGGTTAAGGTTAAGAGTATTATTTAGCTCAATAAGTCCTCAACCTAGATACTAACCCATTTAAGTGGCAAGACGCCTAAAAATAGTTAACAGTATTACTTGGTCGGCAAAAGATCTTTAGCAGTCAATCAACAACATCCCTTTCCAATTAACAAATGCAAACATAAAGATAATTATTAACTCATATTTGGTCAGCACGTTCTAAAAATATGGTACAAGTTAATAAATTGAGCTTTATATATTGACAAAAATTGGAAAGTACAATTACATTAAGATAAAAATACATAAAGACCTAACAAGGACCTAAGACGACTCAGGATGGCAAGTAAGATAATTTACGATACATGCTCTTCAGCCAATGTTTGGATTGGGAGCAAACAGCTCCTCATCATCCTCGAGATAATGGTTCAGAATTTGGGCTGGGATAGCATCAATAAGGATCCACTTGTCATCTTTTGAAAAGGGATTGTGGTAGTACGCAATACAATCGACCTGATATTTATACCACAAGGGGGATTCCTTAGGAATCTTGACTTCCCTAAGGGCAATTAGCCACCCACGTTTGAATGCAGCCTCCTCTGCCTCCTTTAGTCTTATTGGGGCATCAGTCCACCCATCATCGTAGCCAGCAGTCTAGGCTTCTCCAGGTCCCATTCTGAATAATTGCCTCATCCTTGTGAAGTCTCTCTGGAGTGAGGCTTTAATCACATATACCGTTCGGATATCTCCTTTCATCTCAGTGACTTTATTTCTTAAAGCATTATTTCAATTTGGAACACTTCACCCACTTGGCCCACTTCATTGGTATTCATAAGTTTGGCCTTCAACCCATTCACCTCATCTTAAAGTGAAGAACCCATCTCCTTCATGACTTGAAGATTGTCCTTCATCTTGGCAACCAGTTCGAACTGACCCTTGTATTGCTCAGTCCTCTCCCTTAAAGACTTACAAATTCTTACAAATTCCTTGTGAGCTTGGAGACTAATGTTAGGTCCCAATAACATCCCCAACTTTGAAGTAAGGAGAATATAGTCCTTGGCAGGCTATAAATAATACAACAGATAAAATTGTAAATAAATATCAGTGTATATGGAAGAAAAGAATACATCAAAGAAAAAAATTCCCTTTCATTCATTAGCAAAGGGGGGACAAAAGCCAGTATAATCATAACAAAAAAGAATATTACAAGACGTCCAAAAGTTATACAGAAAAAGGAAAAAGTCCTAAAGTAAAAGCCCTACTCCTTCACCTGTTCATAGTCAACCACTGCCTTCCCCTTTTCGACATCCCTCTTATCTTGGTCAGTAATAGTCCTTACCTTAGCAGACTCGTTCTCAATATGATCAATAAGTCAACCGGTATTCTTCTCTCACTCTGTGAAGGGGTTAGGTCCACGAGACTGAAAGATGAAAATCTCAGAGTTAAAGGGAGCCCCCACAGCTCCCAACGCTTGGTCCCAGCCCTTCTTGAAGGACACTTTCTTCACGTAGTATAGTTGGAGCTCAACGTCATCATAGGCTGCATTCCAACCTTCAATATAGTTGTCATCCTTCTCGCATTGGAGATCTTCCTCTAACTTCTGGACCTTTCCATATAGACTCTAGTTTTTTTCATCCATATTTTTCCGTCTCAGCGACCACTACATTTTTTAACTCCTCGAGATCGGCATAGGCCTTTGTTGATTTCTCCCTTTCCTACTCCCATGATACGTGAGCATCAGCTAAGTCTTTCTCAAACCTCTTCAGGGCATCTTTTAGCTCTTGGTTACTTTTGGACTGTTCGGCGTGACTATCCAAAAGAGTTATAAAATCAGTTAAAAATTGCACAGAAAAAAGAGAGTTAAGTTAGTACGAAGTAGAAAAAGTGTAAAAAAGAAATAATATAAGGATAAAGATAAGAGAATTATCATAGAAAGTTCTTGAGCGGACTTGAGAGCAAGAAGGGCCAACCCCAACCGTGAGGAAGACTCGCGATGGACATCGATCACAGCCCCTTCAGTAAACCAGGGGTAATGGCAGGGGTGTTGCCCACACTACCCCGCTCATCATCAGTAGAGAGAAACTGGTGAAAACCGAATAAATGCGGTGTGTGATAATTGATTAAATAAATTCGCATGTTTCCGATTAAACCTTATTTAATTAGAGTCTATTTTTAAACAAACTTAAATTAACCCCAAACCATTCAACTACGTGTTTGCATGTGTCAATCCATAAATAAATAAAGCATGCGACACAAGTTTAAGGAAAAATCCCCAAAGGGTAAAACCTTTTTATTTTTAGAACTCTAACAAGTTTACAAGATCATTGGCTTACATACAATCTTGCTTTCGCCCACAAGAGTAACGCACGGTGTCTTCGACAAACCTCCAAAGCAACAGCTAGAAACAAAACAACAATGGTTCACAGGCAACTATACCACAAGGACCGCAATCCTAGACACACAGTCTTCTCGGGGCAAGTTATCCTCCCCACAAGAGTAAACAACAGCAAAGTGTGTTCTTCAAACAACCAAACAATTCACTAAAGCATATGGGAGTTTTGTGAATTGAAAACAAAAAGGGGATTAAACCCTAAAAGGAAGAAACTAAAAGAATTCTGCTTTCGCAGTTTTTTTGTCCTGTAACACGCTGAGACTTCTAAAAGAAAACGAAACCATTCAATGAGTATTTATAATAAAAATGTGTCGCCTTGAAATACGAGCTCGTTCGAACGAGATAAGGGTCTCGTGCGAACGAAGTACAGATGTCATTCAAACTACATCTTGTGACATCCATATGTCGCTCGAACGAGATAGCTATCTCGCTTGAACGACCTGGGCATCAAAATCGAGGTACATTTCCGGACTTAGAAAAAATACTCATACACAAATTCTGATGAAAAAGTCCGCTTCAACACATAGAAAATATTTTGTAAAAATATCTCAAAAGCTCTAAGTGGAAAGTTAAGGTATTTAAAACAAAACTTTACCAAAGTAAACTTCGCGGAGTCTTTTGATGAAGAACTTGATATTCGGATCCTTCTTTCATGCTTGAATGTTCTTGAATGCTCTTCGACGGTGTAGCGGTATTTGACATACTAAATTGATAACGGACTTATAAAAATATGTCCTTACAAATCTCCCCCTATGTCTATGCCGGTACATACATAAAAACATTCGAATTATAAAATATTAAAATGCCTATACAAATCTACACTCCCATGAATAAATTTGCAATATCTTAAACAGTTCTTCCAAAATCTTCATCAAATTTCAGAGCTTTTCTCATCAGGGTGTGCAATGATCATCAATCTTTGTACCTACACACATGAGATAAAGCAAAAACCTTCGTGACGCATCGAGTTTGGAATGATATAAGAATAAAGCATTAATAATCAAATCTACCCATAATGCAAAAACTCCCCCATAACATGATAATTCTTTCTCCCCCTTTTTATGATGTCCCCAAATAGACAGATAAGAAGAAAAAATCAAAACATGGAGTGTCACGACAAAATGCATAGCAAACATGGATCAAACTACGCGCATGCAAAGGTATGTCTCAAAAACATACACAAACTATTTTTGGATTTTTCAATTTTTTCATACAAAAATAAGATACTAAAAATCACACCATGGATTTAAACTCAAACAACCAAGTCATGGAAATGGAATGTATGGGTGTGAACAATTTCGATAGGTTAATCCACTCAATCAATTAGATGTGCATGATTCATATGTGTACTCCTAATGAATGAACATCAAAAGTATCCTTACGTGTAAAAAATTATTGAATTTAGATGACATCGTCTTATACAAATCAAAGTCAAAGTGATTTCCACACCAATAACATCCAAAACTATGTAGCGCTTTTTCAAGACTTTAAAGGATGTGCAAACTCTTTATAATGCTCCATTCAAACTCCCTCATATGTTTTCTTTTAGAGGTGTATAAACTAAATTCTCAAACTTTGGAGAATTGGTGCAAAAACCTAATTGGCCCATAATTGGCATGAATTACTTTTTATTGCCTTTAAATTTTTTCGGGCTCTTTTAAACCTATTTGAACCCGGATAATAAAATTCCTCAATTTTTTAGGTCCAATTTAAACGGTGGCTTAATAGCAAAGGATAAATGATAATCTTTCGTAGCCCTTCACCATTTTCAAATAAAACACACAAACTCACAAACGGCTCTTACATGCACAACTTTCTTATAAAGTTTTATCGCGCTTGGTTCATTTTTAAAGACAGGATTGAAGTGAAAACACCCAACCAACATGTGATAAGACAAAAACAATAATCAAACAAATCTGTGCATGTGTGCAATAAAGGAAATCATGAGTCAAACATGTAGGAAGTAACACTTAATTACATCTTAATGACTCCACGCATTATAAAACACATGGTTGAATTGACCTATTGTCTCAAAACATTATCAAATAGTCACAAGAATAAATGGAATGAAATTTTGACTTGGTCATCCTAAGTGTTCATCCATAAAAGGTGCAAAACAAAATACAAAACTCTTTTTGGATTTTTCGAAAAAATTTATCAAAATAAAATCTTTTTGTATTTTTCAAAAAATTTCAAAAGCAAAAATTTATACAAAAAGTACATATCACAACGCTAACAAACATAAATATCATGAAATAAAAAAAACTAGCGTGTGACAAACATGTGAACACAATCATCTATATGATATGCAAGAGAAGAATCATGTGCAAGCAAATGGTAATCAACTTGTCTAAAATCTAGCGTATTCAAAAGTGATTTCCTAACCCAAACGGATGTAACACGTTGACACGGGATTTTGGGAACCAACAAAATACTAGACTTTGACTTCCTAGGACCTCTTACAAGATCAAAACAAAATCTCCTAAGGTGAGCTTTCCTACCAAAATATGAACATATGTAAACGGGTGGAACGACACCTATAGGTTGACCTTTTCTAAAGTCCATGAGAACGGTTGACCCTCTAAAATAAATAATGGTTTTGGCTTTATCAATAGAAGCATGAGAACAAGATGATCCATTACCATCACTATCAAACCTACTCGAGTCTGTCAAATCATTTTTTAACTTCAGAATTTTTTACTCAAGCAAAGAATTAAACTCTTACAATTTAAGGGATGCCTTTTTCAAATTTTCAACAATTCCTAAAAGCGTATCTCTATCCCCCTATATTAAAGCAAACCTTTTCCCAAGAGTCTCTTCACGTGCCACAAACTCATTGACTAAAATATTTTTATCCTCTTTGGCACAAACACAAACCATCGAAATTTTAAGGTCCTCCAATTATTTTTCTAAAAATAGGACCCTATCATCACTCTCCTTCTTGGACAATTTTAAAGAAACAAAGTCATGGTCCAAGGAAACACATTTTTCACGATAAAAATATCTTTGATTTTAAACCGTTTGCAAAAGATCCAACGCGGATTTAAAACGAGAATTTTTTTTTCCAAAAACTTAATTCTTTTAGCAAACGTCAAATTCAAATGATTTATATCATCAAAACTCTGACTCGTGTCATCAAAGGGGGGCATCTGATTAGATAAGTGTTCCATCGGAAAAATTACAATTTTTTCACAAAACTGATTTAAAAAACATCAATATCACACAAATTTTGCGAAAAATAGGAATAAGCGATAAATTAGCGCAACCCACTCCAATACCAATTTGACGACGTGAGAAGTCGAATTGTATCAAAAAAATAAATCCTTGAAAAAATCAGGATCGCGTGATAAATTAACTTAACCCGCTCTGATACCAATTTGAAAAATTGAATAAATGCGATGTGTGATAATTGATTAAATAAATTCACAAGTTTCCAATTAAACCTTATTTAATTAGAGTCTACTTTTAAACAAACTTAAATGAGCCCCAAACCATTCAACTATGTGTGTGCGTGTGTCAATCCATAAATAAATAAAACATGTGACACAAGTTTAAGGAAAAATCCCCGAAGGGCAAAACCTTTTTATTTCTAGAACTCTAACAAGTTTACAAGACCATTTACTTACATACAATCTTGCTTTCGCCCACAAGAGTAACGCACAGTGTCTTTGATAAACCTCCAAAGCAACGGCTAGAAACAAAACAATATTGGTTCACACGCAGATATACCACAAGGACCACAATCCTGAACATGCAGTCTTGTCGGTGTAGGTTATCCTCCCCACAAGAGTAAACAACAGCAAAGTGTGTTCTTCAAACACCAAAACAATTCACTAAAGCATATGGGAGTTTTGTTGATTGAAAACAAAAAGGGGATTAAACCCTAAAAGGAAGAAGCCAAAAGAATTATGCTTTCGCAATTTTTTTGTTCTGTAAAATGATGAGTCTTCTTAAAGAAAACTAAACCATTTAATGAGTATTTATAATAAAAATGCGCCGCCTTGAAATGCGAGCTCGTTCGAATGAGATAAGGGTCTCGCGTGAATAAAGGATAGATGTCGTTCAAATGACATCTCGCGACATCCATATGTCGCTCGAACGAGATAGCTATCTCGCTGGAACGACCTGGGCGTCAAAATTGAGGTACGCTTCAGGACTTAGAAAAAATACTCATACACAAATTTTGATGAAAAAGTCCGCTTGAACACTTCGAAAATATTTTGTAAAAATATCCCAAAAGCTCTAAGTGGAAAGTTAAGGTATTTAAAACAAAACCTTACCAAAGTAAACTTCGCGGAGTCTTTTTTATTAAGAACTTGATATTCGAATCCGTCTTTGATGCTTGAATGTTATTGAATGCTCTTCGACGGTGTAGAGGTATATTAAATACTAAATTGATAACGGACTTATAAAAATATGTCCTCACAAGGGGACTTCAAGGGCCTTTAAGACCAACTTTTTTTTGGCCTCCTTTGTCTTCTTCTCTTCTTCTCTCTTTATCTTATTGTTTCCTTCTCTCTTCTCCTTATCCTTTCTTCTTCTCCTTTTCTTTTTCCATCCCCTTAGATCCTGGACTAAAACCATTAGACCTTAGGGAATCCACCTCAGACCACTTCAAAGACTTGAGACGATCAAACAGAACCGTCTGATCCTCGTCGTCAATCTTTAGCATCCTCCTATTAACAGGTGGCACCATTTCTTTCTCTTCTTCTTTTTCTTCTTCTTATTCTTATTTTTCATCTTCTTATTCTTCCTCTTCCTCTTCCTCTTACACCATTGGATCAGAGGGACCAACTTTAGGAGCCTGTAGGTTAGGAACTTTGTCAACCAGCAAACTAATAAAGTTATCTATAGTATTCATATATTAGACTAAGTAGGCTATAAATTATGGATGCTCACCGTATGTAAGACTCTTTTTAACCCTCCAGGACTTCAGAAGATCAGGAACACTAACTTCACTTAAATGAGATCTTGATTTTTATCACGAGCTGCAAAATCGAGGAAGAAAATCATTAGTCACGGGACGGGAAATAGAAACAGCAAATAAGAAAAGAAGAAACAATAAGGAGATCAAATAAAAGAAATAGCGGCCTATTTATTCTTTACCCAAGTCTAAAATATAGTGTCCCCAGTGTCTCTCGCCCTCACGAAGGGGAGGATGTTGCCAATTTCTGGTAATAAACCCATGACCCCAGTAGTCCTTATAAGAATCATGGTGGCTTACCACCAGAACCCTATCAGCTTTCCTGATCTTCAAATATATAATACCATCGTTGGTGCGTGATCAGACATGACAATAACAGAGCTCAGTAAGACCCAGGTTGGTCCTATACATTGTGTTTATTCTATATACCCCATTCACAATCTTCCAAACATTGGAAGCATACTTTGCGGGGGCAACGTCAAAGTATTTGAAGAATCTATACAAAAGAGGGTTTGGAGGAGATGTGAACCCACCCTGGGTAATTAATAGGGTGTGAATCCAGTGCCCCCTTCATTGTCACGAACATTTTTAGGGAGAGGGGCACAGTCGATTTCAACCCAATTTGAAATATTCTAGGTTTTTCTAAACTCTGTTATCGACTTAATATCTAATGATGACATGAATGATAAAACAGAGAAAAAACCCAAACTACATTTGAAGCACAATAGAAGAAGTGGAAACTAAGAGGAGATGAGCAGAACTTACAAGAATTTATGGGAGCTCTAAAGAAAATAAGATGTTGAAGAAAAAAGCATTGAAAGATCATTTGACGAAGGAAATAGTGAAAGGTAGCTGATGAAGGAGATGTATCTCCAATCTAAAGTTTGAGCTAACCATGAACACGATATCCAAGAAAGATTTTGGCGCTTCATATAACTGCTCGAACCAGCGTACCCTCACTTCTTCAACGAAACTATAAATTTGTTATGGTGTTTGGCTTTGGATGAGCGTACCCTCTTGAGTTCGCCAGAATTGCAAAATTCCACTCCAGTTTTAAAAATAAAGTTTCAAGTCTAGGCCTTCAATTAAATTAAAATTTATTGGCCCAAATATTTAGCCTAAAAATTTTAGGGGCAATTGTGGGGACCCATTTATCTTGGCCCAAGAAAGTATACGACTAGCCCAGCCTGTAAGAGGAACATCCCGAACAAAATCTATTATCCATTAAAGACTTATGTATTTCACATACATTCAAATACTTACGGATATACTCAAATTGGTTACCAATAATATTGAAGGAGATATTCAGGTAATACACTAGTTATCCACGTGTTAATCGAGTTACTTGAACAACTCAAACTCTTATTGTGCACATCTATGTAAACCCTAACCCGAGGCAAAGGGGTGTAATCTCGAGCATTGAGAGACACTAATAAGAACATAGTAACCTTTCCACAGATGTAGGCAAGTTGTTGAACCACGTGTATCGTTATTGGTTGTGTGATCTTTTACTTTCTGCATTGGTAATCGCTTTCGTGGATCTTTATTGTGATATTTCTTGTACTCACACTAGGCATCATATACTTAAGTCTTTTCACAATCGCCTTGGAAATAATGTTTTAAACAATATTGCAACAAGATATCATCCTAAACTCTTATATTATTTCGGGGCTACGAACCTTAGGTACAAGACTAATGATAGTATTGTTTTGTTGTTTTAGGATTCTCCCTTCTTTAAAGAAAGATAACACCGCATTTGTATCATACCACTCCACTATCTCCCAATTATGTTTAAAGAATCTAGCATTGTAATCATAACCTCATATAGTTAATATATCTTTATCCTTAGAGATTAACTTGGGGCAATGGCATGAATGATACGGTATGAATTTGATGAAGCTTTATAGAGACCTCTTGGACTACACTCGAAGTGTGTTTGTAAAATGGAATAGGATAATCTAAGTGACATGGGGTACATGAGTATACATATACTCTTAGACCACTATTGCTAGTTTTGAAGAAAAACTTGTGCAGCACATTAAATAAAAAAGAACGTGCATACCCCGTATAATGAGCAGATACCTTATTCAACTCCACCAAAATCTTAGTTTGGAAAAATATGTTTGTTGGATTGTGCTAGAGATAATATGGGTACGATTAAGACCATGAAGATCCTATTATGTGTACTCATAAGTCTCATAGTCATTTTCAAATAACACGATTTTGTCATAATCAATTTTCTACCCAGTCAACATGGTAAAGTTTATAGGAGTAAACCCTATCTACTTTTATGGGAAGTATAATGTGTGGGTTGTTCCCACCACTTCTCAAGTAACAAAATAACGATGCCCTTATCAATCTGCGTAGAGCATGGTATAATGTCTCTAAAAATATTTCCCTCAATATGCTCAGCAATCCAATTCCAACCCACCTCGCATGGGTCATATCTTTCCAATAATTATGGGTAGACCTTATCGAAACAAATTTTAATGTCCTCGGTTACCTAATAATAATAGTCTTTTTTCAAATAAAATAACTTACTGAAAGTCAAATATTAAACCTACAAAAATAATTAAATTACACGACAAACGTACCTCGTTCGCCAAAGCCCTAGACGACCAATGTATCTACATTCACCATGTAAATGGGGTGCCTGCATATTTTCGTTGCCCTACCATAAATCCAAAGTCCTCAATTGGATGGTAAGTCTCATAGGGGACAACGCGCTAAGAAATTTGGTGTGTTGTCTATGCACAAACTTCCTTATTCATTCCATGACAAAGTATGGGTTGAATATGACAATTTCGAGGGAAAAAATGAGGAAATATGTTATAGAGAACTTATGGCATCTTTTAATGTCCACCCAAATTTAGATTTAAATTGTTTAACTAAATTACCCTTGTCATTTGAAATGTCATGCTACAGATTCCATTGTGGAGTTTCAAATGCCTTCTAATACGCCCATTTTGTGGAGCAAAATAGCATTAGAGCGTTTTACTTGAGAAAAATGCTCCAATGACTTGGAGATGGTCTAAAGCCTTAAGAAAAATAAGATTGTGGTAACATTTTGACAAATCTAAGGCTATTTTCCTCTCAAATTGTCAAAATAGTTGTGGTGTCTAATTATGGTGCAATGGCTGGGCCACATGTCGTGCGATTTTTACCTTGTCCTAAAGCTACAAGTGGTTGATCCAAATTATTATTTAATGAATAAATTGTGACATGTAAATTAACTGTTTAATGAAGAGTACTAATTGATATAAAAATTGGTTAATGATAGTTATAAAATAAAAATATTATTTGTGATATAAATGAAACAACGATACTATAAAAAAAAAATCTATTAGATATATTATGAAATAAGGGAACTGTCGTGGATACTTGGTCCTAACCTCCTTCATCGTGTAAATTGTGGGATTCACCTTCCCCCTACTGCTCAATGGAATTATCCACCTCGTAGGTATGACTTTGTGTATCAAGCTTTAGTCAAACCTCATCCCGATTTAGGCATAAGTCACTTATCAAAAAAATTATGCATAAATCTGTAATACCCCGTAATTTTATTGATTTGTATTTAAGGGATTAATTGAATTAAATGAGAATTAATTGCGAATTAATCCGGATATAAATACTAACGAGATGTGAGCTGGTATTTGATTATGATGTTAAAATTGAATATTTCTGAGTATATATGGTAATATATGAGTATTGAAAATATTTAAATTGTCAAGAAGCAGAAATACTCGTGTCAGAAATGAATTTATTTAAATAAAAAAAAAGTAAATTATATTTTATCAACTGAATGATCATTTTGAGTGCGCCAACGCGTCCGGAAGGGTCATAATAGTTAGAAAACACTAGCCGGGGGTTTAGTTTGGGTCCCGAGGCATTTTTAGGCCAAACCGGCAACCTAGAAGGGTATTTTGGTGATTTTAAAAATTGAGGAATTAAAACCCGCAAATTTTAGAGTTTATTTTTATATTTTTAAAGAGGCCACTAAGGCTATTACCAGCAAAAGGCAAGAGAGTGGGCTACGGGAGTTTTGAGAGGAGTTAGAGAAAAGTTAAAAGAGGTTCCACTAAACCATCTTCCATCACCAGCATTTTGAAAGGAAATTGTGACCAGGAAGAAGAGAGAAAGCCAACCTTGATCATCAACAACGAATCAGAACATCGAATTTAAGGCAAGTGATTTGATGTCATTAATTGCAATGAATATTTCCTCCATATTTAGTGTAGAAACTTTATATGCTTGAAAGTTTTGATGAAAAACCAATGGGATTGTTGTATAAACTCTTAATTTTGGTTAGGGGTTGCATGTAGAATGATTATGGACGAAATTGGTAACCAAAAACCTAACTTTGATGATTTATAAACGGATTAATGATGAGTGTTTAGGTACAATAAAATTATGGATTCATGTTCATAGGGTTTGGGGTAAAATTTGGGGATTTATGATAATTGCATGTTGATTAGGAGGATTTGACCCCAAAAATATGTTAAGAAGCGACCTAGGAGGACTTAGATTAGTTTAATAAAAATAAAACTTAATTGGGATGATCTTAGAATGGATTTTAGAGAAGAGGAATTGAAGAAAAAACGTGTTGGGAAATTTCTGGGCGTTTTATGCCATCTCGTTAGAAGACCAACCTAGGTCGTTCGAACGACCTCGTTTGAACGAGACTTCTAACGAGATTACAGTACCCCTTCTAACGAGTTGGTATTTCATTCGAAGCCATTCGTTCGAACGACACTCGTTTGAACAACCTCGTTCGAACGAGATTTCTAACGAGTTGACCAAATGGCCTTTTTAGGCCTAATTTTATTTCGAACTTCCAGTAGACTTATTTAATTGAGTGTTAACCTTCCCTTGTTGACTAGTGGGTATAGTTGTGAGATTGAAGGACGTTGAGGATTAAAACTTAGAATTTTGTAATAAATCGGATGACATTTATGGGTTAGGGAATAAGTACCTAAAATTACGACGTGAGAGGGGTTGACAACTCTTAATGTATATTATTCGTGGATGTGTAAACGTGTAACATTTAATGACGATATAGGAATGTAAAATATACCTCTATTGATATTATAAGATATCTAAGATGTGTGAATGCTTAGTATATGTGGTTATCTGTGTATAACATACCTACCATACTTGCTATCACGGGAGGTTGGCGTACGATCAGGGCCATCTAATCTTTGTGTGCCTACGGGGGGATTTAGATTGGTACCTCGAGGACATAAGTCAGAGAATGACTTATTGAGGAGTTAATAAGTCTGTTGATCATGGGAGCGTAGGTATGTGCGTGACCCATGTGATGTGCACTATGTTCACCTCTATTATGTGTGATTGTTACTTATCAACACGGTTCCTGAGAGATTTGGAATACGTGATCCTTATGTACGTGATGTACTGGGATTTGATAGCAGAGTATGTGTGCACCGTAACTTAGTCTAGGGGTGCCATTATTGTATATTTATGATAAGAATGATGTACTGGAATACTGAAATGAACTGTTTATATAAGTACAAATGTGAATTAATGTAACGTCTTTTGTAGAGTTAAAAATGGGAAAACTCTTAGTAATTATTGCAACTAATCCTGAGGAATGAAGGTAAAACTCTATGTTTATATTAAAATGACGGTAATTTAAACTACGAATAGTATAGTAAACTCAGATATTGTATTAGACTAGTTAGTTAGTGGAATAACTAGAATGGGTACGGGTACGTAGGAGTGCACACTTAGTTGAGAGGTGAGGAACTCATGTGAGTGCACGCACTATCATGTATTTTATATTCACTATTTAATGATATTAAACACTTGATATATTTTAAACTGTTTTCACAATCGGGCTCTGACCCGTTTACTTTCAAATCTATTTTCTTGTAAAAATCTTTTAGGTGTCCAGCCACGAGGACACCAAGCATAGAAGTTCCATTCCGGTGACGTGTTGTAGCTGCTGTGGAAGTTACAGGACCTCGATAGTAGACGCCTTCACTTTCTATCTTGACTCTATTTCAGATTTACTCATTTGTAGGGCATGTCGCCCCTTTTCTTTTAGAGACATCTTACTTACTCAGTTTTATTTCAGATTTTGGGTTGTAATTATTTAGTGATTCAGACTCTGTATTCAGTTTTATTCAGTATTTCGGATTATTTCCGAGGAGTGTTCCTTTAGATTCATATATTTCTCTATCATTGTAATGTGACTATAATGTGGTTGTGATATCATTATTTCACAATGTAATACTTATTGCATGTTAATCGGTTATAATTAAAAATTGACAAATCACTTTTTAAATATTAGTTGGCTAGTAATTGTTAAAACGTTTTTCGACAATGATGCTATGAACTGAACCAACTTGACATTTTGTATTAATTTGAATAAAGGAGTAGCTACCCGGTATTTAATTAGTCGGGGTGTCACAGGTGGTATCAGAGCATCAGGTTCTAGTGTCCTTAGGATCTGTACGGCTTGTTATGTTTTCGCGTAGCTTTCTTTGATATAGAGCCCTATATTTTAGGATTGTTGTATTCTTTTATGTATGTTTCGCTCTTTATCTATTTTGAGATAATAACTGGGAACTTATAAGAATTTACTCTCATTTTAGATGCCTCCACGATGTGTACAGCGAGTTCCCAGGGATACTCAGACCGAGCCACAGCCTGCACCAGTTCAGGGCTCCATGAATGCCGCAGAGGTTGTCGCTATTGTAGCCTAAGCGGTAAATGCCGCCCTAGTAGTTGTGCAGCAGACACCACCCCAGGTGCCGGTAGTCGTGCCAGTACAGGCTCATGCATTCCCATCTTCTTGGTAACCTATTCGTGATGCTTTTCAGAAAGCACACCCTCCGGAGTTTGCAGGTAGCTCCGACGTCGTTGTGTCCAGTCAGTGGAAGAAGGACATCCAAAGGCACTTGAGGATGTATGAGTGCACGGATGTTTAAAAACAGATACTGGCTACTTTTAATCAAGTAGGATCAGCGTTGCAGTGGTGGGAGTCCATTACCACCACGGAGGGGAGAGACATCCTTTCTATTCAAGAGTTCTGGGTACGATTCGACCGCAAGTTTTTTCCATCAGCCGTTCACACCAAAATGAGGAGGAAGTTAATAAACCTCAAGAAGGAGGGGAGGACCGTGGCAGAGGATGAGGCCGAGTTCACTAATCTCTTGAACATCGTTCCCAATGAAATTTCGACCGAGGTGAAGAAGATTCAGAAGCTCATAGATGGGTTGACCTGGAGGATCCATCAGCACTTGTTGGGTAATCTCTCCTTGGCCACTTATTCTGATGTGGTTAACGTAGCACTACTTCACTGCCAGGACCACCACTTTCACTTGTCAGAGGGTAAGCGATCAGGAGAGTCCGGCCATCAGGGCAGGACAGGGGGGAATGGTGTCAGCGGGGCACAATCTGCTCAGGGTCAGCACGGGCAGGGTGATCAGGGTTCCCAACAGGGGGATTTTAAGAGGTTTAGATCTGGGGGTTTCAGAAATGGTCAGGGAGATTTTCAGCAGGGTCAGCATAGCCATCAGGGTCAGCAGGGCCAGCATGGCCAACAGTAGCAATTTCATCAGGGCCAGCATGACCAGGGGAGAAATGGCAACGGCCACCAGGGTCGTGGGCAGTAGGGTCCGAGAGGGAGAAATTTTCTGAGGAAATGTTTCACTTGTGGCAAAACTGGCCACAAGCGCCAGGAGTGTCCTGAAAGGGGCAGGGCCCCACAGCAGCAGCAGCAGGGTGCTCGACACGAGCCCCAGAGACCTTTATTTCCCGCCGCCCTCCCCGCACCACTGCAGATGCCAGCTTTGCTACCCATTTTCGCAGTCCCAGTTCAGCAGGAATAGCTTCATTACGGGCGAGTCTATCAGCCCCAGCAGTCCGCAGTCCTATAGGATCCACCTGCTATTGAGGGTATGTTCTCTATTCAGGGGATTATGGGGCGTATTTTATTTGATACGGGAGCCACACACTATTTTATTATCACGAGATTTGCACGCACTTTGGGGTTGTTAGACACTGCAGAGAGCACGATTACTTGCATAGATTCACCGTTGAGTAGGGCTTCTGTGATTTCTCTTATTTGTAGAGGCGTGAGTATAGAGATCAGGAGGTTTACTTTACCTGCTTATATGTTAGTATTAGAGATGACTGAGTACGATGCGGTCGTTGGTATGGATTGACTAGTTGCATATCGAGCTATGATTGACTGTTTCAGCAGGAGTATTATTTTTGCCATTCCCGAGCAGGAGATGTTCTTAGTGGCGATGCCTCGCCCTGAGGGAGGATCGTCCACTCATTTGTACTATATAGAGGAGGAGACCTCTAAGGAAGTGGTATTACCACTCGATTCGATTCCAGTTGTTAGGTAGTTTGCTGATGTATTTCAGGATATACCTGGATTACCTCCTAGTAGAGAGATAGATTATGTTATCGATTTGACGTCGGGCACTCGGCCAATTGCCCGCGCACCTTACCGTATGGCTCCAGCGAAAATGAGAGAGCTAAGGGATCAGATAGAGCAGTTGTTGGGAAAGGGGTTTATCCGAAGTACTTCATCGTGGGGTGGCCCTGTGTTATTCGTAAAGAAGAGGGATGGATCGTTGAGGTTGTGTATAGATTATCGGGAGTTGAATAAAGTCACGATACGAAATAAGTATCCGTTACCCCAAATCGATGACTTATTCGACCAAATGAGAGGAGCTTCCTTCTTCTCAAAGATTGACTTGCGATCGGGATACCATCAGTTGCGTATCAGGGAACAGGACGTCTCGAAGACTGCCTTCTTGATGAGATATGGTTCCAATGAGTTTCGAGTTATTCCTTTTGGCTTGACCAATGCCCCAGCCGTGTTTATGGACTTGATGAATAGAGTATTCAGAGAGTTCCCCAGACCAGTTCATCATTGTCTTTATTGATGACATTCTAGTTTACTCCCAGACAGAGGAGGAACACGCAGAACACTTGAGACAGGTTTTACAAACGTTGCGTCAGAACGAACTTTATGCGAAGTACGAGAAGTGTGGGTTTTGGCTGAAGGGGGTACAGTTTTTTGGGCATATCATTTCAGACCGGGGGATATCTCTTGATCCAGGGAAAGTATCAGCGGTGAGGGAGTGGGGACAGCCCACGACACCGACTAAGATTCGTAGTTTCTTGGGCTTAGCAGGATACTACAGGAGGTTTATTCAGGGTTTCTCAAAGATAGCGAGTCCTTTGGCACATCTGACTCGCAAAGGTGTGCCATTCATCTGGAGCGATGCCTGTCAGTTGGAATTCGATGAGTTGAAGGATAAGTTGACCTCAGCGCCTGTGTTAGCATTGCTAAGATCGAGAGTTGAGTATCTAGTCTACACTGATGCGTCCTTACAAGGACTTGGAGGTGTACTGCAATAAGAGAGTCAGGCTATAGCTTATGCTTCCCGTAAGCTTAAGCCTCACGAGAAGAATTACCCCACCCACGACTTGGAGTTAGTGACAGTCGTATTCTCTCTTCAGATTTGGAGACACTATCTCCTGGGAGGAAAATTTTGGCTGTTCACAGACCACAAGCCTCTACAATACCTCTTCACGCAGAAGGAACTTAATATGCGTCAACGTCGGTGGCTTGAGTTTGTGAAGGACTTTCAGTTTGATATCTAATATCACCCAGGGAAGGCTAACGTGGTAGCAGACGCGTTGAGCCGTAGGCTAGTAGATGGGGTGGTCGAGGTGTGGAAGCTAAGTGGAAGAAGTTGGGACATTAGGATGCAGTGGCCCGATCATTCATGTATGTGATGATTGTTACACCTCAGATTGTTACGAGAGTGATAAAGGCCCAGGCAAAAGACTCATTCTGTCAGGAGCAGATAGTTTGATTACTAGCATAGGGAGCCGAGTCATATACCGTTAGTTCAGACGGGGGATTACGCTTCAATGGGAGACTGGTCATTCCGGAAGGGGAAGACTTGCAACACGAGGTAATGACAGAGTCGCACGGCTCGCGATTTGCGGTACACCCCGGTGGGGATAAGATGTACCAGGACATGAGGCGACTGTACTGGTGGAGCGGGATGAAGAGAGATATTGTCGAGTTCGTTTCTAAATGTGCCACTTGTCAGCTTGTAAAGGTGGACCATCAGAGACCGGCGGGACTTCTACAGCCATTAGAGGTCCCTATGTGGAAACGGGAGAGCATTTCTATGGATTTCATCACGGGGTTACCTACGTCACAGAGGGGTCACTACTCCATATGGGTAATCGTGGATCGGTTGACCAAAGTTGCTCATTTTCTGCCAGCACGGACAGATTACACTACGGGACAGTATGCCCATATTTTTATAGCGGAGATAGTGAGACTTCATGGGGTGCCTCTAAATATCGTATCTGACCGAGACAAGATTTTTGTTTCACAATTTTGGGAGAGTTTCCAAGAGGCAATGGGTACGGAGTTGCGGCTGAGTACGGCATATCACCCGCAAACTGATGGGCAAACAGAGCGGACAAATCATATGTTGGAGGACATGTTGTGCATGTGCATCCTAGACTTTGGAGGTGGTTGGGAGCAATACCTTCCACTGGTGGAGTTTTCTTATAATAACTCCTATCAGTTCACCATTGGCATGGCTCCATTCGAGACGTTTTATGGTAGACCTTGTCATTCCCCAGCATATTGGTTAGAGGTGGGGGATAACAAACTCTTTGGGTCGGAAGTGATTCAGGACACTTCGGCAAGGATAGAGATGATACGGAGCCGTATTCGAGTAGCTCAGGACCGGCAGAAGAGCTACGTTGATGCCAAGAACTTCTTCAAAGAATTCAAGGTCGGGGACCAAGTGTTACTTAGAGTATCTCCTATGAAGGGGATTATGCATTTTGGGAAGAAGGGGAAACTGGCACCAAGATATGTGGGACCATTCCCTATCATCGAGAGGATTGGGCCAGTTGCGTATAGACTTGGATTACCGGAGCACTTGCATAGGATTCATGATGTGTTCCATATTTCCTCACTAAGGAAATATCTGAGGGACGACTTGGCCCATACTCACATTGCTTTAGAGGACATCGATCTTCAGCCCGATAGTTCCTACGAGGAGGGGCCGATTGCTATTCTGGACCACAGCGAGAGGAAACTAAGGTCAAAGATAGTACCATTAGTACACGTGCAGTGGCGGTATCATAATGCCGAGGAGTCCACATGGGAGCGCGAGGATGAGATGCACGAACGTTATCCAGAGCTATTTTTACCAGGTACTCATTAGTTCTTAATTTCGGGATGAAATTCTGTTATTAGGGGGGACGTATGTAATACCCCGTAATTTTATTGATTTGTATTTCAGGGATTAATTGAATTAAATGAGAATTAATTGGGAATTAATCCGGATATAAATACTAACGAGATGTGAGTTGGTATTTGATTATGATGTTAAAATTGAATATTTCTGAGTAAATATGGTAATATATGAGTATTGAAAATATTTAAATTGTCAAAAGGCAGAAATACGACAATTTGGGAAATTTAATTGGAACGCGCATCTCAGTCGCGTCAGAAATGAATTTATTTAAATAAAAAAAAGTAAATTATATTTTATCAACCGAATGATCATTTTGAGTGCGCCAACGCGTCCGAAATGATCGAAATAGTCAGAAAACACTAGCCGGGGGTCTAGTTTGGGTTCCAGGGCATTTTTAGGCCAAACCGGCAACCTAGAAGGGTATTTTGGTGATTTTAAAAATTGAGGAATTAAAACGCACGAATTTTAGAGTTTATTTTTATATTTTTAAAGAGTCCACTAAGGCCATTACCAGCAAAAGGCAAGAGAGTGGGCTACGGGAGTTTTGAGAGGAGTTAGAGAAAAGTTAAAAGAGGTTCCACCAAACCATCTTCCATCACCAGCATTTTGAAAGGAAATTGTGATCGGAAAGAAGAGAGAAAGCCAACCTTGATCATCAACAACGAATCAGAACATCGAATTTAAGGCAAGTGATTTGATGTCATTAATTGCACACAATATCATATCCATACATTTCTCGTACAATATATGCCTTCGAGGCTCGATTATGAGATCTAAATCATAGGAAATATAGCTCCAAGGGATAGTTTGGGCACTCGCATTGTTGAAATATTTCACTCTATATACATCACGCATTAGTGATCCCCTCCCAAACTCCACCCATTATGTATCGTAGCCGAGATGCATGTATGTGGAATCGATGGCATCGGGTCATCAGTTAGGGTCACGATTGTATATACTTTGTTTTGGTCACACTACTCGTAGACCATGTCAGTTAGTGACGGTAATGCGAGAGCTGAAAACCCAACACGTTGATGCCTACAATGAACCTTTAGGCACAACATGTGAATACCATCCCCTATATGCCAAATAGCTCACTACTCTGTTATGATATGAGACTATACCACCTCATGCATATCCAAGTGGTGGATCCCCACCCATGCTTGCCATTGAATCTTTGTGTATGTCTTTATCTAGCTGGTTATGGGACCTAAGAAGGTTGTGATGAATATGCCATATAACAATCAAGATATCATCTAGCCCCCATGTTAGAACGTGGGGTAACTGATCGGCATTCTCCCTTTTACACCCATCACTTGCTAGAGGAACAAAAGGTGCTCGAAATACCAAAACTATAAATGATGAAATTAAATTTAGTATGTCTGGTGAAATTTAACTTTATGCGATTAAAATCAAATGATGAAATTTAATTAATTTAGTCATATGATCTAGGTCAATTCAGGTGTATAGCATCAACTTAATTAAATTTCTACTTGTCCCCTACGGAAATTAAAGGCGAAAGCTAAGCCAATCGGATATAATTATTTCTGGATATGAAGAACAATTGGCCCATTGCATAAACTTTGAACTCACGCGGGTTAACCCAATGCATAAACTTGGAATGGTTGTAGATATCCAGTATAATCCCTAGGTAGTATCTTCTTCTCCATTGTCTCCTTTAGGCATTTGAAGTAAGTTTGTTATACCCCGCTCGCATTAATATATCGTGTTGTGAGAATCGATATTACATGTTAACGTACTCAAAAGTCTATTGCTCATTATTGAATGACATAATGTCACCTCGAACAATATTCATCCTCGTCACCATAATGAAGTTCTTTAGTGCATCAAGGCAAGTGATATCATAAGTATGATTGTACTTATCGATTGTAACAAATGCCAAACTGCAAACTTACATCATAATTTATAATTTTCTTGTTGCTAAAAAAGACTCAGGCGCTTCTTTATATCTCGTACTCAAATTCAATATGGGTTATAAAAATAAATTCTATCGAGAATGAAATTATGAATGTAAGGAGCACCACTTAAAGAGGATCAATCACAATATCAAAATACAGAAGCACGGACACTAGGATGTTTTCAGGACTCAAAATATTAACGAACAAAACTCATGGAAGAGGTATGAGTGCTCAAAGATTGGTGAGTAGAGTGGAGCATCTTATTGGGAGGAATGTACATCCACCTCATACAGGATGAAGGCCACAAATCCAAGTCACCCATAAGGGTTTACGGGTGAGAAAAAGGGTAAATATATATACAAAAAAAGAGGAATTGTATGGTCCAACTTCCCATATCACATAACTAGGGAGTTGTTTAAGAGGTCAATACCCTTTTTGCACAATCACTAAAGGAAAATGATCCTCCCAAGAAGTTTACTCTCCCACTATTTTATATTTATGAATGAAAGATATCCTAACGACCATGTTCTCTAGTATCATTAAGATATGGCCTTGTAAAATAATAATGAGGCACTCATGTGTTTCATTTTCCCTATAGCTTACCCTATGTGGCTTAAAAGTGGTTTAAGAAGTTATCGATGGGTTATTTAGAGTTCTTCAAGAAAGTTGTAGATTCCTTTATATGGCTAAGATCATTGATTAGGCATAAATTCTTCACATTTATCCCCTTAATTTCAGTATTTTTATGATCCCGTGCGGTGTAAATAGCTTAGATTTGTCTCATATTTATGCTACTAACACTTTTTGGCAAGTATTTCATATATTTGTATATCTCTTATGTGTTTTACAAGTATTTCATGCAAGAAAGATGGACAAGAGAACTCAAAATAGTGAATGAAACCAAGAATCGGGGAGTTGAAGGGAATTTTCATAATTTTTCAGCCATAGTCCAGAGGTGGGGCCAACTGGAAAGTTGAAGAGCTTTCAATTACAAGAACACTGGAAAAAACGGCACCTAAATTCGAGCTACGGTGAAGAAGTTATGTCCATTTGAAGTTGAGAAAGAAATCCAAGAAAAAAGTTGTCAGACCCAAACTGAACCGAACCTGAGAAAAAGAACCGGTTCGCCCATTTGTCACGCACCAGATCCGTTACAAAATTAGCCACGCTCCAGACCCGTTAGAAAATTAGACATGCTTTCTAACTGTGACAAATTGCCAGATACGGGATTTTTATTTTGTGCTTATCTTTTAGCCAAAAGAGTTTTATGTTTTGGAGACTCTTCTAAATGACCTCTAGCCTATATATTTAGTCATTAGGACTCTTTTTATTAAGATTTCATTGATGTAAAATCTCCATAACAAGTAGGAACATTTAGGAGAAAGATTCACATATTTTGCACCATTGATTCAAGAGCTTTTCCAATTTTTCTTCAATCTTTGATTTCTTCTTGCATGTTCTTGTTCTTCAATCTTGGTAACTTTTATTTCCAGCACTTTTATTATTATTTCCCATGTTAGGATAGGTTTTTAAAGGTTAGGATGCATGAACCCAACCTGATGTGGTAGTTGCATGTGTATAAAATTAGTCCTCTAAATTTAATGATTTATTACGACCCTATTGCGTAGAAACGCGACTATTGTAGATCTTTGGATCTCGTTTGCTTCCGGGTAATCGGGATGCTTCAGAATGCAATTCGAGTGTAACTATCGCAATACCGATTTACTCGTCCTCTGATTAAGTATGGTGCGGGCTTGAACCTTATATACGTAATGCTTGGGAGTACTAAATTCTGGGTCTAATTAATCACTTAAATTTACGATTAGTTTTATACCATCAATACTCTAGGGTTGGGGGATTGTGTCTCTACCTTAATTTTCTAATTAGTTTTAGTTAACTTCTTTATTTTTCACTTTTTCCTTTCTCACTCAATCATCATCTTTTACACTTTATTTTTTGAAGTAATAAATCAATTAAAATCTATCAAACATTCCCTGTGGATTCGATACCCAGACTCGCCACTATACTCCGCAAGAGTGTAGTTAAAGTTTAGTTTTTTTTTTGTATTGTGGTCGGAAGCCGATAACAACGACTAGCGTATTTACACGTACGCTCGGTTTTCAACACGATCAATCATCATAATAAGTTATTTATAAATATTATCAATTACATTATTATACTTAAGAAAAATTCATATGAGAGCCTTCGAGAATATGCTCAGAGGTACTAGGAGATGCACAATAAGGTGGATAACTTCTCTGATTAAGTTGGAGTATCATTATTTAAAATTAGACTACTTAGTGACTCTTTATACCAATCTTTACCAAATAGGAGGTAACCACCATTGATGTCAAGATGTTAAGAATCAATAAGTGTGTGAAGGTGGAAGATATGGTGATCGGGAGATACCAAACCAATAGTCGAAGTAAACAACTAGTGATGGGAAATATGAGATTAATGGGATGAAAATATCAAGAGTTAAACTATAGATCGAAATGATGATGAACCCTAAAAAAGATTTTTGAGGAATCAACATTGTGGTCAATGATCCAATTTACAATATCCTCCCAAAATTAAAAATAGATATTTCTTAAAATTATCAAGGACTATTGAGGGATATTTAATAAAGAATAGTTAGACACAATGTTTCTCGTACCACAAGTACCATGGTCAGAAATCTGATAACTACAAGGATGTTAAGTTTCACTTAGAGGAGGTAGTGAAACTTAGGAACTTGGGAAAACTACTGGAGAAGAAGGACTTTAAATAAAGGGTTATGATAAATAAGAAACTATATAATGTTCTAAATGACATTTAGGATGATCAGATAATCAATGTCAAATATAAGGAATCCAACCTCGACCAGATTAAGGCAATGCCCTTAAATTGGAGATGAATAAGGTGACGATTGTCATTACATTTCCAATGGATCCTTTGAAGTTAACAATCGGGAAAAGAAAAATACCAGAGCGGTTAAATATAAAAGGAATATTATATTCACATAGGAATATTTTATGGGAGCAAGAACACCTCGTCATAATTCCATGGGGATCACACCCGAATGGAAAATAGGTACGTGGACAAACTCCTACTTGATTAGGGGAGTTTGTCAAAAGTTATGTAGTTCAAGCTATTTAAAAATTAAACACGCGCCCATGTGGCCTCAAGGAGGCCATGATGTAGTTGACTGGATTTATAGGAAATATGATAATTCATTTGGGAGATTCGATGTTTCCATTTAAGCTATAGGGGACCTCAAATATGATTGACTTCATAGTAATGGATATCAATTCTCCTTATTGTGTTATCCTCGATAAAAGGATTAATCCATAATGTGAAGGTTTTACTATTCACTTACCACCGAAAGCTCAAACACATCACCGATCGAGTAATAATGGGTATTAGGGGTAATCAAGTTATTTCTTATTGATTCTTTATCTTTATCATCCATCCCAATAAATAGAGGGAGGAAAATACGTATCTTTAAGGAAAACTTGGTTCCTGTGAATTAACAACTAAAGTATGTACGACCAATAGTATAAGACTTCGGGGTTGCATTGGCTAATTAGTTATTTGAGTCACTTAACTTTGTGGCCTTTGAGGTTGACCACTATGAGAATAAATTTATCCCCAAAAGCTTGTTGTTATAATATGAGAAAAGGGATTTTTTTGCATTTATGGGAAGAAACCAAGATGTATTTTACCAGCATCCCTATGACATGTCGAGAAGAAATCAAGAGTTCAGGTATCACAAGTTACATGTGGATATAACCTATTCTCATATATCACAAAAGGCTCATCGAATAACCAATGAGAAAGGTAAAGTAATAAATAATGATGACAAGATAATTCTGGAGCCAATGTCGATTAAGGAGGTTAACTTCCCTAATTGTTTATCAAATCCAATGATTATGAGGAGTATAAACGGAAAGTGGATAATATGTGTCAAAATCACTTATTTAAATAGATCTTATTATGGGGATATTTTCCCACTACCCACATTAACCAATTGGTAGACCTGGACGCTAGCCACAAATGAATGATCTCGTTATATGAATATTTTGGGTACCATCAGATGCCTTTGTTCGACCCAAATTAAGAAAATACTTCCTTCATCACCACCTTAGGAATATATTTTTACATCGTTGTGACTTTTGGATGTTTATATATATGATATATTGGTTAAGAGTAACAAAAGAGACCACCTGTAAGACTTTAAGAAAAAACTTTATTATCTTGCGTCACTGGGGAATGAAGCTCAATAATTCTAAACGATTTTTTGGCATGGGTTCGGGGAAATTCCTTGAATATCTAGTCAGATGGTGGGAAATAGAAGCCAACCCCAATCAGATCTAAGTGATTAGGGTATTTTGATCACCAACCTAAATCAGGGGGTCTAGAAGCTCACGAGAATATTAATGCATCTAAATTAATTTTTCTCAAAATCCTTTGGTTGTGTAAAATCATTTTTTTAGTCTTAAATAAGTAAATGAGTGAAATGTGTAATGAAGAGTGTTCCAAGGATCTATAAGAGATCAAGAGTTATTTAGATGATTCGCTTATAATGACCATTCTCATTCCCAAAGAAACCTTACACTTGTATTTGGTCATATTTGATCATGCGGTGAATTTAGCCCTATTTCCCGTAGAAAACAATGAGTCATCACCTATTAGTTAAGTCAGTAAGACCTTAATTCAAGCATAAAGGAAGTACATCCTACTAGAAAAGTTTGCTTAGTCATTGGTAATTCCTTCCTGAAAGTTAAGGCATTACTTCAAGGGTAACCTAATAGTTATAGTAACGCCACCCCCTCAAATAAATTCTTTGTAAGGTCCCCTATCTGGTCGAATGTACAAGTGTCTTGTGGAACTGAGAATATTTGATATTCAATACATGTCCTGAATGGACATCAGGGGAAAGGTGTTTATAGACATCATCATAGAGTTTTCAAGTCAAAACTACAAATGATACCCTAAGGAGTCTACAGTAATGCAACAAAGTTTAATAAGCTCAGATCGAGGACCACTATGTTAAAAGCTTTGAGGGATAACATTGTATTAGTATCCCATAACTAAAAGAGTGGTCGATCAAGCGGTACACCATGGTATAAAATCCTTTGAGAATGAAGTAAGGTATGAGGCGTTGCTTAGTGGGATTAAGAAGGTTGATCTCTTATGAACCAATCACCTCAAGGCAGTGTTCTAAAAGGCGCGCCTAGGCAAAGCTTGAGGCTTAAGACTTGGGAGAAACGCCCCGCCTTAGCCTTTTACACCTTATTCTTGGTAAAATGATTAAGGCGCACTTTTTTTAAAAACAAAATTGCTTTAGTGAAACGATATCGCCTTTTAAAGATTCTTTTTAAAAAATTGGACCAATATCTCATTCAAAACAATCAAAAGACAAATGGTATCTCCAACCTCTCTGACTCTCATCCAAAAAAATGTGCATTTTTTCTTTTTCTTTTTTTGTTACTTTTTTCTTAGTATTTAAAAAAATAGTTTTTATTTTGCATATATTTAGATACATTTTAAGGTATGTACCATTTTAGTATTTTTAATAGCCATGTTATAGTTAAAAATGTAAAAATATATTAAAAAGGCCTAAATGCCTTTTCACGCCTTTTTACGCCTAAGGTCAGCCTACGTTCTACGTCTTAAGACCTGGCCTCCACGCCTAGGTCATGCTGGCATTTTTTAGAACCTTGCCTCAAGGTCTTATGTGACTTAAATCTTGTGATTAGGCATATATCAAAAGAATATTATGGAAGAGACTATATAATCTATTTAGTTAATGCTGAACAACTACTCTCCAAGTTCAAGGATATTCAAATCTGAAAATTCCATATGGTATAATAACCACATTGATGCACTAGATTTATTAGCATCAATAGTCAATTTAATTCAAAATGAACCAAATAAAAGGAATTCATGTGGTTATTATACCTTATAGAAGGAATTCATGACCAACCAAGCATCGAGGTTAATCCTTACCAAGTTGAGCCAATGGAACCCATTAATGTGATGGGTCTTTATTCTAAAAACCATGCATGCCGTTTACTTTTCAATAAAGGTGTGTTGGTTAATGATGAAATAAGGATAATGGTAACGAGAATGCCTTATATTTATTGTGGCCATCCCTCTAGCATTCCCTTTGTCTTGGGGGGCACTCGTGCGCGCATGGTCGGAGAGGGAGAGAAGGTCTCGTGCCCTTATTTTAGGAGCGCTTCGACCATCGTCGATGTAGGATGATGTAAAAAGATGGATTCATCAGTTTTCGTTGCACAAAATAAGCAAAAGAACATGTCGCTGCCTCAAGAGAGCGGCATCAAAGATAAACCGATGTTTACAAAACTAATAGTTCAGAGGTTCGAGGGCTAACTTACTGAATAGGAAGGTGTTAGGCACCCATCCCGCCCTTTCGGTCTCTCATGGGCTTATGTTACTATTTTCCTTAATTTCTCCGTGGAGTGTGTTCACGTGTATATATAAATGGAGATCAGAATCGTTCAACTCATATCATGGAAAGGATAGAGTGAGGTCATCCAAAGGAATGTTCCCAAAATAATAATTATATGCGTTTATCGAGATATTGATCATTATAATGGAACGATAATATTTGTTGGATAAATCACAAGTATGGTATATATGAATGAACTATGAATAAAATAGGAAAAATGATGAAAATAGGAAAAAAGCACTTAAGTCTCGGGCTTTAGCCCAAGATGCCTATGTAGTCTATAAAGGCATCAAAGTCCACGTAGTTCGTATGAGGCACAAGGGTGGGGTTTATCCGATAGATTCGAACGAGAAATTATTATATGTGTGTGTGTAGAAAATATATTTTTAGTTTTGAGAAAATGTGATGAATAATATCGTCGGAAGTTATAGGTATAATTCTTTTTTTCTTTGTCTTTGGGTTTTTATTTGTAGAAAATAAAGTATGTGCAATATAACTAATAAAGGATAAGATGTTAATGTTTATGATCTAAAATAAAAGCTAAATTGAGAATTTATATAACTAAGGCGAAAATAAAGAAACTTATAGAGAGAAAATGGTATTTGGTCCTTCTTTGGAGACTTGAGGCTTGATCTTGATCCTTGATGAGCTTCCTTGCAAGCTGAGATAAATTTTGGATGTGAGAGAAGGATATTTTTGCTAAATTGGGTATGAAAATGATGGGAATGAAATATATAAAGGAATTTTATACAAGGAAACTTTGTTGATTGCAAAAGAATGTTGTTGAGAGGATCTGAGGTCTGTCTTGGTGGTGAGCTCATGACCTCCTTATATAGGGTATGGGAACTGTCGATCAGCATATTCCTAGCGCTACCAATCAGCAGGTGACCCTAGACACACTGCCGATTGGCAGGGAAATGTACCTCCCAATTGGTAGTCTCGTGTAAATTTTTCCAAAAAAAAGGTCAAAAAATGCAATCCATATTCCAAATTACGCACAGGGTATATAGTTAGAAAGGTAATTTAGAGACCTTCAAGAGTGCATGGTTCTCTCTCAGATTCAGGAGCTGACTCTGGGTCAAAGGTGGCTCGAAAGTGCCCATCGATCCTTTCGACAGGAGATTATCGGATGGTAATGGATCGTTCACCCAAACCGTAAGTCAAAATCATGCACGAGATGGACCATTGGAAAGCTTATTTGATTCACTTCAATGTTAAAGGGATATTTACTCGGTTCTGAGTGTTAACTTTTATCAAATGGGGCCCGAAAGTGCCTGGTGACCTTTTGGAGTAAAATGGGTCATTTGTTCGAACCGTAAGGATGATTCGCGCACGGGGTGGACCGTTAGAAAGGGTATTAAGTTACATTGGAAGATTCATTCAGTCTTATTCGAGCTGAAGAGTTGACCTTGGTCAAACAAAGCCCGAGTGCGCCTGGTGGCCTCTAGATTAGTTTTCGAGGGAAAACGAATTGTTCGTTCGAACCGTTATGTTATTTCTCGCATGGGACGAACCGTTGGAAAGGGGTTTCAGTGCACTTTGAAGATCTATTGAGATTATACTCTGATGGTGAAGCTGATTGGGGTTAAATCGGGGCTCGAAGCGCCCGGGGGGCTATAGATCAGTTTTTAATTATTAAATAGTTCATTCGTCTGAACTGTTATGTCGATTCATGCATGGGGATGGACCGTTGGAAAGGAGATTTAGAGCCTTTCAAAGATTCATTATGCTTTGTCTCTGACGATAGAGTTAATTAGAGTCAAACGGGGCCCGAGTGCGCCCGATGGATTCTAGATAAGTACTCAGAGTATGACCTAGGGTTTGTAGTAAATGGGGAGGTTTTAGGGACCTAAGGAGAGACTTAGGGGGTCTTAGACTATGGTGTCTACCGATCCCCTTGACGGCTGAGCTTGGAACAACTGAAAGCCGATGAATAGACACCACATGATGTTTGAGAAAGAGGTCAGTTATTTGGACCTAAAAGGATGAGGATGACCAATTCAGAAGGTCGTCGAGGTCGATTATGAGGACCTAAAAATATTAGTGGGGATGGTCAATTCTGAGGGTCGAGGTTAATTATGAGTACCTAAGATGGGAGTGACCAATTCTAAGGGTCAAGGTTAATTTTGAGGATCTTAAATTGAAGCGACCAATTCTGAGGGTCGAGGTCAATTCTAAGGAACTTAAGTTGGAGCGACCAATTCTGATTGTCGATGTTAGTTTTGAGGACTTTAAGTGGAGACTACCAATTCTGAGGGTCGAGGTCAATTCTGAGGACGTTAAGTAAGAGCGATCAATTTTGAGGGTCGAGGTCAATTTTAAGGCCCTTTAGATGGGAGCGACTAATTCTGAGGGTCGAGGTTAATTTCGAGGGCCTTAAGTTGGAGTAACCAATTTTAAGGGTCGAGGTCAATTCTAAGGAAGTTAAGTTGAAGTGACCAATTCTGAGGGTCGAGGTCAATTTTGAGGACCTTAAATTGTAGGCAAATAATATGAGGGTCGAGGTCAATTCTGAGGACCTTAAGTGGGAACGACCAATTTTAAGGGTCGAGGTTAATTCTGAGGACCCTAAGTGGGGGAGACCAATTCTGAGGCTCGAGGTCAATTCTGAGGACCTTAAGTGGGGAACGACCAATTCTGAAGGTCGAGGTCAATTTTGAGGACCTTACGTTGGAGCAACCAATTCTGAGCATCAAGGTCAATTCTAAGTAACTTAAGTGGGGGGAGACCAATTTTGAGGGTCGAGGTCAATTTTGAGGACCGTAAAATTGGAGCAACCAATTCTGAGGCTCGAAGTCAATTTTAAGTACCTTAAGTGGGAACAACCAATTCTGAGGGTCAAGGTTAATTCTGATGATCGATCGAGATTAATTCTGAGGATCTTAAGTTGGAGCGACCAATTCTGATGCTCTAATACCACCTGTGACACCCCTTTTAAAATAATAATGGGTGGCCAGCCCTATACTAAATAAATCAGGAATCTCAAGTGGATCATTCTCAGCATCTACTGTCGATACTAAATAAACATAGCTAACTACCAATACTATAATAATAGGATGCCAAAAAATATTAAAAACATACAACGAACATCACACCAACCATAAAGTAACTACTGGACATGATAACACATACACACGAACCATGATAAAAGGATGTACTCAAATTATAACCTAATAATTACAACAAAAGAAATATACAAGTGCTACATATATAACCCTTGGGTATAAACCCGATCTACGAAATGAATCCTTAACTAGATTTAAAAAGATAGGAAGCGGCTATTACAAAAATCTCACAACAGTCCGCATCTGCTACAGTTTCGAGGACACCGAATAGAAAAGCATCACTGGCGTCCTTGTTATGGGACACTTATAATACATTAAAATATATGTATAGCAAGAGAAAAATATAAACGTGTCAAAGCCCGAGATTTGAAAACATTTTTAGCGAGTGCGTTAAAAAGCTTCCTCTAACTCACGGATTGGCCGAAATCTCCAAGATTTTCTCCTCTTTCTCTTCTTCCTTTCCTCTTCTCTCTCTCTCTAGGGCTTTCTCTATCTCACAAATGATATTGTTACCTCACATGGCTTTATAAGCCTTATCTTCAAAATACCCAACTTTAAATGATAATACACACATTAAATGACTCGTTTGCTCCAATTCGAGTCAAACTAACTTAAAATTTTCTGGAACCGAAATAAAACCCAAGGACAATCATTTTGACTATCTCGACCAATCCCGGATCAACCGTGCACTCAGAATCGTCATCCGAAATACTCTATAACATCCTCTAATTTTGACCTCATTTGCCAAATTTAAAATTCTCCAACTTAAATAAATATT
This sequence comes from Sambucus nigra, assembly GCA_949130495.1. Taxonomy (NCBI): domain Eukaryota; kingdom Viridiplantae; phylum Streptophyta; class Magnoliopsida; order Dipsacales; family Adoxaceae; genus Sambucus; species Sambucus nigra. The sequence continues at coordinate 92,684,920 of OX422217.1, forward strand.
ATTTTTCTAAAAATAATTAAATTCTCAGTCCTCAAAATTACTGGGCGTTACATACTCCCTCCCCTTACAAATAATTTCATCCTTGAAATTAAGTTAAGCCTACTACTCCAAACCTATATTACCTCTTAAGTCACCTACCCTCAAGATCACTACACCTATCTCTCTCTCTTCTAACGACGAATTATTCATTTTAAAATCGAATTAGTCAACCAGGGTGCCTATACACCCTGTACCTGAGCTCAACTGTATAAATATTACCCGACTCCACTTAGCCTCAAATCGTAAGATAACTCTCAAAAAATTAATCCATTATAACGTACTAAGTATATAAAAATTTTGAAATTCCGACGATTTAACTCTTCTTAATTCCTGACATTTGCTACTTTCATGCGGGGAAGGTCTTGCAAGTGAAATCCAAACAAGCAACCCTCCCAATACACTAATATGCAGCTCTGTTAGGGATTGAGATGAGTTAAACCAGGACTAGAGTTTTAAAAATATTTTTGAATCATTTTGATATTGCCCGAAGGCCTAAAAATGACGTAATATATAAAAATAGTTATATGTCTTTCGACACACAAATCAAACACCTTATACTCAAGACACAAGGCGTCAACAAATACAATACTCTTACCAACAATTAGTTCTCAAAACAAACACAACCATGAGCTAAAATTCCTCGCTCAATAATGAACTCGTTAAACCGTGAATCTCCTCAGTAATACAAATACTTTACCTCACATCAAAGCATCTCCATAAGATAGGCCCTTCCATAATTGGAACATTACAATCACACGAATCTAGCCTAACTATAAAACGATAGCCGTACCATTACTACTCAACAAACTTTAATAATTCCTTTTTTGGAAACAAAATCGTTACTCTCTACTAACACATAACAAGACAATCTATTATCCCGAAAGACATCATCCGAGTGCCACACTTGCTCATTCCTCCCTTCAAGGTAATTCTATATACAATATGGTTATAACAGCTAACCACTCACCAAAATCTTACATGCAACGCTCCCAATACCACTTAAAGCATGACCTATGCATAAAGGAAAATAATTTACATTTTACCTCCATACTCCAACTGCCTCACTTCATCAATGGGTCCCTGATCGAAGTCCTCTAGCTTATACTAGCCTATGAACTGATGTAGGGGTTGCACATCCAAAACCTCCTCAAAAGGTTGTCCTCTACCTCTTCCAGGACAATCCCTCTTCCTATGGCCTATTTCTCCACAAAAAAACATCTCCCATAAAATCCTTCCTGACCATCCTGAGGGATAAAACGTTATTGCGGCCTCGATAATCCTGCTTATTACCTTATTGCGGTGATGATCTTACCCCACTGGCATCATCTCCTCCAGACCTACTTGATGAACCCGTGTTCCCAAATTTCTTGCTCCCTTTTAAATGAAGACAATACTCCTGGCAATGTAACAATGCCACATTCATCACATCGGTAAAGGTCAGTAATGCCGGGTTCCCTAACAAATGCTGTCGAATTCGCCAATCTAAACCTTCTAAGAACTTTACTATTCGCTTATCCTCCGTATTTACCTCATCGGGCATAAAATTTGCCAATCGAGTAAATTATTTTTCATACTCAACCATCGTTCTATCATCTTGGGTCACATCCAATAATCTCCTCCACATTTTCGTATGAATCACGGGAGGAAAATACTTTCAGTCAAAGCGTACCCAAAAATCTGCTATGGGCATTGCATCTCTCTACTCCGATGTGGTGACTGATTTCCACCATTGGAGAGTTGCACCCATTAGTTTAAAGGTGGCGAGTATTTGTTACTATACCTCACTGCATTTAACCATCCAAAGGTGCCTTTGTATATCCTTCTTCCACTGACTTGAAACTATTGCATCATCTCCCCCAAAAAATTTAGAGGATGTCCTTTCCTAAAGGCTTCTCGTACTCTTTCCCACGAAGATGGCCCTGGGTGGGCTGGAGCTATCGGAGCTGTAGGTTGATGTGTCATTACAGCAATGGCAGCATCGACTGCTTGTGCCACCATATTGGCAACTTCAGTTGCAGTCACAATCCCTTTAGGCATGTGGGGTTCTATGTTCTCAGCCCCACTGTTTGCCCTGCCTGGATGACCTCTTCTCGGTGGCATCTAAAATAAGATCAATTGTAACAGAACGTCGTTTAAGCAATTATGCATCGCAGAAGAAAATGTAGGCGTAATGAACCCAACAATCCTAAAAATAGGACTCCACATCAAGAACGCTTACGGAAGAAGACACTAGAACTTGATGCTCTGATACCACCTGTGACACCCCACTTAAAATAATAATGGGTGGTCAGCCTTGTACTAAAATAAATCAGGAATCTCAAGTGGATCATTCTCAGCATCTATTGTCAATACTAAATAAACATAGCTAACTACCAATACTATAATAATAGGATGCCAAAAAATATTAAAAACATACAACAAATATCACACCAACCATAAAGTAACTACTGGACATGATAACACATGCACACGAACCATGATAAAAGGAAATACTCAAATTATAACCTAATAAGTATAACAAAATAAAATACCTGAATATGTTATCGGGTCATAGACAATACAATAACCTGAGGAGAGAAATATACAAGTGCTACATATATAACCCTTGGGTATAAACCCGACCTACGAAATGAATCCTTATCTAGATTTACAAAAGATAGGAAGCAACTATTACAAAAATCTCACAATAGTCCGCATCTGCTATAGCTTCGAGGACACTGGATAGAAAAGTATCACTGGCGTCTTTGCGGTTGGACACTTATAATATATTACAATATATGTATAGCAGGAGAAAAATATAAACGGGTCAGAGCCCGAGATTTGAAAACATTTTTAGCAAGTGCATTAAAATGCATAATAATTATAAATACACTATTTCATAATTAAAGTGGAGTCTAACTCTCTTGAAACTCAAGCTCACCCCTCGACTAGAGCGCGCACCTAAACGTATGCACATGAACCTCAATTAAGCTGCCCGACATATTCTAGGGTCAATTCTTTATCATTCCACGCATAATCTATACCCCCGTAACCCACTATGTAAAATATAGCCATTATCTTTCCATTCTATCATATCCTAAGTTTACGCCCGAACTTATACATTAATATCTATGTGAATATTAGTTACTAGAGTTCATCAGTTTGTAACTATAAACTTAAACAAGTTATCAGCATCAAAATAGTCACACATCATGTTTATATACATATAAAGTAATGTTTCACCATAGCGCATAAACCTCCACCAAGAACTAGACTTCTCCCCACTCTCAACATTGCTCTACGTTTCGCAAAGCAAAATCCAAACAAGGACCCCCCCGAGACACTACTCCTTGACAATGTTGATCATCGAGATCCATTATGCCCTCAGCACACAACTCATATAACCTCAACTACATACTTTGAATAACTATCTCTAAGTTCATAAATAATATATCGCACACTAGGGTATATATAACATTATTCTTGTTATAAACATGATCATTCAACCCTAACCAACACGTAGGCATAACACACATAATGCTCATTTAAAATACCCATAACACATTCACTTATAGGGTCCATATATATACATATATATAAATATATACATATTCTCTACAATGCTATCATCTTCCAGGAATTACTCACTTTATCCCGGGTTACCAGCCACCGAACTATTATCACATCGCCCTGGTAAACAAACAAATCACAACGTATGGTAAGCGGTCATCGTTCCGAACCTGAAAGTGAAAACGAATCATACCCAAGACTTCTCACCCAAAATAAAAATCACGCAATAAATAATGGACGACTATGACTTGGGGACTATACGCTCCCTGTTCCTCAAGCCAGGGGCCTCACCCACGCCGTGCAACTTCCCGTGATAGCACTAGAGGGGTATGCTCACACCATAAGTGTATATATCATTCACGCAAGATATACATATACACATCATATATACAAACCATCTCATAACCGAATGTATATAATCATCACCATGCACACACCATCTATATTCGTATGCACATCGATATACGATAATTATCATGTCTATAAGTATAAACATAACCTATTTTAGTCGGTAATACATTACATCATTTTCAATTCAGATTACGGTTCAGTTGCTTATATGAACCCCTAACATTAACACATTTAAGATTAAATCCTTAAGTTTAACGTCACTAAGTGTACACGACCTCTCTCTCATTGGTCCCCAATCATATCTAAATAAGAATCCCGTCGCTAGGAGGATTCAACACAAAAGTCAGTATAACTACTCCAAGTCATACCTTCATAACCCCCTCAATGAGCCCCCAACGTCACGTCATATAATGAATTACGTCTAACATCCAAGTAGGATTCCCATCACTAATATGATTCCCCACTAAGTCAATGCGACAACTCCATTTTATACCTTCCCAAATAATTCGATACGTTCCCAATATCACATCACATAAGAAACTCAAAACAAATCTCCAAAACATGTTTCTCGCATAATATAAGAATGTTCATAATTGATAAACCTAATCGAAATGGAGTAAAACTCACTCTAGAGAAACTTCGCAAAACAACCCTATTTCCTAATCAATTCGCCAGTTAGCGAATCGATTCGGTCTGTTCAGTAAGCTACAAAATGGCTTATTTTCTCAAAACCCAAATTTCCTAAAACCCAAATATATCATCTCCTAACCATCAATCTTCAACCCAACCATATTTCTAATATTAAAACTCATAATACATATCAACCCAACTAATTATACAACCTCAAAGCCATATATACATACCAAAAATGCAAGATTTAACCAAAATCTGGGTTTTTAACATATTAACCCAAAATCCATATTTTTGTCCACAAATCATGAAATAATTTACACACATAGATTATTTAGCAAGTTTAATCACATGCCTCAAAGTTGTAGAGGTTGAATCTTCCTCAAACTCACGGATTTACCGGAATCTCCAAGTTTTTCTCCTCTTTCTCTTCTTCCTTTCCTCTTCTCTCTCTCTTTATCTCTAGGGCTTTCTCAATCCCACAAATGAGATTGTTATCTCACGTGGGCTTTATAGGTCTTATCTCCAAAGTACCCAACTTTAAATGATAATACACACTTTAAATGACTCGTTTACTCCAATTCGAGTCAAACTAACTTAAAATATTACGGAACAAAAATAAAACCCAAGGATAGTTATTTTGACTATCTCGACCCTTTCCGGATCAACCATGAACTCAGAATCGTCATTCGAAATAATTTATAACATCCTCTAATTTTGACCTCATTTGCCAAATTTAAAATTCTCCAATTTAAATAAATATTATTTATCCTAAAAATAATTAAATGATCAGTCCTCAAAATTACTGGGGGTTACAAATAGTTGATAGGGATTGATTGCGAGAGTTTTCAGATAGAGGTGGATCGTATGCTGAGAGTGACACTGGAAGCGAGGTAGGCGACATTGGGTAGGATTGTTGAATCTCAGTTGGGGATGTAGGTGACCTTCTTCCCTTGTGGGTTACGGGTCAGCATGAGCAGATGAGGCATTGGTGGCGCGTTAGTTCGGGTACATCTGGTACCTATGAGAGAGGGTTGTAGGGTAGATGAGCTGATATCAAATTCTCGTTATTTCCCTTCAAGATTTTCTTACAGGTTCATCGTTGACCATGTTGCATGTTTGATGTAGTGGCATTGTACCTAAAAAGATAATTCAACAAGTCAAAGAGATATACATATTTTTTTTATTATCTTGATATAGTGGCTTACTCTACATGTACTTTAATTTGTTGTTGAGTTTTTTTTTTTTTTTGAGAAAAAGTTGGAGAATGTGTGTTTTTTAGAAATTTTTAAATATATTTGAGTAGAAAATGACCTTGAAGGCTTGGTTTAAAAAGAGTTTTCCTTTTGAAGGGACTTATATTGAGAAAAACTAGTAAAAATGAGTTTTTTAGAATTTTTGAGTAGAGAAAAGCCTTGGATGCTTGGTTGGTATATGGATGAGGAGATATAAAGTTTGGTTGTAAAGTGGGGTTTTTCGCCTTCATTGAATTGTACTAAATCTAATGTGTTTGAATAGAATGTAACGATGGTAGTTATACTAGAGTTGTGGTCCTGGACCTAACTTTGAGGCTCTTGCTGGTGACAGGGGACATACTAGTGGACCCTTAACTGACTGCCATCACAGTATGGATGTCTTATTATTGCCATCCTGCGGCGGTGACACTGGAGGATATCTTAAATGGTCTTGATGTTTATCAAGAAGGTCGTTCTGATTTTTTGAGAGGAAACCTGGTTATGTTATTTATGTGGCTGGACGAGAGATTCCGTTTAGCAGTCCCCCTAAATATCCCTTACCAACTGTACCGAATTTATTCACTAGTTATTTCATCAACTTTGGCCCATCCATAGAGAACTGGGTAAATTGGCTCGATGTATGCACTGGTTGATGCCCTGGTGGGGGAAGTTTAGTCCATTCTGTAACTGCAGTAATACCGGTATGTTTGATTAGTTGGCCACCGATAGACCTCATTATATTTTCCCTAGCGATTCCTGCGTCAAGTCAGATGGGAGCAGATTGTGCCCTCCCATACACTGGACTTCTTTCCTGTAGAGGATTTGACGAAAGGCGTGCACATGTAGTTGGGATCTTTGTGGGAGATTCGTCGGCTGTCAACTCGTCATTTCCAATCTGTTGGTAGGGTTTGGCATGTATTAGGAGATTATAAATGGTTGTGGCAGAAGGTAGTGGCTAAGATCTTGGCCAAGGAGACTAGGCAGAGATGGTTTACCATATTTGACACTATGGATGGGGGCGTAGTGGTTTTTTCTAGGCTTATTTGAGCTTATCGTTCCATGGAGCGCCTTCGGCATACTATCGACGCAGGGGAAGTTTGGGGGCTTGAGATGATGAAGGGGTTAGATCTTCTGGTAGTTGCGGATAGGGTCCTTTATAAAGCTGGTGATATTTGTGAAGCTTTTATGTGTCTGGTTATGGGGATAAATTTTGGAAGGTTATTTTAGGAGTTATTTTGGTTTGATTTGTTTTTAGGGCAGTTTGGCTGGTGGGGGTAGTTATTTGACTCCCTGTGTTGATATTTCCTGTAATCATGACGGGTTTTCCCAAAATGGAATAAAAAGGATTTTAATCATATTGTTGTGCCTCTTAATGAGTTTTACATTTAAATTATCGATGCCAAACGCTAAGGCATACATAATCCTTTTATTCATGTAAATGATAAAATGAATTGTCATTCTGAGAGGTAAGAAAAGAATAACATTTTATGAAAAAGAAGGGGACAGTGTCCATGTAAAGCGTATGAGCGGACTACATACCTCTGGGGTTTTGAAAAAAAATTGAGTTTCATTTTTTAAAGTAAAAGGTTTTTTAGAGGATCATGCCCCCACGTAGTTCTAAGTAGAGGGAAATAAAGATTTTTTATAATAAAAGGGGGGTGAGAGGAGTCATAGCTTGTCGAGATTTCAGACTAGGGGTATAATTTTTTGAGTCGGTACAGGTTAACTGGATGAGCTATCTCTTCTCCGCCAATATCAATGAGCATAGTGGCACCACCGAACGGGATCTTCACGATGCAGGGGCTACTCCAATTTGGCTCGAATTTCCCTTTGGGTTCCCAGACGGGTTCTATGATTTCTTTGAGGGCTAAATCCCCTTCTCGGACACCGTAATCCTTAACTCTCTTATTGAACGATCTTGCTATTCGGCAATGGTACCCTTGTATATAATATAGAGGCTTTATCCTCCTTTCGTCTAAGAGCGATAACTCGTCAAGACGGCTCTGATGTCGATCTTATTCGTTGACCTTATTTTCAAGAATGACACGTAGTGAAGGTATTTCTAATTCAACGGGTAGGACTACTTCCATTCCGTATACAAAAGAGTAAGGGGTAGCCCTATTAGATGCCCGGACTGTAGTATGGTAGACCCAAAGGGTGAAAGGGATCCGATCGACCTAATCTCAGTAACTTTTAATCATCTTCCTGATGATTGCTTTGAGGTTTTTATTAACTGCTTCAATTGCACCATTTGTTTGTGGTCGATAGGGAGAAGATTTATGTCTCTGAATCCCATACTCGTCGACCAATTCTGTGACTTTTGCCTCAAAATGTAACCCGTTATCTGACACCAGCTCATGCGAGACCCCATATTGGCAGATAATGTTTTTCAGATGAACTTGGCTACCTTTTGGCAGTACTGTGTATGACTCAACTTTGACCCATTTAGCAAAGTAATCAATGGCAACAAAGATAAACTCATAATTATTGGAGGCTTTAGGTGTAACTTTCCCTATGAAATCAATGCCCCGGGTAGAGAACGACCAGGGAGAAATTATGTTGTATAATTCTCGTGGGGGGAAATGCTAGAGATTTAAAAACTGATGGCATTTAAGGCATCTCTAAACATAAGCAGTACAATCTTAAACCATGGTAGTCCAATAATACCCCTGTCGGATAATCTTCTTGAAAATCATATGGTCATTTATATGGGGTCCGCATTCCCCGTTATGGATTTTCTACATCATTTCTTCAATGTCAGCCCCTGCGATGCAGTGAAGTGGGATCCATCAAAGTGTCTCTTTAATAGTGCTTTATCAAAGATAATGTACTGGACTGAAAGATTGCGGAGGGTTGCTCGATCTTTCTTGTTAGCATATTGGTGGTACCTACCGTGCTTTAAGCGACGCTAATTATCGTAATACCAGCACTTGACCATATCAAGATCCTCTTCTGCGATGAACTCAATGTGGTAGCAGTGGGTTGGTTTAGCTTATTTTTGGACTAGAAAATGGGCCATCATTATTCCTTTGGGCATGTCGACCATGGAGGATGAGGTGGTAAGGCCATCGACTAAGTTATTTCTTGCTCGGGGCAAGTAGAAGAATGTCATATCTCATAATTGAGAGGCCAACTCCTCTAGGTGGGCATGGAAGGATAGGAGTTTCTCATCCTTGACTTTCCATCTTCTAAGGACTTGTCCGATGATGAGGGCAGAATCCCCATAAGCATCTAGGCAATGGATTCATTTATTGAGAGAGACTTTGAGGCCTACGGAGAATGCCTTGTATTCGATCATATTGTTGGTGCAGAAAAAATATAGATTTTATGGCAATAGGAGTGTGAGAGTCATCAGGGGAAAATAAGAGTATCCCAATGTCGTTCCTTTTTTATTGGCGACGCCGTCAAAGAACATTTGCCATCGAAGGTCTTCCTCAGAGGTTAAAAGGATATCTTTATCTGAGAACTGGGAGATCCAAATGTCAGCTTCTTCCATATGGTAATCATCAAGGTAGTTAGAGATAGCTCCTCAATTCCCGACTTTTTGTATGACATACATAATATCGAACTCAACTAGCAGCATTAACCATCGGGCCATTTGACTAGACATGGTAGGTTTCTCGATAAGGTATTTGATAGGAACCATTCGGAATATAAATTTGATAGGAAAAGTGAGCATGTAATGTCATAATTTCTGAGTGACCCAAACAAAGGCGACACATGCTTTCTCCAAGATGGTGTAGTTAATTTTGTACCCGACCAATTTATGACTGGCATGGTAGATGGATCTCTCTTTGTGGGATTCTTAAATGTATTGGTCTAGCAAAGTCCCAACCGTGGTGTCTGTTACATTCAAGTATAGAAGTAAAAGGACACCAGGCTGTGACAGTATGAGTATCGGAGGTCGGGTTAGATACTGCTTAATTCGGTCAAAGGCTTCTTGACAAGCTTCATTCCAGACTTTGATAAAATCCTTATGGAGGAGTTTGAAGATGGGTTCAGAAATAAAAGTCAATTAACTGATGAACCGACTGATATAGAATCCCCGAACATCTTTCTCCGTTAGGGATGGTGGCATTTTGAGTATGTCTTTTAGTTTGGCAGGATCTGTTTCAATCCTTTTCTTGCTAACTATGAATCACATAAGCTTTCCTTTGGTAACGCCAAAAATATATTTTTGTGGGTTAAGTCGCATCTGGTATCGTCGCAATCATTCGAAGAACTTTCAAAGAGCGGGAACATAACTTTCTCGAGTTTTGGATTTGATGATCATATCGTCCATGTATACCTCGACCCCTTTGTGTATAAGATCATGCAATATGGTTATGGCAGCCCTTTAGTAGGTATCCCCTGCATTTCTTAGACCAAATGGCGTAATATTATAATAGAAGGTTCCCTAAGGGGTGATGAATACAATTTTTTCTTGATGATCAAGGTATATCTTGATCTGATTGTATTCGATAAACCCATCAACGAATGACTTGAGAGCGTGACTGGCCGTATTGTCCACAATCATATCGATATTGGGTAGTGAGTAATCATCTTTCGGAGAGGCCTTATTCAAATCTCGATAATCAATGCACGGGTACAATGTTTTCTAACCATGTTGGATGTTTAATCACCCGAATAAAGCATATGTTCAATTATTTGACCACCTCTTCCTTAACCTTCAGTGACCATTCGGTGCAAAGTTTTCGTAGTTTCTGTTTGACCGGTTTACATTCTGGGAGAGTTGGAATCTCGTGTTGGGTGATCTCGGGATCGATATTGGGCATGTCGTCATAAGACCATGCAAATATGTCCATAAATTCCTTCATCAGTTCTTCAAGTTGTGCGAGCTCATGCTTGTCTAGGGTTGACCCTATCCTAATCTCGTGTACTTGGCTACTAAAACCGAGATTGATAACAACAGTTTCATCTTCATTAATTTGAGCGCGGTTATGTTATTTGTTACTAACTGTATTAAATCAGTTAATAATTATTCATTTGTAAAATAATCATCATCAAGAGTTTGATTAGAATCAAGTCAATTAATGTAAGGCACAACAATATACTCAAAATCTTCGTTTATTTCATTCTTAGGAAAAACAGCATTGAGAACCTCATTAAAAGAGGTCTCGATCACATTGTGATCAAAATAAGGAGGAACAATAAAAAAAAGGATAAATATATGGGTTGGGTTATATCTCAGCAGTTTAAACTGGTATAGCATTCCAATTGACGAGGAAGCATCAGGAGTCTTAATCAAGATAGATGTTTCTGATGACATAGTGTCTGAGTGGATCATGAATAGTGTCAGCCTTAGTGTCTGCAAATTGAATGAGTCCTCGGAGTCACTTCCCTTGAAATAATCGGTAACAGTTATAGTCTTCTCAATGAGTAGTTGCATGTGATGTTGGGAAATTTCGGCCCATGAATAACTGTCTTGAAAGAAGATCTAAATCTCTGAATTCATCTTCTTGTCCACATGATCATACCATGGTAAGGGAAAGCCACAAAAGGGAAAGTCTTCACCTTCTTTGATGAATCTCTCGTTCAAGGAATCTCTAGACACAGTCTTAGTAGTTTCTATCCTTCTCTTCAATTAAGGTTGGCGGAGCATTATGAGTTTTGCTGATGATGGTTGATAACCCAAGCCACGTGGAGGAAATGCCTTTTTCCACACTATAGGTTCTAGTATTCCCTATTGTTTCGTCCCAACCCCAGTATGGGCATGAAGTGCATATTTTTTAACATTCGTATCATCTTAATATTGCCACGAGGGTTGTGCTCTGGATAGAATCTATCTCTGAAATCATCCCCTGTTTGGAGCGAAAGTGGTTCGACTCAAAAACCAGATGGAAGCATATCATTTTCCCCATATGTATCTCTAGTACCAAATTACCGGTGCTTGCATTCTCGATATTATCATCATCGCCGAGGATGGTGACTACCTGCTCCTTGGCGAAGAACTTCAGTCTCTGATGGAGAGAGTAAGATACCCCTTGATGTTATGAAGCCATGGTCGACTAAGAAGTAGATTAAAATAAGTCGGTACGTCGATGACTCGGAATTTTATAACGAAATTATAGGGCCAGCTCCTATTGTAAGATTTATGAACACCATCACCTCTCGATGAGTATTATCATAAGCACACACCACGATGAAAGTTGGATCAAGGTCGTGTACTTTGAAACCTAACCAGTTAAGGGTACTTAATGGGAAAATATTAAGTGTTGATCCATTATCAACGAGCGAAAGCGGGATTATCTCCTCCATCATCTAGATGAGATACTGAGAGCATAGTATGATTTGGACCAAACTTAGAAATTTCTTCCCTAGAGAAGGAGAGCATTCTAATAGAGGTTAGGGACCCGACTTGGTTCACGACTTCTTCCGAATTGGAGGAATGAGGGACTATGGGCCCGGTAAGTAAAAAATAAAGGCGGTGCAGTTGGAAAGACATGAATAGTCCCCTTAAAGTGATGTTAGCCTGAGTTTTCTTCAACTGGTCGAGGATCTTGCTCTCCTCGATGGTCATTTTCGGCATAGGGAATTTTTTTACAATACCTTTTTCTTTATCTTTTATTTTTATTTGAGGGTTCGAAATTTGGTAGTGGCCTCCCAGATCTAGTCATATGGTTCACAGAATAGTGAAAAAATAGAAACTTTGTTTATTAATCTATCTCAGGTTGTTTATCCACATTGTTGATCTCCCTAGAAGATCGTCAAATGATATTATTCCGTATACACTGATCACTAGGCTTTCCATTTTGGGCTTTTCTCTTTATCTAAATTATCAAATTCATCCCCCCACCTGGTAGCAACGATGTTATACTTCCACGAGAAGTCAATGCATTTTATAACCTTAATGATCTCTTCATATAGATCCTTCCACTCAACGGGGAGATGCATAAGCGAAGGGACCAACTGCCCTTATATTTTCAAAGCATCAAGTAGCTCGGGCATACTACAAATTTCACCGATCTATCAAATAAGTCTGCCATAATCTGGACAACATCATATAAACTGACTTCGTCAATGGGTACCACCCAATTATGTGACTTTTGAGCCCATTTTCAGGCTCTCATGAACAATGTGCTGAACTTTTGGCAGTCAATGGTCATTTCAGAGGGCAATTTCAGCCCAAACTCTAGGAACTGGTTCAGTACTGCTGGAATTACCATTTTTTCCCTTCGAAACTGGTACAAATGATAATAAATGCTCTTATAAGAAATGATAGAGCCTGGTCGGAAAAATAGGTAGGGTTCAGGAGAAAATAAGGGCAAACTTTAAGGAGTTTGGGTGAATATACAAGTATGATGGGTGATTTATTGGGTACAGTCTGGGTAGATGGGTCAAATTCTGGGTCATTTTCTAGGAAGATAGCATTCTCATGATTTGGGAGTGTATTGTGAGTGGTGTTGGGTTTAGGATTGGCCAGTGAGCCATAACACCCAGATCAATCAGACCTTAGATTACATTCCGAAGATGAAAGCACTGATTAGTAGTATGGTCTACATTTTAATGGAAATCACAATAGGCGTCGGGTTTGAAATTTTTGGGAAGTGGGTTTGGTAATGGACGAGGGTCCAATGGCTTAATGAGATTTCGAATCAATAGGGCCTGGTAGACTTTGAAAAAGGGAACACGAAGCTCGGTGTATTCTTTTATGACTAGATTAGTGCTACTTTCTGGCGCCCAAAAAGTAGCATGCTGTGAAATGTTTTTAATGGTCAAAACTGTGGTATTAGTAGGCATCTCATACTTTCTTGGAGTGAACTATCCGGATACTTTCTTTGGCTCAGCTTCTGTCTCTGTAAGACCTTTTTCAATCTCCACTCCTACTTCTCGGAGGACTCGAAAGTGGGGGTAATATTATCCTCCCATTGTTGCTCGGATATGGGATAAAATGTTTTTCTTCACAATACTAACTTTCTCCTCTTCGAAAGGTCGGTTAGTCATGGTGGAAGCTTTCTCCCTCCACCTTTCTATGAAATTGCTAACAGTTTCCCTGAGATTCTTCTTGAGAAGTTCTAGATCACGACGTGTAACCTCTAATTGCTCCTTGCACTTATACTACGACATGATTTCTCGGGCAACATCCTCCAAACTGAAAATTCTAGATTCCTCGAGGGATAGGAACCAATGAAGAGCATTGTCCTTCAATGTCTATTGGAATATCTGGGCCATTATTTCCTCAAATGCACTAAGGAGAGTCATGGCCCGGTGGTAACTTCAGATATGGACAATTGGGGGCCCGTTACCCCCAAACTTCTCATTGTTGGGCATCTTAAATTTTGTTGACAGCCTTGATTTAGGGTAAGGGGGCATATGGGTGTAATTCATGTAGTTCCCCAAAAATTCAGACTTGGTCAAACTTTTTGGTCAACAGCTTAAGGTACTCCTTGACCTTATTCAACTCTTCTCCTTCAAATTGATGGTTACTCGCAGGTTAGTCCCTGGCTAGGCAATATTCGAATTAGGGAGGTGAGCTGGCGGTGGCCCATTGGCAGGAGGGAAACGTAGAGCATGGTAATATTCTTTCGGGACCAAAATAGGCTTAGGTGCGATTTGACCCATAACGTTAGGGAAGAGGATCCGATATTTTCGAGAATAGGGACCCGATTCCATTACATCTCATGAACCTCAATTTAAAGGTTGTCAATATTTACAATAAGTAAGACTAGGACCATCATCAAATCAGGTTTCACATTCGGTACTTGGTCCGTGTTCTCCATTAAAAGCGAATGAAGGTGGATTCTGAACTTAGAGGAAGTAGTGGGAGAACTGAGGGAGATTCAAGGCGATTCGAGGAAGACCAAAGACCATAGATATCCAGTTCAAGGGTAGGGTATGCGATCGACTTGAGAGGAAAAAGATTCGAATTTATTTTTTAAAGAAAAAAAGAAGAATCTTCTTCTTTCGAAAAGAGAATAAAAATTACAAATTTTGATAAAGGGAATGACAAAATATTTTTTGGCATTTTTTGATAAAAACGGAGGAAAAATATTTTTGGTATTTTTGATAAAAGAGGGGAGAAAATGTTTTCGACAAATTTGGTAAGGAAAAAGGATAAATGAGAAAATGGTCTCAACATGATTATTATTATTAATATGTTTCACTTGTGTTAGGCTTACCTAAATGAAGATGGAACTCGAGCCTGGAAAAAATTGGGTTTAAAAAATATGTAAAACACAGTTTGACTTATTGCCAGGCTTATGGACAGGGTCCCATTTTGGAAAAAGAAAAAATCATACAAAAATTTGGGCGGCATGCCGACCCGTCATTGCGATAGAGTTTAAAGTAGTAACCGGGAAATAATATGACGGTAATTATTTTTCGGGTTAGTGGAAAGGTTCCCCCCTTTGGCATGACTCCACGACATATGTCTTGGTTTAAAGGGCAATCGGTAGATGTAGACAAGTCATTTGATATACCTGAGTATATGTGAATTATCTCACTATATGCCTCATAGGGACAGTATGTGCAAGAGCAAATTTGATACACTCAATGTACGTGAATGAGTTCCCTGATATATACCTCCTGTCATGACTTCGGTCAAGTGGTACGATTCAAGGGGAACCATTTAATATACGTTGAAGGTACTTGGACAATGGAAGGTGAGAGTCATATTACTTAGGCTAACTATGACCTATCGGATCAGCGCCCTTAACAAAGTGGCCCCCCAGTACAGGACAAAAATCTTATCAATAACCATGCTCTTTGGTGATGTAGTGGGAAAAATGCATGATTCTTTATTAGTGTATTATGGAGAGAGTATTTTTATCTACCACGATGAGCACTATACTAATAAGGGAGAATGTGTCAGTATCATGAAAAGTAAATCTAGGATGGAGATTATACTAAACATGGATATGTGAGAGTGAGTGATGTGTAAATATCTATGAGTGAGTGCGTCGTAGTGAACCAAAGCATGGATTAAGTTGTGTGTGGTAAGTGTTCGTGAGCATGGATATATACAAGTGTGATGAGTGGAGGTGTGTGTTAGTGACACCTAAGCATGGATATTCTAAGTGGTGTGTGAAGCATGTGGATATAAGTGAACCTATATACAAGTGTAGGTAGTGTGAAGTATATATGGAGAGTATCTACAAGTGCGTGAAGTGAAAAATAAGTGATATAAGCATGAGGTAGATATATAAAAGAAATAATAGAGGAGAAAAAAGGGAATTTACAGGTAGGTGAATACTCATACAAGTAGAAAATGATAACACCCACGCAAACAGAGTCTAGTTCTCTTATGACAAGTCAATCCCCAGCGGAATCGCCACTATGGCCATCCCTCTAGCTTTTCCTCCGTCTTAGGGGGTGGTGCTCGCGCGCATGTGGTTGAAGAGGGAGGTAAGGTCTCAAGCACTTTTTTTTTATAAGCAACAACCGTCGTCGATGTGGGGTGATGTAAAAAGATGGAGTCGCCAATCTATTTTGCACAAAACAGGAAAAAGAAGGTGTCTGCGCTTCGAATGAGCAACATCAAAGGCAAACTGATGCTTACGAAACCAATAGTTCAGCGGTTCAGGGGCTACGTTACGGAATGGAAAGGTGTTAGACACCCATACCACCCTTTTGATTTCTCATGGGCTTATGTTACTATTTTCCTTAATTTCTCGGTCGAGTGTGTGCGCGTGTATATATAAATGGAGATCGAAATCGTTCGACTCATATGATGAAAAGGATAGAGTGAGGTCATACAAAGGAATGTTCCAAAAATAATCATTATAAAGTATGACGTATGCATTTATCAAGATATTAATCGTTATAATGGAACAATAATATTTTTTAGATAAAACGCAAATATGAATCACAAGTATGGTATATATGAATGAACTATGCATAGAATAGGGAAAATGATGAAAATATGAAAATAAACAAATAGGACTCAAGTCTCGGGTTATAGCCCGAGACGCCTATGTAGTCTACAAAGGTATCAAAGTCTATGTAGTTTGCATGCGGCACAAGGATGGGGTTTATCCCATAGATTCAAATGGGAGTTTATTATATGTATGTATGTAGAAAATGTGGTGAATAATCCTTGTCAAAATTTATTGGTATAACCCTCTTTTTCTTTGTTTTTTG
This sequence comes from Sambucus nigra, assembly GCA_949130495.1. NCBI lineage: Eukaryota > Viridiplantae > Streptophyta > Magnoliopsida > Dipsacales > Adoxaceae > Sambucus > Sambucus nigra. The sequence continues at coordinate 92,701,803 of OX422217.1, forward strand.
GGCTTTTTTTATAAAATAAGTATGTGCAATATAACTTATAAAGGATGAGATGTTAATGCGTATGATGAAAATAAAAGCTGAATTGAGAATTTATAACTAATGCAAAAATAAAGAAATTTTAAGAAAGAGAGAAAAGGTTATTTGGACCATCTTTGGAGACTTGAGGCTTGATTTTGATCGTTGATGAGCTTCCTTGCAAGTTGAGATGAATTTTAGATGAGGGAGAATGATATTTTTTCTAAATTTGGTATGAAAGTAATGGGAATGAGAGAAGTAAAGGAATTTCACACAAGGAAACTTTGTTAATTGCAGAAGAATGTTGTTGAGATCACTGATATTGATGGATTTGAGGTATGTCTGCCTTGTATGTGAGCTCCTACCCTACTTATATAGGGGAGGGGTACTTTCGATCGCCTTATCTCTAGCTCTCCCAATTGGCAGGGGACCCTAGACACACTGCCGATTGGCAGGGAAATCGACCTGCCAATCGATAGTCTCGTGCAGATTTTTTCGGAAAAACGATTGTAGAACGCAATATGTAAACCCAAATTCCATATGGGACATACCGCAATCTCATTTAAGCTAAAGATTTGACCTTGGTCAAACGGATCCCAATAGCGCCCGATGGCCTTCGAATCAGTTTTCGGGGGAAAATGGATTGTTCGTCTAAACTATTATGTTGTTTCACACACGGGGGCCGTTGAAAAGGGGTTTTAGTGACCTTCGAATATCCATTGAGATTTTTCTCTGACGGTGAAGTTAATTGGGGTCAAATCGGGGATCGGGAGCTCCCGTTGGCCTCCAGATCGATTTTTGGTAGTAGAATAGTTCGTTCGTCCGAACCGTTATGCCAATTAATGCACAAGGTGGACCATTGGAAAGGGGATTTAGATCCCTTTAACGATTCATTGAGCTTTCTCCCTGACCTTATAGTTGACCGAAGTCAAATGGGACCGGGAGTGCCCGATGACCTCTATATCAATACTCGAAGTATGACCTAGGGTTTGTAATGAATTGGGAGGTGCTAGGGATCTAAGGTGAGACTTGGGGGGGGTCCTAGAATGTGATGTCTGGCTTTATGATTAAATATACTATATATTATGTCGGTCAATTGAAATTAGTAAGAATTTCGGTGAGTTAGGTTGATCTTGATCACATGAGATCGAAATATGGGTTATAGTTCAACTGAATAGCTTCACAACCTAGATGGTAAATGCCATCCTATCGGCATATCTGCATGTGTAATCCTAGTAATATGTCTCAAACTATACGAACATGTCTGATGGTTCAAAAACTCGTTTGATAGTTCAAAATACAATTGTGAAGGGTACATCCACGAATATATTGAGTAGGACCACCTATAAGAATCGAGTCTAAGGGTTGCCTATATTAGACTTAAAAATCCTCACACCATTTGAAAATAGTGAATATATTCTTAATCTATAGAGTTATGAGAATTGGAATGCATGCACAATTGTTGCTTTGATTTCTATGGGTATGATTCAATTATTGATTGGATCAATAGATCCCCGTAAGTAAGGCAATCATTGTGTGAGTAGGTCTGAGATCATAATTTGGAGGAATTCACAACCAATGGATATATTGGATTATAATACCCCTTGATAGACGTATATGTTTTATTTTTACCAGTAAAACCCAGTCGGTTGATTATTTTATAAGCCGGTAGATTAACAAATAAGTTAAGTATGATAATCAAGGATTTAATTAAATGTTGATTAAAATCGATTAGCAGTAAATTGATTTGACCAAATGGGTATCAAACACTTAACATGGGGAATCACATTATGTACCATAATATCTTTAAAAAAAAGACCTTGTTATCTGAATGATTTTGAGAAATTAATTGGAGTGGAGTCGTGATTATTTAGTGGAATTAATCGAAATTAAATAAAGAAAGGAAATAAATTTCGGTAATGATAATTTGGGATTTTGAGTACTTTTTTGTCATCTGATTTAATTAGTATTCTTGGTTCCCAAATATAATCTATTGCCTAAATAGTAGGCCTGAAACTCTCTAGAAGCCCAGTTTGGCTAAAGCCCGTGACTTATACCTATTTGTACTGGTGTAAGGTAGGGATTTAAGGTAATGATCCATTATGGAGGGTTAGAGAGGGAAAGGGAAAATACTATTCACATTTTAGTGAAAGGGTGAGGGTAGATAAAGCAATATATCTCATATTTCCCAGTCGTGTCACAATGCTTACTTTGAGTGGATTATATACTAGAAAATTCGAGACAGTCAGAAGATTCTAGCAAGGTTTTTGAAGACCTTTGGAGGGCAGCAAAATTATAATCTTTATTAATATATTTATCCTCATACGAATCATAACAAGATTCGCAAGGTACCCTAGGTTTGTGCTTCAAACCTATTTTTTGTTTTATATTCCAATGCATGACCAATCGAAGTTCTTAGTCTGAATTTTTTTCACGTTATAAATGCCAATCCCAATCCTCAACAATTGGTATCAGATATCTCAGTTGATGTTGGTCATGTTTTGAAAAGGTCCATGTTTTTCAACTTTAAAAACCCTAGATTTTCATGTTGTATGATTATGCATCTTTGTGCATGGATTTGTAGAGATATTATAATTATATACCTTCCATTATGGTCATATATGTTTGTTTTGTGTGATTGGATCCTTTAGTGGTTTATGCACGATTTTTTTCGCTCATAGATTTGATATGGTTATAATAATTAGGTTTTTGTAATTATTATTTTTTTTATGTATTTAGTGGCATTTGTGAGGGTATGTTATAGTTTTTTTATATATAAAAATAATGTATTTATATGGGTTAAGGTGCTGGAAAAAGTTTATTGATGATCCATATGAGTTATGGTCGTTTTTGGATGATAATAGCAGACCCAAAATAGGAAAGATAGGACATAAGCCCGAATCGGTTCGAAGGATGGTTGGATCAATTCGGATGAGTTTCGAATCGATCTGACCCTAAAAGTATGCAACAATTGATTTTAGTTGGTGCTATTTTAGATCCATTTGTGTAATGGCTCTCCTTCCATACTCTTCCCTGGCTATAATGGATTATTTTTAGAGGTTTATCTCATGAAGAACTCCACGATACATTCAAGTTTACTTCGAGGAAGATTCTTGATTGAAAGGAAAACTACTTCAAGTGGGATTCTTAGTTTTGGAGACTTTTACTTCAAGAAGGACTCTAAGCCATGGTAGGATGGGAATTTTATTCATATTTGAATTGTGATTGCATGTTATTGTGTTCCATTATGATTCGTACATACCTTATAAGTTTATAATGTTCATGCGTCAATTTAATTAATTAACTAATTAGAATCCCACATTTATTATGGATAATTGTGATCGGCTTATTCACATTTTTTATGGATAATCTGTTTGTATTTATTATAATCTAAATTGAATTTAATCTAGTAATTAATTTAGCGGTATAAATTGAATTTTGATCTTCATATTTTATTTTAATTTACAAATGAGTTTATTTTTTTAAAATTAAAATAGTGAGATTGGGTAATTTATTTGTGCAGTAAAATAGAAATTACCAAGGATTTAATTCAAACATTTAGAATTAAATGAATAGCTATTCAAAATACCCTTAAGTTCAAAATATTAAGCGGGAGAGAGTTTTCCACATAAACATATGGGTCTTCGTTGATGTTTTAAATATGTGATATGATTAGTTCCTCGCGACAGCTTCAGGTTAGTCCCCCAATAGATGAATTTAATCACGACATCTGGTATTCTTAATATTCTTACGTGATAATTCCAAAAATTGAATATAAGTGAGTTTGCTACCCCCAACGGGGAAGTTCTTCATGAGAATATTCATATTTGAGGAATGAACCGATGGTATACACTTAACCAGAATTAATGATATCCTCTGCAATAAAGTCACTGTCATTAATTGTGAGATCAAAAAACGTCGGTTATTCATTATGTTGGATAGAAGTTTTCTGGACTTTCTTGATAACATAATGAAATATTAAATATGTCTACTTCAAAGTGGGGTGATATAAGCACCTAAAGAGAAATCTCGTTTCACATGGGAACTATGATGCCCTGCGATATTAGTTTTGAATTAGCGGTAGAGGAATGCCACTTTAAAATTTAATTGAATTAACTCTCACATTTAATTCAAAATTAATTTTTTCAATGACAATTCTATGATTTCAAAAATGAATTAAACCTTTTCTCACTCGTTTTAGTCTTAAAGTAAATAGTTTTAATTGAATAAATTTCAAGGACAAAAAATATAATTAGACATTGTGGGTAAAATAAACTTATTAAACCCACGATTCCCATCAAACTGTTAAAATTGCGATGTTGTTAACTCCCTACGTCAGCTTTCATGGTCCCCTAACGGATGTTATTAATCACAGAATCAATATATTTTAAAATTTGTGCTAATTATTTTAAACTAAGTATTTTGTATGTTTGGTCCCCCCAACGAGGAATTCTATATGTACATGTTCAATTTTGAAGGATTGGCCAATGGGAATTTGTAAACACCGATTTTGTTTGATGATGCTCAAGTAAGAATCATGTTCTTAAAATGATCTTCATCACTGATTGAACGATGGATTCTTTGAATTAGATATTGTGGGGAATGTCAAATCCATTTCGTAATCTGAGATTGAGCATCAGCGGTGGGCACAGGATGGTTACTTCTTTTGTGATAAGAAAGTAGGATGATAAGTTTAACTCTCATGTACAATGGTTTAGATTAAGAATATTTGTATTCCTCAGTAGTAGTAAAAAATTTGAAAGATCGGTGTTTTCACTACAAGTAGTTAGAAATTTATAGCAAAGATGTTCGGTTTTCCTTGCATTTTGAGGGAAAAGGGTAAAGTAATGGCTTTTCTATTGAAAGTAAATGCACAATTTATGATTCGTTCTACAAAAACCTAGTGTGTAGATTGGGAAACCACAAATCAGGACTACAACTCTTTGCAGAGGTTCCAGGTAATCGGGTAATTACTTAAACGAGAGGCAATCCGATTAATGATCAAAAAGAATAAAAAGTAGTGCTAACAATTGGATATCTTTTTAGATTATGGTGAAGACATAAGGATCGTGTTAGTAAATTATTTTAATGTGCCTGGTTTTCGAAAAGTTGTTTTTAGTTTCCAAATTGGTTTTGAATAAGTATTTGATTATTTTAATAAAATTATTTTAATCAAAATTGGGATATCTTTTATCTATTCTAGAACATTGGAAAATAATGTATACATTATAAGGTTTGTCTCACCAATACTTCTGAATATTGAAATGAATAATATTAATGGATAAATCATTAAATAGAAAGTTTACTTCTGGAACCAAACACAATTTTGGCACTTACTCTTACGTTATATTATTCTAAAATGAATTAGAAGACTGGTTTATAATGGGAAATTGAGCTCATCAAAAGTGGAGGCACTTATAGTCTTGAATCCCGTTTAGAAGGGAAAATGACTAAGGGACCAAAAGCTAACGAGTCAAAAATATGTTGGACAATAACTCATTTAAGTTTGTGTGTTTTTATGTAGGGGTAGTAAACGGATGGATACGGGGAAGATTACATGCTATCCATATCTGTATTCGTTACTTGGATACATTATCCGCATCCGTATTCGTATCCTTTTGGATAGTAAAAATAAATATCCAAATCCGTATCCTCTCGAATTCCTCGGATTCGGATAATATCCTTATTCGATTACATTGTGTATTCATTGTAATTAACATTAATTTTGAAATAAACTAAAGTTCACATTGAATAAATTATAACAAATATAAATAGACTTTTACAATTATTTCATATAAAGTTACAATTATTTCATATAAAGTTATTTTTTTGTTAAAGAATCGACATAATAATAATTGAAGTTGCATATTGACAAACTAGTTATACGTGTATGGAGTTGTGTAGATGTATGGTTGTGTAGTTGTATGTATAGCAATGTAATGTGTATGCATAGCTATGCGCGTGTGCATGCAGTTGTATGTGTATATGTGTAGTTGTGCATTTGCATTTTACGGTGTGTGTGTGTGTGTGTGTGTGTGTATGTGTGTGTATTTTAACACCCCGTGTTTTTAAAAAAAATGATTATGGGATTAATTTAATTTAAAATGGGAAATTAATCTGGAATAAAAATAAATATTAATTAGCGAGACAAGGATTAATATTTTTTTATGTGAATTATATGGAATATTACTTAGTGAACAAGAAATAAATGATCACGAATATATTAAAGTTGTCGCGAGTGAAAAAATACGGCAAGTTACAACAATCTAGTCGGGTTGTGCATGTCAGTCATGTCGGAACTCAATTTAATGATATAAAAGTGAATTATTTTTAAGTCATCCAAATGGTCATTTTGAATGCACCAATGTGTCCGGAAGGGTCTAGATAGTCAGACAAGTCTACCAGGGGATTTAGTTTGGATCCCGGGATACTTTTAGGCCAAACCGGCACCCCGGAGTGGTATTTTTGTCACTTGTATTTTTGGGAGAAATAAACCCACGAAAATTAAAGAGATATATCTGTACCCACGTAAGAGGGATTAGGGTTATCAGTTACCAAATTCATATAGGCCATTAAAGGAGGAAGGAGAGTCAACCTCGAGGCTAGAACCACCACTCTTACACCTTTCGCACCACAAACACCATCGTTAGTAGATCGGAGGAAGAGGAACGCACCCATACGATTCTTCTACAACGGACCAGACCTACTATTAAAGGCAAGTGTTTAAACTTGCAAATTTATAACATGTACGATAACCATGTTAGTATAGGATGAATATTCACATGATTACGAAGGAATTCGGTTAATATTTGGAGAATTAAAATGTATTCTTGGACGATATTCATGTTAGGTTAAACTTCCTGATGCATGTAGAACGAAATTAATGAATTAAGGTTGCCCACACGTGTATAAATTCTGGGTGTTATATGTGTTCTTGAACAAAAGGATGAACTAGGGTTTTTAAAGAAATAAATTGGAAAGTATTTTATTGATGTAAATTGATCATTTAATGATTCTTGTATTTATAAATCACCCCTAAATGTTAGTGTATTGTTTAGGATGATTGTTTGGGAGTTTTGTAATTAACCTTAAAGCTTTAGAGGTTGAAAATGTGTGACACCCCGACTAATTAAATACCGGGTAGCTACTCATTTATTAAATTAATACAAATTGCCAAGTTGGTTCAGTTAATAGCATCACTGTCGAAAACATTTTAATGATTCCTAACCACCTAGTATTTAAAATGTGTGTTGTCAAATTTAAATTAAATCTGATTAACATGCAATAAATGAATTATAGAAATGTAGCACAACCATTCATGATAAAGTCTCAATAGAGTAACCAACAAATAATAATGAGTCTGGAGGAAATACTCCTCACAACAATCCCAATATGGAAATAAATAAAACAAGTCTGCATCCTGAATTAATTACAAACCAAAGTCTGAATAACTGAAATATAAAATGTCTCAAAAGGAAATGGGCAACATGCCCTATACATGATGAAACTGAATATGGAGTCAAGACTAGACAGGAGGCGTCTACTGTCAAGGCCCTTAACTTCCACAACAGCTACAGCTTGTCACCTGAATAGAATTCCTATGCATGGTGTCCTTGTGGCTGGGCACCTAAAAAGGTTTTTATAAAAAGAGAGATTTGAAAGCAAACGGGTCAGAGCCCGAATGTGGAGAATAGTTTTAAAAACAGCAAGTGCTTTAATAACATTAAAACAATGAATGCAAAATACATGTTAGGACGTGCTCTCGCATGAAATACTCACATCTCGACTAATTGTGCACTCCTAATGTACCGTACCCATTCAAGTGATTCTCCTGTCTATCTAGACCAAAATAACTTCTAACCTTTCTACTAGATTTGCATTATAAATTCCAAAGTTATCAATCAAATGGAAAGTTTTACTTTAATTCTCGGATTCTCAATTATTAGCAATACAATTTTCTAGAGGTTATACCCCTTATTATCTTCTCAATGCGTTACTATAATTATTCTCACAATTCCAACACGATAATTCTTTCATTTAACCATATATTTTTCTCAACATAAATATACAATACTAGCACCCCGAGACTAAGCTGCGGTGCACACATACTCTGCTATCCATCCCGGTACATCACGTACATAAGGATCACGCATTCCGAATCTCTCGGGAATCGTTATCAGATAACAACAATCACAAACAATGGAGGCGAACACAGTCACATCACATGGGTCACGCACATACCTACTCTCCCATGATCAGCAGACTTATTAACTTCACAATAAGTCCTTCTCTGACCTATGTCCTCGAGGTACCAATCTATATCCCCCCGTAGGCACACAAAGATTAGATGGTCCTAAACGAACGCAAACCTCCCGTGATAGCAAGTATGGTAGGTATGTCATACACATAAAATCATACATACTAAACATGCACACATCTTAGTAATTACCATATTTTATTAGTGGTATACTTCTTATTCTCATACCAACTGTTAATGTCACACAAATCATATGCCCCCGGTTTATATGTATTTAAGTCATTAATTATCCTCGTATCGTGATTAGTCGCTCGCGTCCTAATCCACAAATATCATTTGGTTCAAACCATTCTTCTATATTTTACTCCTCAATATATCCCAAATATACCAACTATATCAATTAGTTAACACAGGAAAGATATCTCTACAATTAAACAAGGTTACGGGACCCTAGAAATCAAATCAGGCCAAAAAGGCCATTCTGACAACTCGTTAGAAGTCTCGTTCGAACGAAAGGGGTATCTAACGAACATCCAACTCGTTAGAAGGCAAACTGTCACCTCGTTAGAAGCTCGTTCGAACGAGCTCGTTCGAACGACCTGGGCAGGTCTTCTAACGAGATGCCAGTTTCGAGCCCAGAATTTCTAAATCGTTTTTCCTCAAACTTTCTCTTCTCAAAACTCATCCAAAAATTATCCCAACGGTGTTTTAATGTTCCTAATCATTCCTAAACATACTTAGGTCGTATCTCAACATATTTAGGGGTCAAATCTTCCTAAACAACATGAAATTATCATCAATCCCCAATTTTCCCAAAACCATATGAGTATGAACCCTAGAAATTTAAAGTCATCAATTCCCATAAATAAATTCGTTTTTGCATCATAAAAGTCATATTTCTTTTATTATAATCACCCAATAACAATTCTACATGCAAGCCCTATATCAAAACCTGACTTTCTAACTCAAATTTCAGGGGGTTTTATAAATCTCCCAAAACAATGCGATTATATAAATTTCTAAGCATGGAGGAAACATTCGCTTGAAATTAATGTAATTAAACCACTTGCCTTAGATGTTCTGATTTGATGTTGAAGAATTGAATGTTGATTCTCCTCCCTCGCTCTACAAATTTCTTCCAAAGATGGTGATAGTGGCTAGGGTTTCCTCTTTGGAACTTCTTCTAACTTCTCCTATAACTCCCGTAGCCCTTTAATTAGTTAAGTGCTGGTAATGGCTTAGTGGGTTACTAAACACCCTATTTTTAACTCCCAAAATTCGTTGGTTATAAATCCCAAAATTCCAAAATTACCAAAATACCCTTTTAAGTTGCCGGTATCGCCCAAAAATGCCCCGGGACCCAAAGTAAACCCCCGGCTAGTGTTTTCTGACTATTTCGACCCTTCCGGACTCGTTGGCGCACTCAAAATGACCATACGGTTGATAAAAATAAAATTCACTTTTTAATTTAAACATTTACATTCCTGACGCGATTGTCACGCGCGTCCCAACAAAATTTCCCAAATTGCCGTATTTCAGTCTCGCGACAATTTTAATATTTTCAATATTCATATACTACCATATATGCACATTATGATCAAATACCAACTCACATCTCGTTAGTATTTTATCCGAATTAATTCACATTTAATTTAATTAATCCCGTATATAAATATCAATAAAAGTACGGGGTATTACATACTTCCCCCCTAATAACAGAATTTCGTCCCAAAATTCGAAAAAATAAGGCATACCTGGAAAAATTCGGTACCCTCCAGTGTTCCAAACAAAATATAAAGAAAATCTCAATCACTAAAGCCCTTGTTCACAACAAGCTTGTTTAACAGACTTGATACCTTATCAGAATACACTTCAATAAATGTACCTCACGTTGCGCTCTTATTAAACAACAATCGAAGAAAAATGGCCTATACATCGTTAGCCGCATCATTTCAGTATTATTGTTAGCTCATGCCTCTCTACGCATTACTTTCCGCGTTTAGCAACACACGAAACTCCCACCTGGAAGAAATTAATAACACAGCTGACTACTTCTTATCCATTCATTGAATCTCTGTTCCCTGCGTTGTGAATTACACAAGGTAAAAATACATTCGGGTGGTGTTTCACAAAATAATTTTCGGCACCTTGTCCACAATAAAATAGATACGGGTGGTTTCACCCAGCTCTACTATTAGATAATATTTTCTTCCCATTACCACAATGTACCTTGCTTACTAGTTTCTCGATTTGGAAATAAAACATCGAAATGAATTCAACATTCTTTTATACAGCCCACCAGTCGTCAATCACCTTGCGCCTACACCTCGGGCCATAGGTGATACAGCCTAGTCCAAGTGAAACGTATTTCCGCTACTTCTTCCCCACGTTAAAGGTGGATTTCGGGGATCTCCTCTTAGTTCTGAATAGTACGATATCGAACCATGTACCGGCGTGTTCACTATCTAATAGTGTAAATCACCCCAAGTATATAACAATTTCTCTCCTTCTGGACAACATGTCCCACATAATCGAAGGAACTCATTACTTATCAATAAGTTGGCTACCTCTCAAGTAAATTCTCCAACTTGACCCTCCCATTCTTGGAATCGTCGTCTTGATACAAAATTATTTGGTTGATCATCTAACCCAAACTGTTCTACTACTTACTATACCTCTTTCAATGTCGATATTCACATAAAATTTTCCCCGTTAAATGATACTTAATGATCTTATTCTCCCGACGAATACCAAAAGTTTGGACCTTTACACTTTTCACCACTTTGTGCATATCTGGACTTTATACCTGATTGACATCCTCATTCTATTTACTCTTGAGTCACCCTCAACATTCGATTGATCGGAACTCTACTCCAAATTTCTCATAATAATTTATTCGCCTTCTCAAGAGATATCCCTTTATTAAATGGCTTTCTACTGCCTTTTTTTCCAAGTTTGAACGTGCTACACTTACTACACATGATATTCACTTACACCTTTTCTTATGACGTTTAATCTCATAAGTAATAATCTCACCCGTCTATGTTCCCTCTTCCTTTGATTTACACTTTAGCAAATCAAGATGTCTACCCCCCTTATAACCCAACCATACGGTTTTTAAACATTATATACGCTTCATACAAATCCCAAACTCTTTATTGTCACTGTAAATACAACGGTGCTATACCACTTGGGCGTTCTCAATCGCTTCTGAATTAGAAATCCTAAATCCTCCTTATCCTCAATGCGTCCTTCAACACGTCGTGACAAAACCAACATTATTAGTACTTATATCGTAATTTACTAACAACTGGTTCTAATAGTCGTACATCATAATGTACTCCTTGTAACTTCCCGTTATAACTACGTACTCTCATAACGATAGAGGTATCCAAATCATGAACGAAGGGCCACACATTTCCTTACTACCAACCTTACGCTAAGTTTCATGCATGGGGTGTCTCGCAAAGCGAAATCCAAACAAGGAACCCCCCCGATACACTACTACCTAACATTATTGGTCATCGGAATCCGTTAAGCCCTGTCCATAATATGTACCTCTACACTCTCGTCTTTTAACAACAAAGTTTCATCTCAATTCGCAATTATACATAAACAAAGAACTCCTTCTGAAAGACACTTTTCTCTTTACAGTGATGGAAATCACATTTCATATACAACATGCGAGATATTTGAGACCCTCAAATTCCCGTCCCCAGACACACAACTATGAGTATAAACTTCCAAATCTCTAACGGGTGATAAAACAATGCACTCTTTTTGTTACGACCTCTCTATCATTAATTATAAAAACCAACTAACTCTTTGTTGACTAGTAAATCAATTACATACGACTCATAATAATGAAATCCCTACGCATACTGGGATTAAATATCCGAGACCATTATACTTTGAAATCACAACATATATATATATATATATATATATATATATATATATATATATATATATATATATATATATATATATATATATATATATATATATATACATATATGCACGAAAGTACAATTGCGAGCCCGACCCTCTAACAGATGGGGCCTCGCCAGAACAAAAGATGTTACCCCGATGTAGTAATCCCAATAAACTTGCAATACCAGCACACTATCGGTATAATCATATATATAAAACAATAATTAAGATCATATCATACTCGTATAACACAGCACTAAAACGAGTAATTTCGATAAAGCATAAACCGCTATTAATATACCCATGCATCCTCCGCGGATGACAATAAAAGTAACCCCCACACTATCAGGGAAAATGTTCTTATATATAATAAACTTACTGATATACTCACTAAACTCGACTCTCAAGTGAAAATACAATTGTAACAAATGTAGTAACTCATTCATGCCACAAATAACATGCATCCTCATCTTAGGATATAACTCATACTTCTATCCTAATAATCGTCCTGGCTGCTCAAATGGTTCCTGGACTTACCACACATGTCTGTCCCAAACCGGATATTTCAATAACTGTTGCCCTCGCCAGGCACAATACCTTGATCCCTACTCTTGTATCGAGAAATTTTTTATAATGCACGGGTTTCACTCCCCACAGAAATACCTCTACACATACTCCACTTATCTTTTGTCTCACAAATCATGTTAAGGTGGTCCATCTCTCGGATGTTGGTAGTCTCGACTCAGACGACTACCTCCGTTGTTCCCTTAGTTTTGACGGACCTAAGGAACACGCTACTAATTTCTACATCTCTCACTGAAATCACCTTTGCCCGGTAGTAATTCAGCTATCCGAATCATTTTAACTGGTTCTCCGTTGGGTCTTCCCATTGTGGTGCTTCACCAACACTGTCTTCCCCAGTCTTACTTTATATAAAGCCTTAGATTCTTGTATCTCCCCACCCGGGGATGTTTACCTCCAAATTAACACTATGCGACAATACCATTTGCTTTAACCGTCCAAGCAGAATTCTGTCAGAAGGACTAGCAATTCTTCTATGTAAATTCTCCCTTTAATATCCCCTTCTCCGTTTCACCTACTTCACCCGGTGTAGGGTTCACTAAATAATTTTATTTCTTCTCACAAAGTGACCTCTGTCCGGACCTCTCGTGTGAGTTCAGAACGACATTCGGTTTTCATCCTAAACATCTGATCAAGGAACTTATGGTCAAACCATTCGTGTACGCCTTCTCTCGACGTCACATTCCACTTATAAGTGTGGTGATTGTTTCTCCCCATTGAAACTCCGCTCTCACGAGACAAGAAAAATTTTCCTCAAATTTTCACTCTCGATTGGCCATACTCCGACACAAGTCCAAGTCTTCGGGTGTATTATGTTTGTTTGTCTAGCACACGCCATCTCCGCCTTTCAAGTATTTCCACCGCTGGTTTTCTCGATGTCCCACCCAACTCTTTCTCTCTCAATCCAACCTTGTTGGGCGAGTCTCAATTGACCCTACCTTCAAATATTATTGTGCTTGGAAGTCACAAGTCGCGCCTTGGCCGTCTGGACTGTCCAGGACTTCCGTACCCTGATATGGGTAACCTCGACTACAGTCTTCCCTTAATTAATTAATTAATCTCAACTGATCCTTGCCTCCTGCTGTTCGTCCAACTGTCTTCACCTGACGTACTACATCGTTTGGCAAGCGAACACACCTGATTGCAAATATGATTCACTATCATATATATCGAAGCAGGAGAACGAAATCTCACCAAAGATATCAACAATCCTAAGCAAAGGGCTCTACATCAAAGAGAATTACGCTGGAAGCATAATAAGCCGTACAGATCCTAAAGGACACTAGAACCTGATGCTCTGATACCACCTGTGACACCCCGACTAATTAAATACCGGGTAGCTACTCCTTTATTAAATTAATACAAAATGCCAAGTTGGTTCAGTTAATAGCATCACTGTCGAAAACATTTTAATGATTCCTAACCACCTAGTATTTAAAATGTGAGTTGTCAAATTTAAATTAAATTTGATTAACATGCAATAAATGAATTATAGAAATGTAGCACAACCATTCATGATAAAGTCTCAATAGAGTAACCAACAAATAATAATGAGTCTGGAGGAAATACTCCTCACAACAATCCCAATATGAAAATAAATCAAACAAGTCTGCATCCTGAATTAATTACAAACCAAAGTCTGAATAACTGAAATATAAAAAGTCTCTAATAGAAATGGGCGACATGCCCTACAAATGATGAAACTGAATATGGAGTCAAGACTAGAAAGGAGGCGTCTACTGTCAAGGCCCTGTAACTTCCACAACAGCTACAGCTCGTCACCTGAATAGAATTCCTATGCATGGTGTCCTTGTGGCTGGGCACCTAAAAAGATTTTTACAAAAAGATAGATTTGAAAGCAAACAGGTCAGAGCCCGAATGTTGAGAATAGTTTTAAAAACAGCAAGTGCATTAATAACATTAAAATAATGAATGCAAAATACATGTTAGGACGTGCTCTCGCATGAAATACTCACCTCTCGACTAATTGTGCACTCCTAACGTACCGTACCCATTCAAGTGATTCTCCTGTCTATCTAGACCAAAATAACTTCTAACCTTTCTACTCGATTTGCATTATAAATCCCAACGTTATCAATCAAATGGAAAGTTTTACTTTAATTCTCGGATTCTCAATTATTAGCAATACAATTTTCTAGAGGTTATCCCCCTTATTATCTTCTCAATGCGTTATTATAATTATTCTCACAATTCCAACATGATAATTCTTTCATTTAACCGTATATTTTTCTCAACATAAATATACAATACTAGCACCCCGAGACTAAGCTGCGGTGCACACATACTCTGCTATCCATCCCGGTACATCACGTACATAAGGATCACGCATTCCGAATCTCTCGGGAATCGTTCTCAGATAACAACAATCACAAACAATGGAGGCGAACACAGTCACATCACATGGGTCACGCACATACCTACGCTCCCATGATCAGCAGACTTATTAACTTCACAATAAGTCCTTCTCTGACCTATGTCCTCGAGGTACCAATCTATATCCCCCCGTAGGCACACAAAGATTAGATGGTCCTAAACGAACGCAAACCTCCCGTGATAGCAAGTATGGTAGGTATGTCATACACATAAAATCATACATACTAAGCATGCAAACATCTTAGTAATTACCATATTTTATTAGTGGTATACTTCTTATTCTCATACCAACTGTTAATGTCACACAAATCATATGCCCCCGGTTTATATGTATTTAAGTCATTAATTATCCTCGTATCGTGATTAGTCGCTCGCGTCCTAATCCACAAAAAATCATTTGTTTCAAACCATTCTTCTATATTTTACTCCTCAATATATCCCAAATATACCAATTATATCAATTAGTTAACACGGGAAAGATATCTCTACAATTAAACAAGGTTACGGGACCCTAGAAATCAAATCAGGCCAAAAAGGCCATTCTGACAACTCGTTAGAAGTCTCGTTCGAACGAAAGGGGTATCTAATGAACATCCAACTCGTTAGAAGGCAAACCGTCACCTCGTTAGAAGCTCGTTCGAACGAGCTCGTTCGAACGACCTGGGCAGGTCTTCTAACGAGATGCCAGTTTCGAGTCCAGAATTTCTAAATCGTTTTTTCTCAAACTTTCTCTTCTCAAAACTCATCCAAAAATTATCCCAACAGTGTTTTAATGTTCCTAATCATTCCTAAACATACTTAGGTCGTATCTCAACATATTTAGGGGTCAAATCTTCCTAAACAACATGAAATTATCATCAATCCCCAATTTTCCCAAAACCATATGAGTATGAACCCTAGAAATTTAAAGTCATCAATTCCCATAAATAAATCCGTTTTTGCATCATAAAAGTCATATTTCTTTTAGTATAATCACCTAATAACAATTCTACGTGCAAGCCCTATATCAAAACCTGACTTTCTAACTCAAATTTCAGGGGTTTTTATAAATCTCCCAAAATAATGCGATTATATAAATTTCCAAGCATGGAGGAAACATTCGCTTGAAATTAACGTAATTAAACCACTTGCCTTAGATGTACTAATTTGATGTTGAAGAATTTAATGTTGATTCTCCTCCCTCTCTCTACAAATTTCTTCCAAAGATGGTGATGGTGGTTAGGGTTTCCTCTTTGGAACTTCTTCTAACTTCTCCTATAACTCCCGTAGCCCTCTAATTAGTTAAGTGCTGGTAATGGCTTAGTGGGTTACTAAACACCCTATTTTTAATTCCCAAAATTCGTTGGTTATAAATCCCAAAATTCCAAAATTACCAATATACCCTTTTAAGTTGCCGATATGGCCCAAAAATGCCCCGGGACCCAAAGTAAACTCCCGGCTAGTGTTTTCTGACTATTTTGACCCTTCCGGACTCGTTGGTGAACTCAAAATGACCATACGGTTGATAAAAATAAAATTTACTTTTTAATTTAAATAATTACATTCCTGACGCTACTGTCACGCGCGTCCCCACAAAATTTCCCAAATTGTCGTATTTCAGTCTCGCGACAATTTTAATATTTTCAATATTCATATACTACCATATATGCACATTATGATCAAATACCAGCTCACATCTCGTTAGTATTTTATCCGGATTAATTCTCAGTTAATTCACATTTAATTTAATTAATCCCGTAAATAAATATCAATAAAAGTACGGGGTATTACAAAATGAAGGAAAACCGCACCTGCTGCAAAACAGCGTGTGTCATAACTGAAGGGATCGGTCAACCGGGGTCCCAGGGCTGGTCGACCGGGGGTCTGGAATCTGGCGTGCGCGGGCTGGTGAAGGGGGGTTTAGGGTTTAGGTTTTTTAGGGTTTAGGGTTTAGGGTATATATATATATATATATATATATATATATATATATATATATATATATATATATATATATATATATATATATATATATATATATATATATATATATATATTATTTTTCTTATTTTTTTTTTAATTTACTCTTTGGGAGAAACTTTAAATGTGAATATCTTGGCCATACGAAGTTGGATTGGCGCGTCGTTCGTTGCCACGCATAGATGGTTTAATGGAGTACACTGTCATCATGATTAAATAATTTAGGCATAAATTGGGAAAGGTCTAAAATACCCTTGAAGTTGTAAATAGTGACAAGCGTTCCCAAAATTGAAACACAAAAAATATAGGGACCTAGTGAGACCAATAGGAACCTACTCGAGTATATAGGAGACGAGAAGTATAATCCTATGCTTAAAATAATAAATGGTGGGGTGTAGATATTTTGGTATTGGGTCGAATGTAATACGTATGGGACATATATTTTATAGGTGGGATGTATGCCTATATTAATCTATGAACATAAGTTGTGTGAATACCTTATGTGTGATTATTTATGTGTAATGGACATATGTACAATACTTGCTATCACAGGAGGTTCGCGCACCGTGGGCGGTCTTATCCTGATGTGCCATTTTGGGGGATCTTAGACTCGTATCTTAGAGCATAGAACTTAGGGTTGAGCATAATTTGTGTGAACAATGGTGTGATCGGTCATTTGGATGTGCTTGGTATGTGCGTAGTCCAAAGGCTTAGGACTATGTTTGCCTCCAACGTATATATGTTTGTATTTATGGTTCAAGAGTGATTATAGACCAATAGTCATTTATTTAGTACGAGATGTACCGGGACTTGATAGCAAAGTATGTATGCACCGCAGCTGAGCCTAGGGGTGGCGTATTAGTATATACACTATATAGTGATGATATATATATATACTTGTGATGTAATCCACTGTATGAACTTAGTAGATGATAAACATAGTGAAATCTGAGATAGTTTAAGTATGTGAACACTTAACTGTTAAATAAGAAATTATTACATGAGTAAAATAGTCATTATAACAATCAATTATGCATTACGAGAGAAGTGAGGGTGGACACTATAAGTATTAATTTAAAAAGGTCTAACGTATTTGAGCTAGTTAGTTGTGATAGTAGTAACTAGAATTGGGTAGAAGTACGTTAGGCGTGCACACTAGTTGAGAGGTGAGGTTTCTCAAGCGAGAACCGGAAAAAACTAATATGTTTATTATATCTCCTGTTAAGCATTTTAAATACTTGCTAAAATGTTTTAAACTATTTTCTACTCGGGCTCTAACCCGTTTCTTGCAAATTTATTTTCTTGTGCATATTATATTAGGTGTCTAGCCACAGGGACGTCCAGCGTAGGAGTTCATTGTCGCTTGACGTGTTGCAGTTGTTGTGGATATTGCAGGTCCTCGATATTAGACGCCTCCACTCTTATTTATTCAGTCTCCTATTGTAGTTACTTCAATTAGGGTATGTCGCCCATTTCTAGTTATTCCTTATTTCAGAGATATTGTACCCATTTATTTCAATTTGTTGGATTTAGTTTTATTTTGAAATTTATTATGTTGGGATTTTTGGCTGGAGTGTTTTATCCCGTCTCATTTGATCATTCAGACATTCATTATTTATCTTGTGGATTAAATGTGGTTAATTATTTAATTCAATTTTTTGTATGATAATTAACGAGGTTTAAAATTTGACAGTAACTTAATTAATTATTAGGTGATTAGTAACTAATGTGTTTCGACAGTGATACTAAGAATGAACCAACTGTGTATTATGTTTAATTTTAATTTTAATTTTAATAAAGTACTGATCACTCGATATTTAATTGGGCGGGGTGTCACATGTGTGTGTGTGTGTGATAAAGAGAGAGAGAGAGGAGGAAGAGGTGCACCACTCTGCTAGGGATTTGGGTATTATTTTGGGAAGAAAAGAAAATAAATGATGAGGTAAATTAGCCCTTTGGGTATTGTTTTGCGAGGTGGGTGTGGTGTGGGTTTTGTTTTGTTGTTTAATGTTTTTTTTCTTTTTCTTTTTGTTGTTTTAAACTATTTAAAAAAAGTTTCTTTTGTTTTCCTTTTTTTTAACTTTAAGCTTTCTATTTCTCTTTTAATTTTTCAAAAAATAAAATTTTCATATATTTTGTTAAATGAGTGGTTCACATTATATATTATGTACTTATATTTTACATATAATGATAAATATTATGTATAATAACTATCTATACGGATATCCGAAAAAATCCACAAATATGGATACTCCGCCTCAGATATGAATTATCCGTGTAGGATACACGTACTATCCGTATTCGTATTAGTTTTTTAGAATATTTTAGCACACTATCCATATTCTTATCCATATCCATTTTTCCAGATAAATATTCACAAAATTCAGTCTTGGTTACCGGATGGAGTCGGATTTTTGAATATTCGTTTACACCCCTATTTCTATGATTATCTGGTACATAGGTGATTTTGAGTATTTCATCGATATCATTGATGATTACTCAAGGTATCAATATGTTTTTCTTATGCATCGCATGACTGAAGCCTTTGATTAGTTCAAAGTGTTTAAGACAAAGGTGGAACATAGGCAAGGTAAACTAATCCAAACTCTACGATTTGTTCATGGGGTGTATACATCCTAAAAGAGTTTGGGAATCATTTATCGAAGTTATGGATAATATCCTAAAAATCTACACCGGGTATTCCACTTCGGAATGGTGTAGATGAAAGGAATGAATAAGACTCTTACACATATAATAAGGTATATGGTTAGTTATTCACGATTGCAACATTCTTGTTGGGATTTTTCATTAAGATATGAACATATACTTTCTTAATTTAGTTTCAGACAATGAGTTTTAATATTTTGTGGTTCCAAGATAGAGTTCTCCCAACTGTTCAAATGCCCAGCGACCAATGGAATGACTTCTTGGAGAATGAGGCCAGGGAGGAAAAATTAATTGAGAGGGATATAGATCAAAGAATGTTTATGTCCACAAATTTATGGCAAAAACATATGATTATTTGAAGTTTAATGGGTAGACATGACTAAGGGGTTTCTGAAAGAAGGTAAAGACCCTAATTGGATCAACTTGTATTTGCATGTCCGACGAGAAAAAGTGTCCAATCAATTTCGAGACAAATTAAAAACGACTCTGGTGAGTTTGAATTTAGTTATAATGTGTATATATATATATATATATATATACATTATAATAAAATAATATTAAAATCATAGTCTTTAATATAATATTTTATTATAGGAAATGATATAAGGCATGTCGAGCAGTCAGTCCGAGTGGAACCCCTATGAAATTATAGCAGTTGCCCTTAACAAGGTAATTAGGAGGGACAAAATGGGTAGGAAAAGAGGTATGGTCTCAAATAGCAAATTGTATCTCTATTGGAAGAGATCTCTTCGGTGAGTAGTCATGTGTTAAGCCAAGCGAAAGAGAAGTTTGGGACAAAATGAGAGGTGTCAAACCTTAGGAGGGAGGTGGGCAAAGTTAGCGGTACATGACAATATTGACGAATGAAATCAAGCGTTTAAGCCATTATTTTACTCAACAACATCGCTTACCCTTCCAGATGTCTCCTCAAACATTCCCTTATTATACGCCTCAATGTTTCCCCTCCCAAGCTCCTCCTCCTGCAACATTTCCCTCCTAAGAGCCTCTTCTTGCAACATTCCCCTCCCAGGCTCAACCTCATGCAACATTTCTTGGATCATCTTTGTCCGTACATAGTGACTATGGCAGTGAGTATTATATCAGGGACTTATCTAGTAATGGGGTTGTTGGCATGTGCACACTTTTTTCCATATATACTGGAACACCTATCCACAATCACCTTTTGGAGATGGGAGAGGCTCAGATACTGGTTGATACAATATACAATGGTTGAAGAGATGAACCTGTGCATGAACCTCGGTGAGGCTCAAACACTGGTTGATATAATATACAATATACGATGGTTACAAAAATTATTATATTAACCGCCTAGTTTATTTATTGCGCATGACCAGGCAATGGACAATGTTTAAAGTTTGTGATGTGAATAGTGTTTAAAGTCCACAATGATATCTTAATTTTAATGAAATATTAATTTGTTTGGTTTTATTTTATATTTATTAAATGTTTGGGTGAGGCTCAGACGCTGTGTCCATGCAACCGTTGTATGAATGGAAAAGTTAAAGTCTTTGAAAGACATTGAATTGCATTTACTAATGTGGGGTATTTCTCAAGACTATAAGATATGGGCAATCCATGGGGAAAATAATGTACCATATACTTCGAAAGAATTATCGATACCCAATCACGTGACAAAACCCCACTAGGTGGAAGTATTTAATGATTCGTCAAAAAATCGTCCTTTGACCGACCAAATTGATGATGCTTCCGAAGTCCACCACCATGAAAACTACCAGTTTATGAATAGGGATAATGTGCATTATATCCAAGTTAATAAATAAGATGCTGAATTCCCCGAAGATCAGGAATATATACAATTGAAAGATAATGTGGCTAGACCTTTGCGAAAAAATTGCAAAGAAGATCACCCGATTTGTACGAAATGATCGATTTGCATAATTTAAAGAGTTGATTTGGTTTGCCGAGCAATAGCGTAACTGAAATTCTTAAGTGGCTTAAAGACATTATTTTGAAAGAGAACATATTACGAGATAGTTATCCGAGTATGAAGAAGAGCTTAAAGGGTTTGAGTTTGAAGTACAAATCTATTCATGCATGCAAGTATGGTTGCAAGTTTTACCGTAACGAACAGAACTGAAGGATGAATGTCATGTATACAATGTGCCAATATATATGGTTAGTGACTATGGAAAAGACAAACCTGGAAAATTTCATAATTGCTCGTAAGTTTTACATAAGGTATTGAAGTATTTTCATTCGATCCATGGTTAAAAATATTTTTCACTGTATTGTGGATAAGGGACATGGCATGGCACACTCGAGCCGAGGTGGGTGGAAATCTCACGCGTCATTCAATTAATTCACTCAAATGGAAACTTTTAAATGCACGACACCCCATAATTCAAAAGAGCCATGCAATGTTCGTCTTGCATTATTAATCGGCGGGTTTAACCCTTTCGGTAATTTAACCACTAATAAGAGTTATTGGTCAGTTCTCATGGTGACTTTAAGTCTGCCTCCAACATTTTTCATGAGAAAAGAGTTCACATTATTTTTATTATTGATACCCAGGCTAAAGTCTCCCAAAGATGGTATTGATATTTTCTTAGCCTCGTTAATCTAAGAACTTAAAGAGTCATGGGATGAAGGCGTGAGGCGTTTGACGCTTATAAGAGTAAATAGTTCACACTTAAAGTAATGGATATGTGGGATATCCATGATTTTCATGCATATAGTACCTTATCCAGTTACGCTATTCGTGGTTATTATGGATGTCCCATCTGTGGGTAGGAAACTCAATCCACTTAGATACATCATAGTGGGAAGATGAGTTATGTCGATCATTTAGGAACGATAAGTATTACTTTGTACCTGTTAGTTAAGAACGTAGGATAGAAACTCCTCGGCTTTCAGATTATCAAATCAAGGAGAAGGAGAAGGAGAAGCTTGCCACTTCGGGGGATTAATTTGTAAACAAACACCCTCAGTTTGTAGGTCAGAAGCATAAAGCCAAGGAGGGTTTGCAAGATCATAGTTAAATGAAGTCATGGTCCAGACGAATAACCTTATTTGATTTTTCATATTGGAAAGAGCATCGTGTAAGGCATGTAATTGACGTAATGCACATATAGAAGAATTTTACATAACATCTCATAGGAATATGTCTGGGTGGATCTCATTCAAGAGATAGAGAGAGGGCGCATGGCGATCTAAAGAAAATAAAAATAAAATAAACAAAAAGTTATGGTTAAAAAATGATCCTTCAACGAGAAGAAATTTTCGGTGTTCATCTTAGAGATGAAAATTAAAAAATAATTTTATGTTTCTACACTTTTAACACAGTTTTCATATATTTTCATAAATTAAAAGAGACACCCTAGATTCAGATTATGGGTTATACCCCAACCTAATTCATCTTACGAACTACGTGGACTTTGATGTTATTTTTGGCTACGTAGGTGTCCCAAAGTCATTCTGGGATTCAAGTCCTTTCTTACATACCATATGGAACAGTTTGAAGTCTTGTTTACGGGTCTCGTTGGAGATGGAGCACTTCGAACATGTTGCATATGTTTTATGAAAGCAAGCAATCACTAAATTGGATTTCGATGAAGATATTGCGGTGTTATTATCATTTTCTTGCAAGCATGCATTGTATTATTATTTGTGTTAAACAAATTGATGGTTTTAGTTAGTTAATTTATGTTGTATTATTATTTTTCGAGTTATGAATGGCGGAGTGGCTTAATATTTATTTCTAAAAATGTATACAATTTTGGAAAATGTCCAGATTTTTTGACTACATATATTTTTTTTTTTAATTTTTATCACATTTGGGGACATAGTTCTAAGCCATGACAATAATTAAATGCCCTTTAATGTTCACATACTAAATCACAACTTTGATCCGTGACCAACGGGTCACAGTCCCAAATCATGACCAACCATTCAACATTGTTGTCACCCACTGGACCGTAACCCCATATGGGGTCACAATTTTGGAACTTGACCCCCAATTTTGTCACCCTTAATATGGTCACGGTCCAAAAATGTGACCCATAGACCCTGATCACGATCCAAAATCATGACGATGTCAGTTATATGATGTAATGAGTGGTACTTATGACGTGATTACAATCCGATTGCTCCAAACGCATTTTTATACTGGTGAGTAGGAGGGAGTACAAAGTAATACTCAATTGTAAAATGACCAAAGAGGTTTGTGATATTTTAGGAGTCACTCGTGATGGAACTTCAACAGTGAAATGAGAAAAGTTGTAAAGGCTTACGAAAATTTATGAGATGGTGAAATAAGAAAAAAAATGAGACTTTAGATGAATATTACACTAATTTGACAGAGGTTTGAAATGAATCGTTCAATAAGTGAGGAAATAGAGGAAAGTCCTGCTGTGAAGGAGATATTAAGATCATTGGATTCTTAAATTACAACAAAAGTTGTTATTCTCAATGAGATCCCTGATATGGAGCATTATAGGTTGGAAGAGTTATTTATCTCATTGCAAACTTTCTAATAAGAGCATATTCTAGTCTTAAAGTGTTTAAGATGTGAAGACTAAGAAGGACTTAACTTTTAAAGTTGAGTTTAGTGAGAAGGATAAGGTGGGTGGAATGAGAAAATAAGACCAATTTTAACATTAATGAGGATATGGCTTTATTTATGAAAAGGGTTAGCAAGTTCTATAAAAATATCAAGAAAACTTTAAAAGTGGAAATAACTTTGAACTTAAAAAATCAAGGTCCTCTACCAAGAGCATACAAGTTATGATTATAAGAGTTCCTCAAGGAGAGGAAAGAATAAACAGAGACACATATTATGGAAAAGGAGGTACTAGACATCACATGTGTGCTCCATGCACTTAAAGAAGAATAAAAAGGGTAGTGCATTTGAGAAGAATAAAAAGTCTTATAGGGAAAGTTTGAGTGATTCGAGTAGTGAATCCTCATTGAATTCATCAAGTGACGAGAGTGAAGATGTCATTGCATTTATGGACGAGCTTGATGAGATTAGGGATAATGCTTGTGATGAGAGAAAGAGTATTTTTCACACATAAAAAGTTAATGTGAGTCTTGTTAAAATTCTTAAGAGTCATATGCATGATAATTAAAATGATGATACCTTGTCCATTGCTAGAATATATTCTTACGTTTTCAATTTAAACTCTTATTGTGAAAGTGGTGAAGAACAATTAACTCAAGCATTTGATGAGTTGTATCAAAAGTATTTCGAATGAAGGATTCAAAAATCAAATTATTTTTAAAACTCATAACTTGCAATATTGAGGAAAAAAAAGTATGTAAAAGACTTTTTGAAACTTAAATTTGAAAACAATGCAAGTGTTGAATTGTTGAATGAATTAAATATTGAGATTGATTATTGAAAGAAGGAGAAAAGTGAAATTGAGATGAAAAATCAAGTTTTAAAGGTTGATTTTGAAAAGTTTTCACTTGAGTTAAAGGAAGCAAAAAGTTTCAAAATGGATTTGGAAGATGGATCCGATAAACTTTACAATATACTTAAAAACACAGTCAAATTAAAATATATAAGTTTGAAATTGGCTTTGTTGATTGAAAGAGAAGGTACAATTATAATTTCAAAATAGCTATTATGAGAGCTCAGTAAAGAAATAACCTAAAATGTAAAAGAAAAGGCAAAAGGTTGCCTCTATGGTTTTAAAAATACTATGAAGAATTTTTCTCTAATTTTTAAAACCAAAAAGCACAAAATTCTTTTAAGTGTTTTGGTTGCTCATTTTGTGGGAATGAGAACCACGCATATCAATTTTAATACAAGAAAACAAGACTTGAAAAGAGAAAAAGATCATAATTTGAGAAAGCACAACCTATATCATTATTCTCCTCATTGTAAACTAAAGAACATACATTATAAAATTATTATTGGTTGCATTCTAAAACCCAGGATTTATTGCAAGAAAGAAGCTTGTTGAGAAGAGATATCCTTTAAAGGATTTGAAGGTTAAGATAGGAAATCTCACAAAGAGGGTTGCATTTGTGGTCAATCAAGAATAAATGTTAGTGAGGGATAAATATCCTCTTGATAATGAACGTTGGGCTCATATGTTTTTTATAAGAGGTAGACCTAAAAATTCTCCTATACTTAGGGTTGAGAAGGTAAATGTTCTTAAGGTTAATAAAGAGGTTGCTTCCATACCTCCTATGAATTCGGGAGATACTTCACCCCATCCTTCTTAGAACTGTAGATTTGTAAGTTATTTATGACACATTTTTAGATTATTGGTACTTCCCTAGGCAATCTTGATTTCAAAGGACATTTTTGTTGCATATTTGGTGAGAGCTTTTGATATATCATGGATTATTATCTTAAATTTGTTGATATTTTATTTGCATAACATTTGCATTTCATGCATCATATGTGCTTTATTTTATCAAATTGTATGCGTACATATTTATATAAAGATAAAAATGATTTTTTTTGTTAGTTATCCTTTTTATTCGGCTAAACTATTGCTAAATGTCAATTAAAATCTTGGTTAAGTATAATAAAATGAGATTTGCTTGATTTCATGTGTTTTTGCACTAAAAATGTTTGTTATTATCTGAAAAATATCATGAAACTCAATATATACAAGTGTTTTATGGATTATTAACATTGTACTACACTACACTACAGAATCACACTTATTTCAATAGCATTTTGAGAATTTTCATGATGATATAAGCTAAAATATATTTTATTTTGTGATCTTATCGATTGTTCACTTAATGTGTGATGAGAGTTGTATTATAGAGAAGAAGTTGAATATGTGTCGTGTTATATAATGATAAGAGCTACCAATAGAGTGATAACACATAATTTGAATTTGAGTATCATTCAGGTGGGTGTCATCTATAGAGTGTGTGAAAATCCAATCATTGGACAAAGCAAATATGTTGAGTAAAAGCCTATAACCAAGAGCTAAAACAAATGAATTGGCATGAAAAACAAATTAGGGATTTGCTGAAATTAAAAAGAATTTGCAAAATTAGATCTGGCAAAAAATATTTTATACAACATGTGCTTGAGGGAGTTTATAAGTGGATGGAAACTTCTTGCTAGTCTTCAATATGAGGTGTTTTCCGAATGGACTGGTTTTCACATTATTAGAATCGAATTTAAAACACTTGTTGATTATTTCTACTATGTGCATATAAGTGCACAAAACTTACATGCATGGTTAATTTGATCACATAAGCCAAATACAATACAATAACAATAATTAGTAAGGAAAAAAATAGAGGACACAAGATAAGGTTCTTTTTTCCTTTTTATTTAAATCTTCATATAAAAGTTGGCTTCCTCATTCTCCTCTCTTCATTCATTGAGTTGGAGGAATCCATAGGAGGCTCGCCCATTATGCATTACATTAAAGAACCTTTCTTTGTATGACTTCTATTTTGCCTCGAGGTTAATGAATACGAAAGGGAGATTAATAAAAAAATAAGCCATGAATGCAGAAGTAGTGGACCTTTCACCCTTTTTTTAGTAATTCGTGGAGCTGATCTGATAAAGGCAGTTCCTACAAGTTACATGTGACACCCCGACTAATTAAATACCCGGTAGCTACTCCTTTATTAAATTAATACAAAATGCCAAGTTGGTTCAGTTAATAGCATCACTGTCGAAAATATTTTTAATAATTACTAACCACCTAGTATTTGAAAAGTAAGATGTCAAATTTTAAAATAAGTCGGATTAACATACAATGAAAGAATAATGAAAATAACGTAACCATGCACCTTAAAGAGACACTAGAATAACCAACAAATAATAACAATAAGTCTGGAGGAAAAATACACCTCACAACAATCCCAGAACTGAATAAAATAAAACAAGTCTGAATCCTGAATTAATTACAATCCACAATCTGAATAACTGAAATATAAATGTCTCTAAAAGAAATGGGCGACATGCCCTACAAATGATGAAAACTGAATAGAGAGTCAAGACAAAAGAAACGTCTACTAGCAAGGCCCTGTAACTTCTACAACAGCTACAGCTCGTCACCTGAATGGAATATTATGCATGGTGTCCTTGTAGCTGGGCACCTAAAAAGGTTTTTACAAAAATATATTTGAAAGCAAACGGGTCAGAGCCCGAAAGTGGAGAGTATTTTAAAAACAGCAAGTGCTTTAATAACATTAAAACAATGAATGCAAAATACATGTTAGGACGTGCACTCACATGAAATTCTCACCTCTCGACTAATTGTGCACTCCTAACGTACCGTACCCATCTAAGTGACATTCCTCTCTAACTAAACCGTCATAAGTTATAACCTTTCTACTTGACTCACGATATAGATTCCCAATGTTATCAATTAAATAGGAGGCTTTACTTAAACTCGGATTCTCAATTATTAGCAAAACAATTCACGGCAGGTTTTCCCTTTTTATCTTTATCAAGACGTTACTACAATTATACTTGCAATTAAACATAACAAATTCCTTTCAATTTAACCGTATATTATTCACGTCATAAATATACAATACAAGCACCCCGAGGCTAAGTTGCGGTGCACACATACTCTGCTATCCATCCCGGTACATCACGTACATAAGGATTACGAATTCTGAATCTCTCAGGAATTGTTAGAATAAGCACAACACACGAAAATGGAGGCGAACATAATTCAACATATCCATGGGTCACGTGCATACCTACGCTCCATAGTCAGCTAAACTCACAAATAAGTCATTCTAGTATTATGTTCTTAAGGTACCAATCTAAATCCGGGCACACAAAGATTAGATGGCCCTAAGCGAACGTAAACCTCCCGTGATAGCAAGTATGGTAGGTATGTCATACACATAAAATCATATACATATACTAAGCATGCACACATCTTAGTAATTACCTTAATTTATTTGTGGTATACTTCTCATTCTTATACCAACTTATAATGTCACACAAATTATATGCCCCCGGTTTATATGCATTTAAGTCATAAATTATCCTCACATCGTGATTAGTCGCACGCGTCCTAATCCACAAATACCATTTGGTTCTAATCATTCTTCTCTATTTTACTCCTCAATATATCCCGAATATCCCAACTATAACAATTAGTCATCAAGGTAATGTTATCTCTACAATTGAACAAGGTTACGGGACACTAGAAATCAAACCAGGCCAAAAAGGCCAAACTGTCAACTCGTTAGAAGTCTCGTTCGAACGAGGCTCGTTCGAACGAGAGTTCATTCGAACGAAATGGGCATCTAACGAGATCTCGTTCGAACGAACATCCCCCTCGTTAGAAGTCAAACTGTCAACTCGTTAGAAGCTCGTTCGAACGAGTTCGTTCGAACGACCTGGGCAGGCCTTCTAACGAGGTGACAGTTTCGAGCCCAGAATTCCTAAATTCATTTTTCCTCCAACTTTCTCTTCTCAAAACTCATCCAAACATTATCCCAACAGTGTGTTAAGGTTTCTAATCATTCATAAACATACTTAGGTTGTATATTAACATATAGATGGGATCAAATCATCCTAAACCACATCTAATCATCAAATCTCCCCAATTTTCCCCAAATCTCATGAACATGAACCCTAGAAATTTGCAGTCATCAATAGACATAATCAAATCCGTTTTTGTGATATAAAAGATGTATTTCTATCATCATAATTACCCAAACATAATTCTACATGCATTCTCCTTATAAAAATGTAAATTTCTAATTCCAATTCAATGGGTTTTTATCAATCTCCCAAAACAATGTAATTATCATAAATGTCTAAGCATGGAAGAAACATTCGTTGTAAATAACGTAATTAAACCACTTGCCTTAGATTATTCTTCTGAATTTAGTGTTGAATTGATGAAGGTTGTTCTCTCTCCTTTTCTCCCAAGGTTGAAGGTTGAAGATGAAGGTTAAGGTTTTCTCTTTTGGGAACTTCTCTTAACTTCTCATGAAACCCCCGTAGCCCTCTAATCAGTTAAGTGTTGGTAATGGGTTAGTGGGTAAAGACTAAATCAGCTTTTTAACTTCTAATTTTCGTGGGTATTAATTCCTTAAATTTCTAAATTACCAAAATTCCCTTTTAAGTTACCGGTATGGCCCAATAAATCCCCGGGACCCAAACTAAACCCCCCGCTAGTGTTTTCTGACTATTTCGACCCTTCCGGACTCGTTGGCGCACTCAAAATAACCATACGGTGGACGAAAATAAAATTCACTTTTTAATTCAAATAATTACATTTCTGACGCGACTGTCACACGCGTCCCAACAGAATTTCCCCAATTTGCCATATTTTAATCTCACGACAATTTCAATATTTCCAATCTTTATATATTGCCATATATACACATTATAATCAAATACCAACTCACTTCTCGTTAGTATTATATCTGAATTAATTCTCAATTAATACACATTTAATTCAATTAATCCCATAAATAAATATCACACAAATACGGGGTATTACATACTCCTCCCCTAATAACAGAATTTCGTCCCGAAATTCGGAACTAAAAAGTACCTGGTAAAAACAACTCTGGATAACATTCGCGCATCTCATCCTCGCGCTCCCATGTGGACTCCTCGGCATTATGATGCCGCCACTGAACACGTACTAATGGAACTATCTTTGACCATAGTTTTCGCTCACTTCGGTCCAAAATAGCAATCGGCCCCTCCTCGTAGGAGCTATCGGGCTGGAGATCGATGTCCTCCAAAGCAATGTGAGAATGAGCCAAATTATCTCTAAGATATTTCCTTAGCGAGGAAATATGAAACACATCATGAATCCTGTGTAAATGCTCCGGTAACCCAAGTCTATACGCAACAGACCCAATCCGCTCGATGACAGGAAATGACCCCACATATCTCGATGCCAACTTCCCCTTCTTCCCAAATCGCATAATCCCCTTCATAGGAGATACTCTGAGTAAAACCTGGTCCCCCACTTGGAACTCCCTGAAGGATCTCTTCGCATCAGCATAGCTCTTCTGCCGATCTTGAGCTACCCGAACGCGACTCCGTATCAATTTTATCCTTGCCGAAGTATCCTGAATCACTTCCGGCCCAAGTAGTTTGTTGTCTCCCACCTCCAACCAACATGCTGGGGAACGACAAGGTCTACCGTACAACGCCTCAAATGGACCCATGCCAATGGTGAACTGGTAGGAGTTGTTGTAAGCAAACTCCACCAGTGGAAGATACTGCTCCCATCCACCCCCAAAATCAATGATGCACATACGCAACATGTCCTCCAACATCTGGTTTGTACGCTCAGTTTTCCCATCGGTCTGCGGGTGATACGCCGTACTCAATCGCAAATCCGTGCCCATGGCCTCCTGAAAGCTCTCCCAAAACCGTAAAACGAATATCTTGTCTCTGTCAGACACGATATTTAGGGGCACATCGTGAAGCCTCACTATTTTTGCAATAAAAAGCTGGGCATACTGTCCCGTAGTGTAGTCTGTCTTTACGGGTAGAAAATGAGCAACTTTGGTCAACCTATCCACAATTACCCAAATGGAGTCGTGACCTCTCTGTGACGTAGGCAATCCCGTGATAAAGTCCATGAATATGCTCTCCCACATCCACATCGGGATCTCTAATGGCTGTAGAAGTCCTGTCGGTCTTTGATGATCCACTTTTACCAGCTGACAAGTGGCGCATTTAGAAACAAACATGGCAATATCTCTCTTCATCCCGCTCCACCAATACTGTCGTCTCATGTCTTGGTATCTTTTGTCCCCACCGGGATGCACTGCGAACCGTGAGCCGTGCGACTCTGCCATCACCTCGTGTCGCAATTCCTCCCCTTCCGGAACTACCAGTCTCCCATTGAAGCGTAATCCCACGTCTGAGCTAAAGGTATAGGATTCGGCTCCCTCTGCTAATAATCGAACTATCTGCTCCTGATAGAACGAGTCATTTGCCTGGGACTTTACTACCTTCGTGACAATCTGCGGTGTAACAGTCATCACAGACATGAATGATCGGGCCACTGCATCTTGGTGTCCCAACTCCTTCCACTTAGCCTTCCACACCCCTACCACCTCATCTACTGGCCTACGGCTCAACGCGTCTGCTACCACGTTAGCCTTCCCCAGGTGATATTGGATATCAAAATGATAGTCCTTCACAAACTCAAGCCACCTTCGTTGCCGCATATTCAACTCCTTCTGCGTGAATAGGTACTGTAGGGACTTGTGGTCTGTGAACAATCGAAACTTCTCCCCCAAAAGATAATGTCTCCAAATCCGAAGGGCAAATACCACTGCCGCTAACTCCAAGTCATGGGTGGGGTAATTCTTCTCGTGAGGCTTAAGCTTACGGGAAGCATAAGCTATGGCCTGACTCTCCTGCTGCAATACACCTCCAAGTCCTTGTAAGGACGCATCGGTGTAAACTAGATACTCAACTCCCGGTCTCGGCAATGCTAACAAAGGTGCTGAGGTTAACTTGTCCTTCAACTCATAAAATGCCATCTGACAGGCATCACTCCAAATGAATGGCACACCCTTACGAGTCAGATGTGTCAAAGGACCGGCTATCTTTCAAAAACCCCGAATAAACCTCCTGTAGTATCCTGCTAGGCCTAAGAAACTACGGATCTCAGTCGGTGTCGTGGGCTGTCCCCACTCTCTCACCGCGGATACCTTACCCGGATCAACAGATATCCCCCGGTCGGAAATAATATGCCCTAAAAATTGAACCTCCTTCAGCCAAAACCCGCACTTCTCATATTTTGCATATAGCTCATTCTGACGTAGCGTCTGCAAAACCTGCCTCAAATGCTCGGCGTGCTCCTCCTCTATCTGGGAGTAAACCAGAATATCATCAATGAAGACAATGACGAACTGATCTAGGAACTCTCTGAACACCCTATTCATCAAGTCCATAAACACGGCCGGAGCATTGGTCAAACCAAAAGGCATAACCCGAAACTCATAGGAACCATATCTCTTTAAGAAAGTAGTCTTCGAGACGTCCTCTTCCCTGATACGTAACTGATGGTATCCCAATCGCAAGTCAATCTTTGAGAAGAAAGAAGCTCCTCTCAACTTGTCAAATAAGTCATCGATTCGGGGCAACGGATACTTATTCCGTATCGTGACCTTATTCAACTCCCGGTAGTCTACACACAACCTCAACGATCCGTCCCTCTTCTTTACGAATAATACAGGGGCACCCCACGGCGAAGTACTCCTCCGGATAAACCCCTGACCCAACAACTGCTCAATCTGATCCCGTAACTCTCTCATCTCAGTCGGAGCCATACGGTAAGGTGCGCGGGCAATAGGCCGAGTGTCCGGCGTCAAATCGATCACAAAATCTATCTCTCTACTCGGAGGTAATCCATGTATATCCTGAAATACATCGACAAACTCTCGAACAACCGGAATCGAATCAAGTGGTATCACCACTTCCTTAGAGGTCTCCTCCTCTATATAGTACAAGTGAGTGGACGATCCTCCCTCGGGGCAAGGCATCGCCACTAAAAACATCTCTTGCCCGGGAATGACAAAGATAATACTCCTACTAAAACAGTCAATCATGGCTCGGTACGCTACTAGCCAATCCATACCAATAATGGCATCATACTCGGTCATCTCTAACACTAACATATCAGCGGGTAAAGTAAACCTCCCGATCTCTATACCCACACCTCTACACATAAGCGAAATAATGGAACCCCTACTCAACGGTGAGTCTACACAAGTAGCGGTGCTCTCTGCGGTGTCTAACAACCCAATGGTGCGTGCAAATCTCATAACAATAAAATAATGTGTAGCCCCTGTGTCAAATAAAATACGCCCCATAGTCCCTTGAATAGAGAACATACCCTCAATGGCTGGTGGATCCTGCGGGGCTGCGGCCTGCTGTAGCTGATATACTCTCCCATATTGAAGCTGTCCCTGCTGAACTGGGACCGCTGGAATGGGTGGTAATGCTGCCATCTGTGGTGCTGGGAGGGCGGCGGGAAACATAGGCTTCTGTGGCTCGTGTCGAGCACCCTGCTGCTGCTGCTGTGGGGCCCTGCCCTTATCAGGACACTCCTGACGTTTATGGCCAATCTTACCACAAATGAAACACTTCCCCTGGAAGTTTCCCCCTCTCTGTCCCTGCTGACCACGGCCCTGGTGACCGTTACTATTTCTGCACTGGCCTTTTTGGCCCTGGTGAAACTGCTGCGATTGACCATTTTGCCCCTACTGGCCCTGATGGCCGTTCGAACCCTGATGGCCCTGCCTAAAACCTCCCTGACCGATCCTGAAATTCTCCGATCTGAACCTCTTGTGATCCCCCTGCTGGGAACCCTGGTCACCCTGCCTCTGTCCCAGAACAGAATGTGCCCCACTAGCACCATTTCCCCCAGTCCTGTCCTAATGGCTGGACTTTCCTGATCTCTTGCTCTCAGCCATGTGAAAGCGGTGATCCTGACAGTGTAACAGTGCAGCGTTAACCACATCAGAGTAAGTGGCCAACGATAGATTCCCCAACAAATGCTGATGGATCCTCCAAGTCAACCCATCTGTAAACTTCTGGATTTTCTTCTCCTATGTCGGTATTTCATCCGGAACAATATTCAACAGATTTGTAAATTTGGCCTCATACTCGGCCACAGTCTTACCCTCCTGCTTGAGATTCATTAGCTTCCTCCTCATTTCCGTGTGAACAGCTGACGGAAAATACTTGTGCAGCCAAAACCCCTGTATCGTGAGAGTATCTCTCTCCTCCACGGTGGTAATAGACTCCCACCACTGCAGTGCAGATCCAACTAGCTTGAAAGTAGCTAGCACCTGCTTCTGAACTTCGGTGCACTCATACATCCTCAAGTGCCGCTGAATGTCTTTCCTCCACTGACTTGAAACCACAACATCGGAGCTACCTGCAAACTCCGATGGGTGTGCTTTCTGAAAAGCATCACGTACGTGCTCCCAAGCAGACGGGAATGCATGTGTCTGAACTGGCGCGGCTACTAGCGCCTGAGGTGGTGCCTGCTAATCCACGGCTAGTGCGGCATTTACCGCTTGGGCTACAATGGCTGCAACCTCGGCGGCATTCATCGTGCCCTGAACTGGTGCGGGCTGTGGTTCTGGCGTTGCATCCCTGGGAACCCGTTGTGCACGTCGTGGAGGCATCTGAAATAAGAGTAAGGTCTATAAGTTCACAATTATAAACCCAAAATATCTGAAGAGCGAAGCATACATAAAAGAATACAACAGTCCTAAAATATAGGGCTCTACATCAAAGAAAGCTCAGCGGAAATATAATAAGCCGTACAGATCCTAAATGACACTAGAACCTGATGCTCTGATACCACCTGTGACACCCCGACTAATTAAATACCGGGTAGCTACTCCTTTATTAAATTAATATAAAATGCCAAGTTGGTTCAGTTAATAGCATCACTGTCAAAAACATTTTTAATAATTACTAACCACCTAGTATTTGAAAAGTAAGATGTCAAATTTTAAAATAAGTCTGATTAACATACAATGAAAGAATAATGAAAATAACGTAACCATACACCATAAAGAGACACTAGAATAACCAACAAATAATAACAATAAGTCTGGAGGAAAAATACTCCTCACAACAATCCCAGAACTGAATAAAATAAAACAAGTCTGAGTCCTGAATTAATTACAATCCACAATCTGAATAACTGAAATATAAATGTCTCTAAAAGAAATGGGCGAAATGCCCTACAAATGATGAAAACTGAATAGAGAGTCAAGACAAAAGAAGCGTCTTCTAGCAAGTCCCTGTAACTTCTACAACAGCTACAGCTCGTCACCTGAATGGAATATTATGCATGGTGTCCTTGTGGCTGGGCACCTAAAAAGGTTTTTACAAAAATAGATTTGAAAGCAAACGGGTCAGAGCCCGAAAGTGGAGAGTATTTTAAAAACAGCAAGTGCTTTAATAACATTAAAACAATGAATGCAAAATACATGTTAGGACGTGCACTCACATGAAATTCTCACCTCTCGACTAATTGTGCACTCCTAACGTACCGTACCCATCTAAGTGGCATTCCTCTCTAACTAAACCGTCATAAGTTATAACCTTTCTACTTGACTCACGATATAGATTCCCAATGTTATCAATTAAATAGGAGGCTTTACTTAAACTCGGATTCTCAATTATTAGCAAAACAATTCACGGCAGGTTTTCCCTTTTTATCTTTATCAAGACGTTACTACAATTATACTTGCAATTAAACATTACAAATTCCTTTTCATTTAACCGTTTATTATTCACGTCATAAATATACAATACAAGCACCCCGAGGCTAAGTTGTGGTGCACACATACTCTGCTATCCATCCCGGTACATCACGTACATAAGGATTACAAATTCCGAATCTCTCAGGAATTGTTAGAATAAGCACAACACACGAAAATGGAGGCGAACATAATTCAACATATCCATGGGTCACATACATACCTACGCTCCATAGTCAGCTGACTTATTAACTCACAAATAAGTCATTCTAGTATTATGTTCTTAAGGTACCAATCTAAATCTGGGCACACAAAGATTAGATGGCCCTAAGCGAACGTAAACCTCCCGTGATAGCAAGTATGGTAGGTATGTCATACACATAAAATCATATACATATACTAAGCATGCACACATCTTAGTAATTACCTTAATTTATTTGTGGTATACTTCTCATTCTTATACCAACTTATAATGTCACACAAATTATATGCCCCCGGTTTATATGCATTTAAGTCATAAATTATCCTCACATCGTGATTAGTCGCACGCGTCCTAATCCACAAATACCATTTGGTTCTAATCATTCTTCTCTATTTTACTCCTCAATATATCCCGAATATCCCAACTATAACAATTAGTCATCAAGGTAATGTTATCTCTACAATTGAACAAGGTTACGGGACACTAGAAATCAAACCAGGCCAAAAAGGCCAAACTGTCAACTCGTTAGAAGTCTCGTTCGAACGAGGCTCGTTCGAACGAGAGTTCATTCGAACGAAATGGGCATCTAACGAGATCTCGTTCGAACGAACATCCCCCTCGTTAGAAGTCAAACTGTCAACTCGTCAGAAGCTCGTTCGAACGAGTTCGTTCGAACGACCTGGGCAGGCCTTCTAACGAGGTGACAGTTTCGAGCCCAGAATTCCTAAATTCGTTTTTCCTCCAACTTTCTCTTCTCAAAATTCATCCAAACATTATCCCAACAGTGTGTTAAGGTTTCTAATCATTCATAAACATACTTAGGTTGTATATTAACATATAGATGGGATCAAATCATCCTAAACCACATCTAATCATCAAATCTCCCCAATTTTCCCCAAATCTCATGAACATGAACCCGAGAAATTTGCAGTCATCAATAGACATAATCAAATCCGTTTTTGTGATATAAAAGATGTATTTCTATCATCGTAATTACCCAAACATAATTATGCATGCATTCTCCTTATAAAAATGTAAATTTCTAATTCCAATTCAATGGGTTTTTATCAATCTACCAAAATAATGTAATTATCATAAATGTCTAAGCATGGAAGAAACATTCGTTGTAAATAATGTAATTAAACCACTTGGCTTAGATTGTTCTTCTGAATTTAGTGTTGAATTGATGAAGGTTGTTCTCTCTCCTTTTCTCCCAAGGTTGAAGGTTGAAGATGAAGGTTAAGGTTTTCTCTTTTGGGAACTTCTCTTAACTTCTCATGAAACCCCCGTAGCCCTCTAATCAGTTAAGTGTTGGTAATGGGTTAGTGGGTAAAGACTAAATCAGCTTTTTAACTTCTAATTTTCGTGGGTATTAATTACTTAAATTTCTAAATTACCAAAATGCCCTTTTAAGTTACCGGTATGGCCCAATAATGCCCCGGGACCCAAACTAAACCCCCGGCTAGTGTTTTCTGACTATTTCGACCCTTCCGGACTCGTTGGTGCACTCAAAATGACCATACGGTTGACGAAAATAAAATTCACTTTTTAATTCAAATAATTACATTTCTGACGCGACTGTCACACGCGTCCCAACAGAATTTCCCCAATTTGCCGTATTTTAATCTCACGACAATTTCAATATTTCCAATCTTTATATATTGCCATATATACACATTATAATCGAATACCAACTCACATCTCGTTAGTATTATATCCGGATTAATTCTCAATTAATACACATTTAATTCAATTAATCCCATAAATAAATATCACAAAAATACGGGGTATTACATACTCCCCCCCTAATAACAGAATTTTGTCCCGAAAATCGGAACTAAAAAGTACCTGGTAAAAACAACTCTGGATAATGTTCGCACATCTCATCCTGGCGCTCCCATGTGGACTCCTCGGCATTATGATGACGCCACTGAACACGTACTAACGGAACTATCTTTGACCGTAGTTTCCGCTCACTTCGATCCAAAATAGCAATCGGCCCCTCCTCGTAGGAGCTATCGGGCTGGAGATCGATGTCCTCCAAAGCAATGTGAGAATGAGCCAAATTATCTCTAAGATATTTCTTTAGCGAGGAAATATGAAACACATCATGAATCCTGTGTAAATGCTCCGGTAACCCAAGTCTATACGCAACAGACCCAATCCGCTCGATGATAGGAAATGGTCCCACATATCTCGGTGTTAACTTCCCCTTCTTCCCAAATTGCATAATCCCCTTCATAGGAGATACTCTGAGTAAAACCTGGTCCCCCACTTGGAACTCCCTGAAGGATCTCTTCGCATCAGCATAGCTCTTCTGCCGATCTTGAGCTACCCGAACGCGACTCCGTATCAATTGTATCCTTGCCGAAGTATCCTGAATCACTTCCGGCCCAAGTAGTTTGTTGTCCCCCACCTCCAACCAACATGCTGGGGAACGACAAGGTCTATCGTACAACGCCTCAAATGGAGCCATGCCAATGGTGAACTGGTAGGAGTTGTTGTAAGCAAACTCCACCAGTGGAAGATACTGCTCCCATCCACCCCCAAAATCAATGATGCACATACGCAACATGTCCTCCAACATCTGGTTTGTATGCTCGATTTTCCCCATCGGTCTGCGGGTGATACGCCGTACTCAACCGCAAATCCGTGCCCATGTCCTCCTGAAAGCTCTCCCAAAACCGTGAAACGAATATCTTGTCTCTGTTAGACACGATATTTAGGGGCACACCGTGAAGCCTCACTATTTCTGCAATAAAAAGCTGGGCATACTGTCCCGTAGTGTAGTCTGTCTTTACGGGTAGAAAATGAGCAACTTTGGTCAACCTGTCAACAATTACCCAAATGGAGTCGTGACCTCTCTTTGACGTAGGCAATCCCGTGATAAAGTCCATGGATATGCTCTCCCACATCCACATCGGGATCTCTAATGGCTGTAGAAATCCTGCCGGTCTTTGATGATCCACTTTTACCAGCTGACAAGTGGCGCATTTAGAAACAAACACGGTAATATCTCTCTTCATCCCGGTCCACCAATACTGTCGTCTCATGTCTTGGTACATTTTGTCCCCACTGGGATGCACCGCGAACCGTGAGCCGTGCAACTCTGCCATCACCTCGTAGTATTGAATAAAGCTAAGTTTAAAAGGATAAAATACTACTCTTGTAATACTTTATATAAACATTTTAAATACTAACTAATCATGGAAGATGTTCCTGATCCCATAAATTAAATTTAAGCTAAGTATAATTAATAACAAATAATGCAAGATTAAGATATATTTTTCATTATAATAATCAAGTTATAAGACTTTGAGTTAAAAGGATATTACAATCACGAACGAAGTCCTCTCCATAAAGTTGCACACAATAATATCTCATAAATAGTCATATTATATTTCGACAAAATTTTGATGCTATAAATTTCTCTCCTGATTATTTTTCAGACCTTTTTGCGAAGCCTTCAATTTATGGTGGTGGAGTGGTACAATTTGAGTTTAATTGGGTATATCTTTTATTCATCAATAAGACTTTGGGAGTTATCCAAATAGCTGCCTTGAAAACAAACACTCCACCTCTCTTGATTTCAAATTGGGATGGGATACCCCCCCCCCCCCCCCGCGCCAAAGGACTTTTCTTTATTCAGGTTGAACACACACATCCAATTGGTCTTAAATTTGATCCAAATTTCACGAGTACCTATAAAACATGGAAACAAAGATTTATGAGTACTTTTAGGCTTATTAAATATTTAAAACTACTAAAAACAACCTTTATAATCTAACTTTTATTCGAGGTCAAATGGGTTTTTTCCACCATGTAAGTGAAAAAACGTTGCCTTGGGGAATTATGGAGTCGTCAGTCAGAAAACTAAGCCTAATAATGGAAAATGTTTTACGGCTCGTACTTGGGACTAAAACCTATAAATCGTTTGGGTCACTTAGTGACCGTTCATTATCACATGTGAAGCGTATTCAAGCATTCTATAGATCTTTTATCAACTTTTGTCTCTCCTCATCTCTTTAAATGTAGTTCTTTTTATTCTCCTATATTATTCCCTCTGCAACCATGGTTTATGTCATCAATGAGTCTACTATTAATGATTTTAAGAGGAGGTATATCCTTGAGTGGGTTACTATAGAGACTAGGAAGAGGGTACTTGATAACTATGATATGTTATTGGGTCATTTGATATTATTCATCATAGTTATTAAGGCCGACACTATGTTAACCCCCAGACTAACTCTTTCGTAGGTTTTGTGACTTGTTTAAGGCGGTGCAAGCCCAATGTGGACCTAATGTTTGGAGAACAGTTGATGGCGTCAATCGCCTCAATGAAATCTATGGTACCGACCTAAGCATACTTGAGTTTAGATTTTACCAGTAGGTCTTATCAGCGGGAAACTTTTATTATTTGAAGGCCAGTAAGTCTGAACATTCCTTGGTCTTAAATATCCTGATTCAAATAAGGATTACTGATACCACGGCTTTCTAATCAAGAATTAAGAACATTTGTCAATTTTATAGAACCCCCTATTACGCCAGGTGCCCTAAGAGGGCTATGACAATAGGTATGATTTCCTTTTAGGATTTTAATGTCCCCATTTTTGTGTGTTTGATGCCATTTTCTTTTGCCTTTAATGTGTTTTCGAACCGACCTTCTTTTTGTAATTGAACATAAGAATAAAGAGCCTATCCTAGACGAAGTTAATGTCGTCAATTTGAAAAATTATTTGGTAAATCAAGCAGAGGCTTGGGAAACCAGGTCATCCTTGATCAACAGTTGTTCTGATCTATTATCGGTCCAATGTCATATCTTTTGGGGCCCGACTAATCGAAATTTCACTAGACATAACAAAGGGACACGACAACTATATCCCCATAGCCATCCCTTTCCCTCTTGGTGTAGCTGGTCCTTCCAATTATTCTTTGAACTATACACCCAACTCCTTTAAGTCACTCAACATTGAGGATACACCTTAAATTCATAACCCATCTACTACCGATGATATGACACCCAAAATAGAAAACCTCAATCTCATTAGAAAGGTTTTGGCCAACCTAGCTTGTTCACGTCGATGAACGTGGTAACTCTCCCATAAATAAACATAGGCGACACATTTCTCCAAGAAGATTGAGAAAAGTGATGGCCTAGACCAATTCATTGTTCGCAAGAGGAAGGGAAAGAAGATCGCCGAGGGGGCGTGGTGATTAGGCTCAAATTCTTTTGAATTTATCCCTTAGTTTAGGGACTTTTACCATCTCGAATAACATAAAATGGGTGTAATTATCGCATTTCCTTAACACTAACTCCTTCTAATAAGTACATCTAGTTTCGTGTATTTATCCTAAGTTTTGCAGGTATTTGAAGCATTGAGGAATAAAGAAACTGGATAGGCAATGAGCAAAGTCAAATAAGGAAAGTCAAAGGGTAATTTCGTAAATTTATAGCCATCATCCGTAGTTGAAACCAACTAGAGAGTTTAAGAGAAATCAATTTCAAGAACTTTGGAAGAAACTGCAAGTCAATCCAAGCTCCGGTGATCAAGTTACGAAGATTTGAAGTTAAGAAGGAATTAAGGAAAAGACCCCTGGATGAAAAAGATACCCGGTCCAGACCTTTTATTAGAAAAGGATCCGGACTGCCTTGGGAAAAATCCTCTGTCTCAAAAAGGGGGGTGATCCGGACCTTTTTTCCAGAAAAGGATCCGAACCGCCTTAAATGCTAAGGAACAATGTCTCAAAAAAAGGGGAGATCCAGACCGCCTGCCCCGATCGGTCCGGACTGCTTTAGATTTTCTTCAATTTTTATTCTTTTTCTCAGAGTTTTTATGGGGTCAAACTCTTGTAAATTTCGAAGCTATTTATTCTAGTCTATTACATAATAATAGGAGTTCAATTTTTTAGGTTAGCTAATTAGGAGTAGAGGGTTTTTGTAGTGAAAACCCCTAGTTTTTCATAAGAAGATTTTGCTGTAAGGGTTTGCATTTAATTTCTGCAATTCAAGTAATATCTTTGCCTTTAATTTTCAATTGCTAAGTAGTTTAATTGTTGATTTGAATTTGCAATTATCTTTTCAATTAGTTTCTTTAGAGTTAATGTTCTATTTCTTAAAAACTTTGTTTTTCTCTAAGTTAATCATGTATAGCTAATTTTTAAGGGTTGGGGTGCATGGACCCCACCTGATGTAATTCACGATAATAGAAAGTCTACTTTTGAATTAAAATCTTAGATGAATCGTATTGCATGATTGTTGTAACCGTTGTAGGAATTTTGATCCCATTTGCCCTAGGTAACCGGGATGCTTAAGAATGCGACGCGCGTGGTAGCTAATGCGACACCACTTTACTCGTCCTTTGATTACATACTGTGCGGGCTACGATCCCTCATATATGTAATGCTTGGGAGTACTAAAGACCGGGTTCATTTAAAATTCTAATTCCAAGTCTATTATCCTACAAAGTGAAT
The DNA here is from genome assembly GCA_949130495.1 of Sambucus nigra. Classification (NCBI taxonomy): domain Eukaryota; kingdom Viridiplantae; phylum Streptophyta; class Magnoliopsida; order Dipsacales; family Adoxaceae; genus Sambucus; species Sambucus nigra. Next base: position 92,744,489 of record OX422217.1, read on the forward strand.
TGCTAGGGTGTGGGGGGATTGTAACCCGACCTATTATTCTCATTTCATATAATTAAGTCGTAAAACCATTTGTCATCAGCTTTTTGTTTAATTAGCGTAGTTGCATTTTGTTCATTCTTAGTTTCATTAGTTAATTATTCTCAAATTTGCATCTAGTTGTAGTTATTTCGTATTCCAAATCACTTTTTCTTTATTTTTAGAGTCAAAACTAAGGTACTCTGATCTTTCCAACGTCGTCACGACTCTATCGTTCTTTTTCCCTGAGGATCGATACCCGACTTATCGAATTATTACTTGAGTGATAGGCTTGCACTTGAACCCTACATAGCACGGGGTCGCGTCCAGTTTTTGGTGCCATTATCGGGGATTTAGGTAGACTTAGGTTAGATCGAGTCAATCTAAAGCTTAGACCAAAAATTCAAAAAATAAAAAAATATAAAAAAAAATCGTCATCTCTCAAAAGCCTTTAATTCAAAATCCTGAACATACTCAAACTCCTCAAAATACTTTAACCAGAATCCACGAAAATCCGATTGTTGAGTATAACTCTGAAAGCCCCCACACACCTTACGTTCCACAGTTTTGGGTTCCACCTCCTACCCCTGAGCACTCTATTGGTAGTTACACCCTGAGTCAACCTCGAGTCACACATCTAAGACACCGAGTGAGTATTCTGAGTCATTTAAAGAGAGAGCGAGCGTGATGTCTGACACAGTGAGTTTCTGCACTGGAGAGGGAAATCTACCCTATCGTTCCATGAAAGATTTACTTTTTCCTGAGCGGACTATCACCCCTGGTTGCATTTTACTTCCGTATAATACCGGTCAGTTCCACTTTCGCAATGGGATGATCCAGATTCTCCCTACGTTTCACGGTATGGATTCAGAGAAACCATACCTGCATATTCGCAAGTTCGAGGAGGCCTGCGATACATTTAGTGACCAAGCTTGCACGCAGGATGTCATTCGCCTAAAGCTTTTTCCTTTTTCCTTAAAGGATAAAGCCAAGACCTGACTATGGTCTCTACCCCCGAACTCCGTAATTTCCTGGAGGGATATGCAATCTAAATTTATTTCAAAATTATACCCACAACACAAGACCAATTCTGCCAAGACTCAAATCCAAGGTTTCTGGCAACACGATAATGAGACTTTTGACAAGTGTTGGGAACGTTTCCAAGAGTTGGTAAGCGCATGCCCCCATTATGATTTTGACAAACACCATTTGATCAATTTCGTCCATAATGGGTTGACAGTGGATTCCAAACAACTTGTGCAAACAATGTGTGAAAGACCTTTTGGGGATTTAGACTAGAGCGATATTGAGGCCCATCTTAAGTATATCGCAGAGACTAATCGAGCATGGGACACATCTGATACTAATACCCAAGTCCGACCTAGATAAGCATTTATCGCTCCGAATGCATTCGGTCTATACCATTTGGATAATAATACCTTAATAGACCGTCGATTCGATCAGTTTCAGAGAGATACGAAAGATTGGCTTTATAGCCGGTTGAGAGATATTTCCAGATCCAGCCGTTTTTCAAAAGAAAAGGTGTGTGCTATTTGTGAGGCGGGCCATTCCACAAAGGCATGTCCGGTGATTTTTGCCTACAAAGCCATGCACACCGAATAGGTGGATGCTACAGGAAAATTCGAGGGAAATTTTAATGCCACGCATGGGAACTCGTATAACCCTTCGTGGAGAAACCATCTTGGTTTTAACTATGGACAACCACAAGCTGCGCTGAACCCACATTCACGAGTTGTCCCACCTCCACCCCCTCCTTCATTTCAGCAAGCACCACCTCATCCAGCTCCGTATATTACTCCACCTCGGAGGAATCTCGAGGATACCATAAATTAGTTTATAAATTCTCAAACTGCAACAAATGCTAGATACGATCGCATGTTCGCCGATAGGAATGCGAACATCTCCAAGTTTTAATCCTAATTGAGTATCCAAGAGAAGGGAAAGTTTCCAGCCCAGGGCCAAAGACCTCCCCAAGGTCAAACTAATGTTAGCTCCACATCTACCAAACATTAGGAGCAGTGTCAAGCGGTAACCACTCTTCGTAGTGGACGAGTTGTTGATTTATCACCTCCCCCATGCGATGCATCAAAAGACAAGGATAATTCGCTCGGCACGAAAGAGGCCGGAGATATCCCCTTGAATGAGAGTGAAAAGTAATACACTAGTGAGCCCAAGGTAGTTGTCGAGGATACCATAAATTTGTGAATTCAGCTTCATATTCGGCCACAGTCTTACCCTCCTGCTTGAGATTCATTAGCTTCCTCCTCATTTCCGTGTGAACAGCTGACGAAAAATACTTGCGATCAAACCGCACCCAAAACTCTTGTATCGTGAGAGTGTCCCTCTCCCCTGCGGTGGTAATGGACTCCCACCACTATAATGCAGAACCTACTAGCTTGAAAGTAGCTAGTATCTGCTTCTGAACATCGGTGCACTCATACATCCTCAAGTGCCTCTGAATGTCTTTCCTCCACTGACTTGAAACCACAACATCGGAGCTACCTGCGAACTCCGGCGGGTGTGCTTTCTGAAAAGCATCACGTACGCGTTCCCAAGCAGACGGGAATGCATGTGCCTGAGCCGGCGCGGCTACTGGCGCCTGAGGTGGTGCCTGCTGTACAACGGCGAGAGCGGCATTTATTGCTTGGGCTACAATGGCTGCAACCTCAGCGGCATTCATGGTGCCCTGTACTGGTGCTGGCTGGGGCTCTGGCTGTGCATTCCTAGAAACCCGTGGTGCACGTCGTGGAGGCATCTGAAATAAAAGTAAAGTCTATAAGTTTCGCAGTTATAAACTCAAAATACCTGAAAAACGAAGCATACATAAAAGAATACAACAGTCCTAAAATATAGGGCTCTACATCAAAGAAAGCTCAGCGGAAACATAATAAGCCGTACAGATCCTAAAGGACACTAGAACCTGATGCTCTGATACCACCTGTGACACCCCGACTAATTAAATACCGGGTAGCTACTCCTTTATTAAATTAATACAAAATGCCAAATTGGTTCAGTTAATAGCATCACTGTCGAAAACATTTTTATGATTTCTAACCACCTAGTATTTAAAAAGTAAGTTGTCAAATTTTAAATTAAATCTGATTAACATGCAATAAAAGAATTATGAAAGAATAACATAACCATTCACCATAAAGAAGCAATAGAATAACCAACAAATAATAATAAGCCTGGAGGAAATACTCCTCACAACAATCCCAATATGGAAATAAATAAAACAAGTCTGCATCCTGAATTAATTACAAACCAAAGTCTGAATAACTGAAATATAAAAAGTCTCTAATAGAAATGGGCGACATGCCCTACAAATGATGAAACTGAATATGGAGTCAAGACTGGAAAATGAGGCGTCTAATATCAAGGCCCTGTAACTTCCACAACAGCTACAGCTCGTCACCTGAATGGAAATCCTGGGCACCTAAAAAGATTTTTACAAAAAGTAGATTTGAAAGCAAACGGGTCAGAGCCCGAATGTGGAGAATATTTTAAAAACAGCAAGTGCTTTAATGACAATTAAACAGTGAATATCAAATACATGTTAGTGACGTGCACTCACATGAGCTCCTCACCTCTCAACTAATGTGCACTCCTAGCGCATCCATAGCTCGTACTAGTTATGCTACTAACTAACTAGTCTAATACAGAACCTGGGTTCGCTTTATAGGTTTAAGGGTTCATTCATGTCATTAAAGTATACCATGTATGGGCCTTAATTCCCTAATAACAACCTTTTATTTTGTGGAGTTCTCATTTTAATTTCTATTAAAATAGCACAAGTATACACATCGCTACTTTACTAAGTATTTCATTGAACATTAGTTGTATATTATTCCCATCATAAATATACATTATAGGCACCCTAGTTTAGACTACGGTGCACATACTCTGCTATCTCATCCCGGTACATCACGTACATAAGGATTATAAATTCCGAATCTCTCAGGAATTGTTAGAATAAGCACAACACACAAAAATGGAGGCGAACCTAATTCAACATATCCATGGGTCACGTACATACCTACGCTCCATAGTCAGCTGACTTATTAACTCACAAATAAGTCATTCTAGCATTATGTTCTTAAGGTACCAATCTAAATCCGGGCACACAAAGATTAGATGGCCCTAAGCGAACGTAAACCTCCCGTGATAGCAAGTATGGTAGGTATGTCATACATATTAGTCATATACTAAGCATTCACACGTCTTAGATATCTTAATATTAATAAAGGTATATTCTACATCCCTATACCATTATTCCAATTTTTTTATGCATTTTTAAGTCTTCCGATAATATATAAAGTAGACTGTCGACACATCTCACGTCATAGCTTCTTGTACTTAAAACCTATCTCAAAGGGATTACTAAGTCTCCTATTATTCCCACATATATCATCATTATTCTTGAGGTCCTTACTTCTGCCCCAAACCTCATTTCATTAAATTATTCAAATTTACTCTTTTAACCCTAATATTATCTCACTCATCGAATTTCATTAGATTTTAGAATAATTCCTCAAATTGAATTTAATTAAGGTCCAAATTTTATAACCATACCTACTGGTCTTCCTTAAGTCTAAGGATATTCATAAAGTCTCCAATAATTAATTTTCTAAGGGTTAACATCATTAAGATTTAACTAGGAAAATTTTACTCATTCTGGGAAGGTCGATCGATCGACCTTGAACATCGATCGATCGATGGTGGTCGATCGATCGACTGATGAATGTCGATCGATCGATTGCACCAGGTAGGCTACGGACTGCTTCGTTTTGCAGTCCTCAAATCGTCCCAAAACTCCATTATAATGCATGAAACTCTAATCTAACGTTATAATATCATCACACAACCATCCTGCAACATTGTTAACGTTCTAAAACCAATAAATCATCAACCAAGGGCTTTATTTGGATCAAAACTTCATCAAGAACCCTAGTTTTCTATTTCTTTCAAGAACAATAATAAATCTATTCTTAAATCCATTTTTAGATCATCAAGGGTTATATTTTGAATTCATAATTCGTCCAGAATATGTCTACATGCAATTCCTAACATGATTCATAGTTTTAATCCTCAAATTCATGGGTCTATATCAATCTTCCAAGATAAAATTTGATAATTACACTAAACATGGAAGAACACATTCATTGAATTAATTGTAACTAAATCACTTGCCTTATGTTCTTCAGATTTGTTGTTGGTTGGAGATGGTTGAATTCCTCTCTCTCTCTCTGCAGAATTCTCCTCTCTCTCTCTCTCTACAAGTTCTTCTCACGAGATGACAATGGAGGTGGGGGTTGGTTTTTGGCAAGTTAAAAACATTTCCTTAACTTCTCCCGTAGCCCACTACTTAGATTGGGGTTGAAAATGGGTTAGTGGGTTTAAGGATAAGTTATAATTAAGGTCTGATTTTCGTGGGTTTTAATTACCAAATTTCTGAAATTACCAAACTACCCTTTTGGGTTGCCGGTTTGGCCCAATAATGCCCCGGGACCCAAACTAAACTTCCGGCTAGTGTTTTCTGACTATTTCGACCCTTCCGGACTCGTTGGCGCACTCAAAATGACCATACAGTTGATAAAAATAAAATTCACTTTTTAATTCAAATAATTACATTCCTGACGCGACTGTCACGTGCGTCCCAACAAAATTTTCCAAATTATCGTATTTCAGCCTCGCGACAATTTCAATATTTTCAATATTCATATATTGCCATATATACACATTATAATCAAATACCAACTCACATATCGTTAGTATTTTATCCGGATTAATTCTCAATTAATTCACATTTAATTTAATTAATCCCATAACTAAATATCGATAAAAATGCGGGGTATTACATACTTCCCCCCTAATAACAGAATTTCGTCCCGAAATTCGGAACTAGAAAGTACCTGGTAAAAACAACTCTGGGTAACGTTCGCGCATCTCGTCCTCGCTCTCCCATGTGGACTCCTCGGCATTATGATGCTGCCACTGAACACGTACTAACGAAACTATCTTTGATCGCAGTTTTCTCTCACTTCGGTCTAAAATAGCAATCGGCCCTTCCTCGTAGGAGCTATCGGGCTGGAGATCGATGTCCTCCAAAGCAATGTGAGAATGAGCCAAATCATCTATAAGATATTTCCTTAGCGAGGAAATATGAAACACATCATGAATCCTGTGTAAATGCTACGGTAACCCAGGTCTATACGCAACAGACCCAATCCGCTCGATGATAGGAAATGGTCCCACGTATCTCGGTGTCAACTTCCCCTTCTTCCCAAATCGCATAATCCCCTTCATAGGAGATACTTTGAGTAAAACCTAGGCCCCCACTTGGAACTCCCTGAAGAACCTCTTCGCATCAGCATAGCTCTTCTGCCTATCCTGAGCTACCCGAATGCGACTCCGTATCAATTCTATCCTAGTCTAAGTATCCTGAATCACTTCCGGCCCAAGTAGTTTGTTGTCCCCCACCTCCAACCAACAAGCTGGGGAACGACAAGGTCTACCGTACAACGCCTCAAATGGAGCCATGCCAATGGTGAACTGGTAGGAGTTGTTGTAAGCAAACTCCACCAGTGGAAGATATTGTTCCCATCCACCCCCAAAATCAATGATGCACATACGCAACATGTCCTCCAACATCTGGTCTGTACGCTCGGTTTGTCCATCGGTCTGCGGGTGATATTCCGTACTCAATCGCAAATCCGTGCCCATGGCCTCTTGAAAACTCTCCCAAAACCGTAAAACAAATATCTTGTCTCGATCAGACACGATATTTAGGGGCACACCGTGAAGTCTCACTATTTCTGTAATAAAAAGCTGGGCATACTGTCTCGTAGTGTAGTCTGTCCTTACGGGTAGAAAATGAGCGACTTTGGTCAACCTGTCCACAATTACCCAAATGGAGTCGTGACCTCTCTGTGACGTAGGTAACCCCGTGATAAAGTCCATGGATATGCTCTCCCACATCCACATCGGGACCTCTAATGGCTGTAGAAGTCCTGCCGGTCTCTGATGATCCACTTTTACCAGCTGACAAGTGGCGCATTTAGAAACAAACACGGCAATATCTCTCTTCATCCCGCTCCACCAATACTGTCGTCTCATGTCTTGGTACATTTTGTCCCTATCGGGCTGTACCGCGAACCGTGAGCCGTGCGACTCTGCCATCACTTCGTGTCGCAATTCCTCCCCTTTCGAAACTACCAGTCTCCCATTGAAGCGTAATCCCCCGTCTGAGCTAACGGTATAGGACTCGGCTCCCTCTACTAGTAATCGAACTATCTGCTCCTGACAGAACAAGTCATTTGCTTGTGCCTTCACCACTTTCGTGACAATCTGCGGTGTAACAGTCATCACGGACATGAACGATCGGGCCACTGCATCCTGGTGTCCCAATTCCTTCCACTTTGCCTTCCACGCCCATGCCACCTCATCTACTGGCCTACGGCTCAACGCTTCTGCTACCACATTTGCCTTCCCCGGGTGATATTGGATATCAAACTGATAATCCTTCACAAACTCAAGCCACCTTCGCTGCCGCATATTCAACTCCTTCTGCGTGAATAGGTACTGTAGGGACTTATGGTCTGTGAACAATCGAAACTTTTCCCCCAAAAGGTAATGTCTCCAAATCCATAGGGCAAATACGACTGCCGCTAATTCTAAGTCATGGGTGGGGTATTTCTTCTCGTGAGGCTTAAGCTTACGAGAAGCATAAGCTATGGCCTGACTCTGCTGCTGCAATACACCTCCAAGTCCTTGTAAGGACGCATCGATGTAAACTAGATACTCAACTCCTAGTCTCGGCAATGCTAACACTGGTGCTGAGGTAAATTTGTCCTTCAACTCATCGAATGCCAACTGACAGGTATCACTCCAAATGAACGGCACACCCTTACGAGTCAGATGTGTCATGGGACCCTCTATCTTTGAGAAACCCCGAATAAACCTCCTGTAGTATCATGCTAGGCCCAAGAAACTACGGATCTCAGTTGGTGTCGTGGGCTGTCCCCACTCCCTCACCGCAGATACCTTACCCGGATCAAAAGATATCCCCCGATCGAAAATATTATGACCCAAAAATTGAACCTCCTTCAGCCAAAACCCGCACTTCTCATATTTTGCATATAGCTCATTTTGACGTAGCGTCTGCAAAACCTACCTCAAATGCTCGGCGTGCTCCTCCTCTATCTGGGAGTAAACTAGAATATCATCAATGAAGACAATGACGAACTGATCTAGGAACTCTCTAAACACCCTATTCATCAAGTCCATAAACACGGCTGGAGCATTGGTCAGACCAAAAGGCATAACTCGAAACTCGTAGGAACCATATCTCGTTAAGAAAGGAATCTTCGAGACATCCTCTTCCCTGATACGCAACTAATGGTATCCCGATCGCAAATCAATCTTTGAGAAGAAAGAAGCTCCTCTCAGCTGGTCGAATAGGTCATCGATTCGGGGCAACGGATACTTATTCCGTATCGTGACCTTATTCAACTCCCGGTAATCCACACACAACCTCAACGATCCATCCCCCTTCTTCACAAATAACACAGGGGCACCCCACGGCGAAGTACTTCTCCGGATAAACCCCTGACCCAACAACTGCTCAATCTGATCCCGTAACTCTCTCATCTCAGCTGGAGCCATACGGTAAGGTGCGCGGGCAATAGGCCGAGTGCCCGACGTCAAATCAATCACAAAATCTATCTCCCTACTCGGAGGTAGTCCAGGTATATCCTGAAATACATCGCCGAACTCACTAACAACGGGTATGGAATCAAGTGGTATCACCACTTCCTTAAAGGTCTCCTCCTCTATATAGTACAAATGAGTGGACGATCCTCCCTTAGGGCGAGGCATCGCCACTAAAAACATCTCCTGCCCGGGAATGGCAAAGATAATACTCCTACTAAAACAGTCAATCATGGCTCGGTACGCAACTAGCCAATCCATACCAATAATGGCATTATACTCGGTCATCTCTAACACTAACATATCAGCGGGTAAAGTAAACCTCTCGATCTCTATACCCACACCTCTACACATAAGCGAAATCATGGAACCCCTACTCAACGGTGAGTCTACACAAGTAACGGTGCTCTCTGCGGTGTCTAACAATCCAATGGTGCGTGCAAATCTCATAGCAATAAAATAGTGTGTAGCCCCCGTGTCAAATAAAAAAAGCCCCATAGTCCCCTGAATAGAGAGCATACCCTCAATAGCCGGTGGATCCTGTGGGGCTGCGGCATGCTAAAGCTGATACACTCTCCCATACTGAAGTTGTCCCTGCTGAACTGGGACTGCTGGAATGGGTGGTAATGCTGCCATCTGGGGTGGTGCTGGGAGGGCGGCGGGAAACATAGGCCTCTGCGGCTCCTGTCGAGCACCCTGCTGCTGCTGCTGCTGCGGGGCCCTGCCCCTATCAGGACAATCCTGACGTTTGTGGCCAATCTTACCACAAATGAAACACTTCCCCTGAAAGTTTCTCCCTCGCTGCCCCTGTTGACCACGGCCCTGGTGACCGTTACCATTTCTGCCCTGGCCTTGCTGGCCCTGCTGAAACTGCTGTTGACAATTCTGCCCCTGCTGGCCCTGATGGCCGTTCGGACCCTGATGGTCCTGCCTAAAACCTCCCTGTCCATGCCTGAAATTCCCGGATCTGAACCTCTTATGATCCCCCTGCCGGGAACCCTGGTCACCCTGCCTCTGCCCCTGAACAGATTGTGCCCCACTGGCACCATTCCCTCCAGTCCTGCCCTGATGGCTGGACTCTTCGGATCTCTTGCTCTCAGCCATGTGAAAGCGGTGATACTGGCAGTGTAACAGTACAGCGTTAACCACGTTAGAATAAGTGGACAACGAGAGGTTCCCCAACAAATGCTGACGGATCCTCCATGTCAATTCATCGGTGAACTTCTGGATCTTCTTCTCCTCTGTCGGTATCTCATCCGGGACAATATTCAGTAGATTTGTGAATTTAGCTTCATACTCGGCCACAGTCTTACCCTCCTGCTTGAGATTCATTAGCTTCCTCCTCATTTCCGTGTGAACAGCTGACGGAAAATACTTGCGGTCAAACCGCACCCAAAACTCCTGTATCATGAGAGTGTCCCTCTCCCCTGCGGTGGTAATGGACTCCCACCACTGTAATGCAGAACCTACTAGCTTGAAAGTAGCTAGTATCTGCTTCTGAACATCGGTGCACTCATACATCCTCAAGTGCCTCTGAATGTCATTCCTCCACTGACTTAAAACCACAACATCGGAGCTACATGCGAACTCTAGCGGGTGTGCTTTCTGAAAAGCATCACGTACGCGTTCCCAAGCAGACGAGAATGCATGTGCCTGAGCCGGCGCGACTACTGGCGCCTGAGGTGGTACCTGCTGTACAACGGCGAGAGCGACATTTACCGCTTGGGCTACAATGGCTGCAACCTCAGCGGCATTCATGGTGCCCTGTACTGGTGCTGGCTGGGGCTCTGGCTGTGCATTCCTAGAAACCCGTGGTGCACGTCGTGGAGGCATCTGAAATAAAAGTAAAGTCTATAAGTTTCGCAGTTATAAACTCAAAATAGCTGAAGAGCGAAGCATGCATAAAAGAATACAACAGTCCTAAAATATAGGGCTCTACATCAAAGAAAGCTCAGCGGAAACATAATAAGTCATACAGATCCTAAAGGACACTAGAACCTGATGCTCTGATACCACCTGTGACACCCCGACTAATTAAATACCGGGTAGCTACTCCTTTATTAAATTAATACAAAATGCCAAATTGGTTCAGTTAATAGCATCACTGTCGAAAACATTTTTATGATTTCTAACCACCTAGTATTTAAAAAGTAAGTTGTCAAATTTTAAATTAAATCTGATTAACATGCAATAAAAGAATTATGAAAGAATAACATAACCATTCACCATAAAGAAGCAATAGAATAACCAACAAATAATAATAAGCCTGGAGGAAATACTCCTCACAACAATCCCAATATGGAAATAAATAAAACAAGTCTGCATCCTGAATTAATTACAAACCAAAGTCTGAATAACTGAAATATAAAAAGTCTCTAATAGAAATGGGCGACATGCCCTACAAATGATGAAACTGAATATGGAGTCAAGACTGGAAAATGAGGCGTCTAATATCAAGGCCCTGTAACTTCCACAACAGCTACAGCTCGTCACCTGAATGGAAATCCTGGGCACCTAAAAAGATTTTTACAAAAAGTAGATTTGAAATCAAACGGGTCAGAGCCCGAATGTGGAGAATATTTTAAAAACAACAAGTGCTTTAATGACAATTAAACAGTGAATATCAAATACATGTTAGTGACGTGCACTCACATGAGCTCCTCACCTCTCAACTAATGTGCACTCCTGGCGCATCCATAGCTCGTACTAGTTATGCTACTAACTAACTAGTCTAATACAGAACCTGGGTTCGCTTTATAGGTTTAAGGGTTCATTCATGTCATTAAAGTATACCATGTATGGGCCTTAATTCCCTAATAACAACCTTTTATTTTGTGGAGTTCTCATTTTAATTTCTATTAAAATAGCACAAGTATACACATCGCTACTTTACTAAGTATTTCATTGAACATTAGTTGTATATTATTCCCATCATAAATATACATTATAGGCACCCTAGTTTAGACTACGGTGCACATACTCTGCTATCTCATCCCGGTACATCACGTACATAAGGATTATAAATTCCGAATCTCTCAGGAATTGTTAGAATAAGCACAACACACAAAAATGGAGGCGAACATAATTCAACATATCCATGGGTCACGTACATACCTACGCTCCATAGTCAGCTGACTTATTAACTCACAAATAAGTCATTCTAGCATTATGTTCTTAAGGTACCAATCTAAATCCGGGCACACAAAGATTAGATGGCCCTAAGCGAACGTAAACCTCCCGTGATAGCAAGTATGGTAGGTATGTCATACACATTAGTCATATACTAAGCATTCACACGTCTTAGATATCTTAATATTAATAAAGGTATATTCTACATCCCTATACCATTATTCCAATTTTTTTATGCATTTTTAAGTCTTCCGATAATATATAAAGTAGACTGTCGACACATCTCACGTCATAGCTTCTTGTACTTAAAACCTATCTCAAAGGGATTACTAAGTCTCCTATTATTCCCACATATATCATCATTATTCTTAAGGTCCTTACTTCTGCCCCAAACCTCATTTCATCAAATTATTCAAATTTACTCTTTTAACCCTAATATTATCTCACTCATCGAATTTCATTAGATTTTAGAATAATTCCTCAAATTGAATTTAATTAAGGTCCAAATTTTATAACCATACCTACTGGTCTTCCTTAAGTCTAAGGATATTCATAAAGTCTCCAATAATTAATTTTCTAAGGGTTAACATCATTAAGATTTAACTAGGAAAATTTTACTCATTCTGGGAAGGTCGATCGATCGACCTTGAACATCGATCGATCGATGGTGGTCGATCGATCGACTGATGAATGTCGATCGATCGATTGCACCAGGTAGGCTACGGACTGCTTCGTTTTGCAGTCCTCAAATCGTCCCAAAACTCCATTATAATGCATGAAACTCTAATCTAACGTTATAATATCATCACACAACCATCCTACAACATTGTTAACGTTCTAAAACCAATAAATCATCAACCAAGGGCTTTATTTGGATCAAAACTTCATCAAGAACCCTAGTTTTCTATTTCTTTCAAGAACAATAATAAATCTCTTCTTAAATCCATTTTTAGATCATCAAGGGTTATATTTTGAATTCATAATTCGTCCAGAATATGTCTACATGAAATTCCTAACATGGTTCATAGTTTTAATCCTCAAATTCATGGGTCTATATCAATCTTCCAAGACAAGATTCGATAATTACACTAAACATGGAAGAACACATTCATTGAATTAATTGTAACTAAATCACTTGCCTTATGTTCTTCAAATTTGTTGTTGGTTGGAGATGGTTGAATTCCTATCTCTCTCTCTCTCTGCAGAATTCTCCTCTCTCTCTCTCTACAAGTTCTTCTCACAAGATGACAATGGAGGTGGGGGTTGGTTTTTGGCAAGTTAAAAATATTTCCTTAACTTCTCCCGTAGCCCACTAATTAGATTGGGGTTGAAAATGGGTTAGTGGGTTTAATGATAAGTTATAATTAAGGTCTGATTTTCGTGGGCTTTAATTACCAAATTTCTGAAATTACCAAACTACCCTTTTGGGTTGATGGTTTGGCCTAAAAATGTCCCGGGACCCAAACTAAACTCCCGGCTAGTGTTTTTTGACTATTTCGACCCTTACGGACTCGTTGGCGCACTCAAAATGACCATAAGGTTGATAAAAATAAAATTCACTTTTTAATTCAAATAGTTACATTCCTGACGCGACTGTCACGTGCGTCCCAACTAAATTTTCCAAATTGCCATATTTCAGCCTCGCGACAATTTCAATATTTTCAATATTCATATATTGCCATATATACACATTATAATCAAATACCAACTCACATCTCGTTATTATTTTATCCGGATTAATTCTCAATTAATTCACATTTAATTTAATTAATCCCATAACTAAATATCGATAAAAATGCGGGGTATTACACTACCGCACCGCATACAAGAACCCAATCAGAATGTCCCCGTTCCTTTTTATGTATGGAAAACCTTGCCATATTCCTGTTGAGTTGGAGCACAAAACGTACTGGACCATCAAGAGGTTAAATTATGATATGGATAACGCCGGTGAAGCTCGCAAGCTTCAACTGAACGAGTTGGAGGAGATATGCAATGATGCGGATGAGAATGTCAAGATTTCAAAAGAAATTATGAAACTCGCACATGACAAGATTATTCGACAGAAAGAGTTTCAACCCGGATAAAAGGTACTCCTCTATAACTCTCGGCTTCATGTATTTCTGGGGGTAAATTGCGGTCCCGTTGGACTGGCCCATTTGTTGTTATGATTGTGTTTCCCCATGGAGCTGTGGAATTGGAAGATCCAAAGGGGGAAAATATGTTCAAAGTTAATGGCCAATGCCTAAAGTCCTATCTAGAGGTGTACGTAGAGGATGTCGACACCATTTGATTTTCAGACCCCGTCTAAGAGGCAGAGTGAGCCGAAATTAAGAGGTCGTCGCACCCCCGACGCGTATGGGATGATTCTTGTGTATAATAGTCAGGTGTAGCTTAGGATAGGGTAGGTAGGTTCCCTATATGGGTGTCGAGTACATTCGCAGGTAGGAAGCATACACTTTGAGACCGTCTCCGGATTTAAAAAATGAGGGTTGAGCATTAATCAGGGTCATGACCGTGTTGAGAGTAGGTGGGAATGCCTTAGAAGTATAAGAGAGGGTTAGAAATGGAGAAGAGCATAGTCTGTCACAAAAAGGACCCCAGTCCGGACCGCCCCTGGGCACCCGATCTGGACCGCTTTAGGAGAATTGAAAAATAAAAATACACCCGACGATCCGGACCGCCCCTGGGCACCCAGTCCGGACCGCCTTCTGAATTTCTTCAAACGATTCCTTAAGTGCATCCCTTCTCCTCCAACCCCCTCACTTCCCTCCATTTCGTTTCTCCCACCATTTCCCTACCAAAAATACCTTCCCTTTTCCCTCCTTCTATTTTCCCTCCAAATCCACCCCTTCCCACCTCAAAACCCACTTATAAATACATCCCCTACTCCCCCCATCTCTCCCACACCAACTCCTCTCAAAAATTTCTTTCCATCCACTTTCTCAATCCATGGTTGCCCAAGACAGATCCACCAAATACAATTCCATCGCTATCATCGATAACCCCGTCGACTACCGCTCCGACCAAGAAATGCGGTGGTGTGAGGAATATTTTGGACATACGCGAAAACTCCAAGTAGTACGGACCATTCTTTGGGACGAACTACCCAATTCTGTCATTAATTTATTTCGTCCTAAGAGTTGGTGCCGCTTCTTGCATGAGCCTCACAACGCTGTTTGGGTTGCGAAGGTTCGAGAATTTTATGGCACCCTCGTACGCACCGATGAGTTCGTGGCTGAAGCGCGAATTCGGGGGCAACGCGTCCCATTCTCTTTCTTGACAATCACCGAGAAGCTCGCTAAAAAAGATGTCCCCAATCCCACTGCTTTTGTATACCCCAACAACTCTTAACCACTCGAAAAGGATGTCCTCATTGATCGTCTCGCGCCTGGGGAAGCCTATCACAAGGGTGCCTTTCGGGTCAATAAATTGAGCGAAAAAGCGCGCCTCACTTTTCAAATTGTGTGCACAAATGTCCTCCAGAATTCCAATGACTCTGGCACGTGCCCGCGGTAGGCAACACTTGTGTACCACCTATTTGATCGTACCTCGTCCATTAACCTAGCGCATATCATTTTTCGCGATGTCCACTTTGCGGCGGTGGAAGAAAAGGGCGTTAATCCTTTTCCTTATGCCCGGTTCATTACCTCCATTCTCGTTGATCACCTCTTCGATCATCATGTCGGGACTCTTCACCTACCAAACCCTTTTGGGCAGGCCACCCGGACTAAAAGCGAGAAACAAAGGGCAATTCTAAGAGCCCGTGATGATGAAGGGTCCGATGAGGACGAGAGTAGCGAGGAGGAAGAAGCAGCGACCGATGTCGAGATGAGGGACTAAGAGGTGGGGTCCGATGAGGACGAAGAAGATTATGATTTCAAGCTCCTCGATAATGATTTTGATGCACGCCTCACCGCCCCCTTTAAACAAAATTTGATTGGTTCATAACTCCATACACGAGGTATCAAGTGGCTAACAAACATGCTTACCAATGCGATACGAGCATGATGCATCGTCTTCAAGCTCATATGTATCAACTCAATTTTGATGGGCCCCCTCCGAGCTACTTTTATGATCCGTACGACCCAAGCGCCCCCGGAAGATCCAATCCCCTACCCCAGTGAATCGTGTGTTTGGTGATTGTGTCGGTTGTAATTTTGTTGGTTTGCTTATATGCTTGTATGCTCTTTCCTTATGATGTACCACAATCCTTATAAATAAAAACCCGCATTTTCTCCATTTGTTTGTTTTATTTATCGCACTCTTATTTTGCCTTATTTAGGGTTTAGTCCTTTTGATTTAGGACAATGCAAAAGTCTATGTTGGGGGGGGGGGGTGACGAGTGGGTATTTCTAAAACTTCACAAATTTTTAAAATGCCAAAAAATTATAAAACATCAAAATTTCCAAAAGTTTGAAAAACTCAGAAAAACCCAAAATATTTTTCTTCAAAATAAATAAAAATTGGAATTTAAAATTTTCAAAAATAACATTAAAAGTCGTTTTAAAGTCTCAAATTGTAAAAACATAATGCACAAGGTCGAAATTGACCAAAGATGGAAATTGAGGGAACATGGACGACTTAACGAATAAGTGTGGAGATTAACCAACCTGGTGAGATTCGAGCCTATCCTTTTTGTGAGTTTATAAATCAATTTGAGTTAATGGTTAAATCAAAGCTCTATTTAGCATTTACAAAAGTCGTTGGGGAACTCAATTCCTTTGATTTGATCGGTTACAAGGTGTGAAATGTTATCTTCAAAAACGCGTTAAATGAATCTCTAAACTAAAATTCACCTCAAGACGCATATGGTAATGCAATTAATAATTTGGATAATAAAATAGGACCTCGTTTGTTACCAAAAAATATTGGCCAGAAAAAGTCATGAAAAACTTTTCCGTTGCTAACCAATTTGAGCCAACTAAATTTTTCCCATTTCGTTTGACTACCCGAAAAACCTAAGTAGTCCGGAATTGTGAAAAATCGAATATTCATCAAATAAAGTTCGAAAAGTGCAACAAAAAGGGGGAAAAGAAGAGAAATGCTCAACAAAAATGGCAAGAAAAGAATAGCGTGAAAAACAAAAAAAATAGATAAATAAGAAAAAAATGAGCAAAAGCCCGGAAAAACACTAATGGACATCTTAAGAATAGTTTCCAATTCCAAATTTCCCAAACCCATTTCCTTGTACCCATTACACCTTAAAACCCTAAAAAGTCCTAACCGAGTCCAAATTGCGAAATTGGTTACCGCGTGGAAAGATAAAACACAAAAAGATAATAAAAGAGATTAAAGGTGTGATTAGCGACGATGTTCCCATTTCCCTATAACCGTAATCCGATGATGAGATCCATTTACCATAAATTTTCGTCTTTCTATTTGTGTACGTGAACTAGGTTCCAATGCATTTACTCTTTATGACATGCACACCGAGAGAAATAATCACATTTCTGAGAGGTTCGTTTGTGAGAGAACTCCGTGAGAATTTGAATCAAAACGAATTTTCGGATCAATAACGTAATGGTCAATCAGTGGAATTTCGAGGTTAAATTTTTGGCTTCTCTCACACACACTGTGATTTGAGACTCTTGAATGTGAATTGATGATGAATATTTTCTGAAAAAGTTTGAATTATACAATTTTTGATTATTTTGAGTTTTCTTTGAGTCGAATTTTATGGGTATATTCACTGCAAACCCTCACGAGACACAACTCGTCCTACCAGGGTCACCTAGGGGTTTAAAGCCTTATTACATATGCTCAATGCAATCACTTGCCCTCGAAAGTGGTAATCTATCTAATAAAATTAAATATTTAAGAGTTGACCCATAGTTACATTCTTCTACATTGCTAGGGACGCGCAAAGTTCTAAGTTAGGGGGGTTTGATTAGGCTTAAATTCTTTCGAATTTATCCCCTTAATTTTGGAAATTTTACCATATCGAATAACGTAAAATGAGTGTAATCATCACCATCATTGTCATTCGCCTCCTCCGCTTGCCGGGCGTGGATAATCTCCCATTAGTGCTCACTCTTAGTATGGGTGCCTTGCCCACGAGGATTGGGAACGCGAAGGGACCTGTTGGGATGAACAATGAGCATGTCAGTTAGAATATACATAATGAGTTGGGCATATGAGAGAGGGGTAACACCCTTTTTATCCAAGGCCGCAAAGAATATATCTTTGTAAATGATATGTGCCAGGTTGATCGGGGTGTTACGGTAAAAAAAGTGATAAATAATAGTCATTTGCCAGGGTCACATTACGGAATCATTCGAGGTTTGTAGGATATTGGCACAGACGATTTAAAGCATGATACGCGCCTTGTCGCTCATTCTCCCTACCAGAAATGTTTCGGTAGCCTAAACCTCGCCTGGTGCTATACAGGCAATACAGCTGGCTTTGTCGATGGGGTCGAGAGCGTTAAGGTTCGTGAAGTCGGTGGGGTTCGGGACATTCGTTTCTACTAGTTTTTGGGCAAGAATCTTAAGGGAAAAATGGATGCGTTATCCGTCTACATGCGCCTCGGAGATAAAATCACCAGTGCGGACAAGGGTACTATAGAAGCCTCGCACTTCGGTAGACCAAACTGCATTATAGGGCTCATTATGGTACCGACACCAACCCCTTCGAAGGAAGAGTTTGGTGATAGAATTTGGTAGCTCGTTCCAGTGCACTTGGTGCTCCAATTGCAGTTTGCGAGTCTGGCCAAAAAAACTTTCACACCAACGTTGTTCTTGATCGGAGCGGTACGCATCGCTATCGACGATGAACGCGATAGGGTTGTACTTTTCAGGGCGGGCTTAGTTGGCCATGTGTAGCAGCAGTGTTTGGATACTAGAAATTTAGAAGAGAGACAGAGTATGAGAGTAAGGAGGAGGGGTGGTGGAAAGGAGGAGGGGTAAGGGTGTATTTATAGATGGGTATAATGGAGGGAAAGGTTGGTTTTGGAGGGAAGGGGAGTGAATTTGGGAGGCAAATGGTGGAGGGAAAATGTATGGATTGGGAGATGGGAGATGCACCCTGGGAATGATCGAAAAAACCCAGAAGTCGAACCGGTTCGGATCCTAAAATTATACAGAGTCCCCTATGCCTGAATTCATTCATCTCTCAACATCTCTGGATGCTCTCACCACTATACTGACACGTAATTGACCTAACCTCACTCAAAGCGTGCTCCGAAACCCTAGGTTCGCTCTCAACGTGTGTTCTCCTGCACCTATCCTATGTGTCCTATACTCAACGACTCCAACTAACCTAACCGACTCACGTCTACTGTACACAAGAATCACCCATATGAGTTGGGGGTGCGACGACCTTCTCGTACTTCTCAATCAGTCCCCGTAATGGGGTTCGACAACCAAATGATATCGGCTTCTTCGACGCATGCCTAAAAGTACGGTTTGAGACGTTGGCCATTCACCTTGAACGTATATCCCCTTTTTGCATCTTCCAGCTCTATAGCTCCGTGGGGGAATATTTTTCGAACCACAAATGGACCCATCCACCGTGAACGTAACATACTGGGAAACAAGTGTAATCGAGAGTTATAGAAAATCACTTTTTGGCCCGAATGAAACTCTTTTTGGCGAATTATCTTGTCATGCACGAATTTCATTCGTTCTTTTGAGATTTTATCTTTCTCATATGCGTCATTGTGCATCTTTTTCAACTCGTTCAATTGAAACTTGCGAGTTTCGTCGGCTTTATCAAGATTGTAATTCAACCTCTTGATGGCCCAATACGCTTTGTGCTCTAGCTCTCTGAGGAGATGGCAAGGCTTGCCATAGACAAAATGAAATGGGGACATCCCGAGGGGGTTCTTGTAGGCCGTACGGTAAGCCCATAGCCCATTATTTAATCGAAGTGACCAATCTTTTCGGGTAGGATCGACGATCTTTTCAAGGATGGTTTTGATCTCACTATTTGCTAGTTCGGCTTGCCCACTTGTTTGAGGGTGATAAGTCGTCCCAACCTTGTGGACGACCCCATACTTTCTCATTAACTTTTCAAATGGCTTATTGCAAAAATGAGTGTCATTATCACTTATGATCGCCTTTGGAGCACCGAAGCGAGAAATAATGTGTTCTTGTAGGAGCATAATCACCACCTTATTGTCATTCGTTAGGGTAGCTATTTCCTTCACCCATTTGGAGACGTAGTCTACCGCGATGAAGATGTATAAGAAACCGAAGGAGGGAGGGAGTGGTCCCATAAAGTCAATACCCCCGCAATCGAATGACTCAATGACGAGTATAGGGGTTAGGGGCGTCATGTCGCGGCGGGTAATAGCTCCCATCCTTTGGCATCTATCGTAAGATTTGTAATAAGCGTTTACATCCCAAAATATTATGGGCTAATAGAGGCCGCTTTGCATAATTTTAGTGACCGTCTAATTCTTGAAGAACTGGCCTCCACAAGCTTTCATATAATAAAACTGGATCACATATTGAATTTCTTCAATCGGTACGCATCTTCGGATGAGTTGGTCTGCACAATATTTAAATAGGAATGGATTGTCATAGAAGAATATGCAGAACTAAATGATGAATTTCTTCTTCTCATGTGGTGTCCGTCCGGTAGGAACGGTTCTCGTGACAAGATAGTTAACGATGTCCACAAACCAAGGTAGAGAAGAAGTAGCAAAGAGCTGCTCATTCGAAAAATACTCGTCTATGGGTATCAGATCACTAAGCACGTCGGATGAGAGCCGTGATAAATGGTCGACAACGATGTTTTCTACCCCTTTCTTATATTTTATAGAGAGATTGAACTCTTGTAGGAGTAAGATCCACCTTATGAGGAGCGACTTTGCATCCTTCTTCGTGAGGAGATATTTCAGGGCTGCGTGGTCGGTAAAACATGTGATGGGTGACCCAACAAGATATGAGTAAAATTTATCCAAAGCAAAAACAACTTTTAGAAACTCTTTTTCCGTGGTGGAATAGTTAAGTTGTGGCCTGATTAACGTCCGACTAGCGTAATAGATGACATGAGCTTTCTTGCCTTTTCTCTGTCCCAAAACAGCCCCAATCGTATAATTACTAGCATCACCCATAAGCTCGAATGGTAAGGACTAATTTAGATCTTGCATGATGGGAGCGGAAATCAACATGCCTTTTATTTTATCGAAAGCCTCTTGGCATACATTATTCCACTCAAAGGGTGCATCCTTCATAAGGAGGTTACTCAAGGGTCTAGCGATGTGGCTAAAATCCTTGATAAACCGTCTATAAAAACCCGCATGACCCCAAAAGGAGCGAACGTCCTTTAGTGATTTAGGCGGGGGAAGCTCAGCTATGACATTTATTTTTGCTCGGTCAACTTCTATTCCTTTAGATGAGACTATGTGGCCCAAAACTATGCCCTCGGTAACCATGAAGTGGCATTTTTCCCAATTGAGGACTAAGTTCTTCTCCACACATCAGGATAAAACTTTTTTAAGATTCGCTAAACATTGGTCAAAAGAGGAGCTAAAAACGCTGAAATTGTCTATGAAAACCTCAAGTCCTCTTTCTACTATGTCGCTAAAGAGACTTAACATGCACCCTTGAAAGGTCACGGGCGTGTTACACAATCCAAAAGGCATACATTTGTAGGCAAACGTTCCAAATGGACATGTAAAAGTCGTCTTCTCTTGATCAAGTATATTTACCTCGATTTGGTTATATCTGGAATAACCATCAAGAAAGCAATAATAAGGATGACCGACTACGCGTTCAAGCATTTGGTGGATAAAGGGTAAAGGAAAATGGTCTTTTCTCGTTCTGGCATTGAGTTTTTGGTAATCAATGCAAACACGCCACCCGGTGGTGGTGCGTTGAGGAATTAATTCTCCTTTAGCATTTTTGACCATCGTTATTCCCAACTTCTTTGGGACGACTTAGATTGGGCTCACCCATTTGTTGTTCGAGATAGGGTAGATAATCCCGACATCTCACAACTTTATAATTTTCGCTATAACGACTTCTTTTATGGTTGGATTTAGTCACTTTTGCATTTCCCTCGAGGGCTTCACGTCCTCCTTGAGGTGGATTTTGTGGGTACAAATTAGGGGACTTGTACCCTTCAAATCCATTATAGACCAACTAAAATCACTTATGTGCTTCCTTAAAATTTCCAACAACTTACCCTCTTGCTCTTTATCTAGGCTAGAGGAGACAACAACATGAAATGTCTCATCCTCTCCTAGAAACGCATATTTCACATTAGAGGGTAGTTTCTTCAACTGGAGGGTAGGAAATTTCTCTTCGAAAGGTGTTAAGCCTGACTCCCTCGGGGGTAGTTCCTCGAATCTAGAAACCTAATAAATATCCCTCAACTCCTCTAATGACTCTCCCTCGTTTAATATGGCTTTCAACTCCTCTACCTCTACCTCTCGCTCATACTCGGTATATGGGATCTCACTTTCATCACCTCTCACTAGGCATGCTTCTAACATGTCCCCACCCATGGTTCTCTCGATGTGCTCTTATACTACCTCCTATATGAGGTCTACCGTATGGATTTCATCTCCGTCACCCATTTGATTAGCAACATTAAAGATGTTTGTCTCGAGGCTCATGTTCCCAAACGTGAGTTGCATTTGCCCATTTCATGTATTGATTAAGGCATTAGCCGTAGCTAATAATGGCCGACCTAAAATGATGTGAACATAGTTGCTAGAATGGATGGAGGGCTCCGTGTCCCAAATGACAAAGTCTACCGAGAAGTATAAAGTGTCCACTTGGACTATCACGTCCTCAACAATCCCTCGAGGCACCTTCACTGTGCGATCCGCTAATTAGAGAGTGATTCGTGGCTTAAGGTCACCCAACTCAAGTTTCCTGTAAATGGAGTAGGGAAGTATATCAACACTAGAACCTAAGTCCAATAAGGCTTTCTCAATTCGACGTTCTCCAATATCACATGTGATCGTGGGTGTATCTTGATCTTTAAACTTGGGTGGAAGGTCGTTAAGTAGAACGGAGCTCACATTTTGTGATATGAAGACATTATTCTTTACCTTTAGCCGTATTTTCACAGTCAAAAGATCTTTAATGACATTGGCATAGGCGGGAATTTACTGGATGGCATCAAGAAATGGCAAATTCAGCTTCACTTGCTTAAGAACATCTAGCATGTCTGCACGGGAGGCTCCTTTTTGAGGTGGGGCCAATCGTTGAGGGAACGGATTAGTAGTGGGCGATTTCATAACGACTTCGAGCTCGCTAATATCTTCCTTATCATGCTCATTCAAATGGTCATCTTCGGCCTCTTTCGTGCTAGGCAAAATCTCCTTATCTTTTAGCTTCTCATATGGGGGAGGTGATAAATCAATGACTGGCCCGCTACGTAGAGTGATGACAACTTGTCATTGCTCTTGTTGATCGGAAGCTGTAGAGCTAATTTTAGCTTGACCTTGAGGACATCTTTGGCCTTGAGCCAAAAATTTGCCCTTCTCTTGGACACTCAATGAAGATTGGAATTTAGATAAGCTCGTATGCATCTCTGTGAACATACGCTTAAACCCGGCATTGGTTGCATTTTGAGATTGGATAAACTGGGTTAAGTTGTCATCAAGAGTCCTTCGCGGTGGGATAATGTATCGCACTGAAGGTGGAGCTTGCATGTGTGCTTGGATAGGCGCAACTTGCTAAAATTGAGGAGGGGTGGAGGTAAGGCAACATGTGAATGTGGATTCAATGCAGATTATTGTTGCTCGTAGCTAAAATCGGGATGGTTTCTCCACGAAGGGTTATACGAGTTCCCATGAGGAGCATTAAAATTTCCCTTAAGCCCTCATATAGCTTCCACTTACTCGGTATGCATATCTTTGTAGGCAGGTATCATCGGACTTTCCTTTGTTGAATGGCCTCCCTCATAAATAGCACACACTTTTTCTTTCACAATACGGGTGGATCCAGTAGCCTCTCTCAGTCATACCTTAAGTAGGTCCCTCATACTCTTCTCAAATTGATCAAGTCGTCGGTCTACCATGGTATCATAATTCAATTGATAAAAACCAGATGCAGTGGGGTATTGGACACTTGTCAAGGTCAGTTTTGGGCATTAAGATCAGATGTGTCCCGTGCTTGAGTAGTCTCGACGATATACTTAAGATGAACCTCATTATCACTCGCATATAATTCCCAAAATAGTCTTTCACCCATTGTTTTAACAAGTTATTTAGACGCTATTGTAAGCTTGTGATGGAAGAAAGAGATAAGGTGATGTTTCTTAAATTCATGATAGGGGCAAGCGTTAACCAACTCTTGGAATCGTTCCCAATACTTGTCAAACGTCTCATTATCTCGTTATAGAAAGGCTTTGATTTGAGCCTTGACGGAGTTGGTTTTATGTGGTGGAAAGAACTTTGAAAGAAAGTTGAATTGTATATCCTTCCATGATATGATCAATTTCGGTGGTAAAGACCAAAGCCAGGTCTTAGCTTTATCCTTTAAGGATAAAGGAAAAAGCTTTAGGCGAATGACATCATGCGTGCAAGATTGATTACTAAAGGTTTCACACGTATTTTCGAACTATTGGATATGGAGATATGGTTTCTCCGAATCAATGCCGTGAAAAGTTGGAACAATTTGTATCATCACATTACGAAAGTGTAACTGACCGACATTATATGAGAGTAAAATGCAACCAGGGGTGACAGTTCACTCAGGAAATAGGAGTTCTTTTATAGGACGATACGATAAATTTCCCTCAACCGTGTCGAAACTAGCGATATCTGACATGTCTCTCTCTCCAATGGACTCAAAATCTTCACTCAGTGTTCTAGACGTGTGACTGGAGATGGAGTTTGGAGGGGTAGGAGGTGGAGCCTAGAATTGTGGAACGCGAGGGGTATGGGGGCTTTCGAAATTATACTCAACGATGATATTTTTGTGAATTCTTATTGGAGTATTCTGAGGAGTTTGTTCTCAATTTTGCATGAAAGGCCTTCTGAGAGATGATTTCTTTTTTATTTTTTGATTTTATGTATTTTTGAATTTTTTGGCTTTTAAATTTTGTTTGGAATCAAATTTGGGATTGAATCTATTAACCTAAAGTCTACCTAAGTCCTCGACAACGGCACCCAAAACTTGACGCGACTACAAATGTGTATCTATTGTGCGTGCTGATATAGGCTTAAGTGCAAGCCTGTCGCGTTAGTAATAATTCGATAAGTCGGGATCGTCTCCCCAGAGAAATATGACGAAAATTTGTGACGACACAGGAATAAAAGACTAACCCTAAATTGACATGAGAAAAGAACAAAAAGAGGAGTAATGTGAACTAAATGACTATGAACTAAATGCAAAGGGAATTTAACTACTAATTAAACTAAAAGTGCCAAAATAAATTATTGTAGTGAATTAAATATGAATAAGGAAAGATAGGTCGGTATACTTTCCCCCAAACCCTAGTACATTTACCGGATAGAATACTAACCTTTGAATTAGAAATTTAATTGAACCCAGTCCTTAGTAATACTAAGCATTACATATATGAGGGTACTAGACCACATCATACATAATCAAAGGTAAAAATAAAGCGGTGCTGAATAGCTACACGCGCATCGCATCCTTAACACCCCGATTATCCAGGGCAAACGAGGTTAAAAGGTCTACGGTGGTTGTGCGAATGACACAATACGATTCACTTAAAATTTAATTCAAACCCTATTTTCTACATGGGTAAATTACATTTGGTTGGGTTCATGTACCCCAACCCTTCAAAACTTAGCCGGACATGATTAAATTAAATGAAAACACAAGTTTTATTATGCAGGAATTCATGACTGTTTTGGAAATTTTTGAGAAAAAAATTTTGGTATTAAGAATTGAAAACTAGGAATTAAGAATTAATCTAACTAACTATGAAAGAACTTGAAAGCAAAAATTAAATGTTATTTGCAAAGAGGAAATCTGGAAATAAACTTTGAATCTTGGATTAATTACAACAAATCTTCAAAACTAGGGTTCTTCTATATAAGAGCCCTCTAAAACTAATACTATTCGAACTCTTTAATGTCTGACAATAAGTTAGAATAAATACACTACGAATTTTACAAGAGTTTGAACCAAGTAAAACTCTAAATTGGAAATGAAAAATCTGGGAAAATCTCAACCGAATCGGTTCGACGGGATTCTTCGATTCGGTCCAGTATCCAATTTTGTTCAAGGATCTTTAAGACATCGGTCCGGTTCGTTTTTTTCTAAACGGATCGATCCAGCCCTCATTTTGATACAGAGCTCCTAAAGGCATTCGGACCAATTCATTTTCTTCTGTACCCGGATCGATCTAGTGGCTAATTTTTCACAAGACTTGGATCTCCTCCGGATCGGTTTATTTTTGGGCATGGGCGGTCCGGTCCGATCTTGGAAATCTTCCTTTCTATTGATTTTTCTCTTATATTTGAATCTCTGTAACTTCTGATCTAGGTCTCGGTTTGGGATGCCGTTTCTTCCTACACTCTTGTATATACGAGGTCATTATTTTTCATGTTGGTCCCTCGTCCGAACTCTAGATGCAAAATAACTATTTTGCCTTCTGACTTTCCTTCATTTGTTGATTTCTCAGCTTTGGATTCCTCTTCTCTTCACTTGCATTAAATACATGTGAAAAGCATGAAAAAATACACAAAACTCGAGGCACTATGTGGAAATTGTCAGTAGCATATAAATGAGATAAATTAATACGAATTACATTATTCGAGGTGTTAAAAGCTATTAAATTAAAGGGATAAATTCAGAAGAATTTATGCCTAATCAGTAATCTCCGATTTTGAATTTTCTCAATCTTCACGTTGCGATTGTATTACAGATTAAACTTATATTGATATGATGCAATCCTCATAAGTACTTACTTCCTTGTTTCCTTAGCGAAGTCTAGCTCCATCCTCATGCATGTGCTTCTTGTGCATTGTTGTACCAACATTATTATCATGGTCAATAGTCCAACTTCTAGGGCTATAACTACTTCCATCCCATAGGCCAAGGCGAAGGATGTCTCCATAGTAAATCTCCTAGGGGTCGTCCCATACACCCAGTGGACATGTGGAAGTTTATCCACATAAGCTCCTTTGTCATTTACCTGTCCATTGCTTTGATGGTATGCTACCTAAGTTCATTAACCTATAAGATTGTCTTGTTAGAGGCTGTAATACCCCGTATTTTTATGCTATATTTAATTTGGGGATTTATTAAATTTAATGTGACGGTTCATTTAATAAAAATTCGGAAATTAATTATGTTATAATTATTAACGGGACTAGAGTTAGCAATTATGGGAAACTTGTTGAATATTACTAATGAGCATAGTAATATATTATATTGGTTATATTGTATGTCATAAGTGGATTAAATGACTATTTCGGAAATTTAAGTCGGGACGTGCTCGTGTCACGTCGGGACTAATTATGTTAATTAAAAAGTGAATATTTTATAAGTTGTCCGTATGGTCGTTTTGAGTGCGCCAACGCGTCCGGAAGGGTCGAGATAGTCAGAAAAGTGTACCCGGGGGTTTAGTTTGGGTCTCGGGATGTTGTTAGGCCTAATTAGTGACCCGGGAGGGCATTTTGGTCATTTTACAAAATAGGGTAATTAAACCCACGAATTTCAGCCATCCTTAGCAGCCATTTAAGTCAGCCTTTTAGGGTTAGAACATTCAGAACCCTAGAACGGCCATTGGAGAAGAGAGGAGAGAGCTCTCAAGGTGATTCAAGGCCCAAAACACCACCGATTGCACCGCCGTCACCACCAACGCGTAGATCGCAAGGAGGAGAACGCAACCACACCAATATCAGCAGGAAACCAGACCTCTAAAATCCCAGGCAAGTGTTTAACTTGTGTATTTTCGTTGGTGCAATATTCATATTAGTGTAGGAATGATTAGGAGTATAATCAATGGAAGAAAACCCCAATTTTGATAGGGATTTGCATGTAGAAATCATTATAACCATATTCTGGAAATATTTATGTGAAGTAGATGATTAACCCACGAAATTATGATGATTTGTTAGAAGGAAATTCTGGAGAAAACTGATTAGAACAAAAGTTAAGAAACTTTAGGGTTCTTGATGATTAGATGAAATTTTAGGTTGTTTAACCATGTTTAATGATGAATACTAGCATGCGGAACGTTAAAGATATCTGGAATTATGTTAGTATGTTAGCAGTAGTCTTTTTGGGTCGATTAGTGTTGGAAAATATGAGTTTTGATGAAGAACTTTAGTCAATCCCGTCACTGAAATTTCTGCAGAATTTTTGCCCAGACCTGCTTGATCGATCGATCGAGCATAGAGCTTCGATCGATCGAAGGATTCGATCGATCGAGCCCCAAGCTTCGATCGATCGACCCCTCCTGACAGACTCCTATTTCTCTTGTTTATTTAGTTAAATTAATTTATCGTGGAATAACCTTTGGGCATTCTAAATAAAAGGATTCGGGAGATATTGAGGACCAGTAGGGTATATGGATAAACATTAGAACCCTTAATCTTCAACAAGTATGGTAATTATGGGATAATTACTTTAGGTTGATAGATTTATGAAACTTAAGGGTGAGGTGCGTAAGAGAGTTACGTTGGAATCAAATAAAGTCATTTACTGAATTTCAGATTTGTGAGGATATAACCCATGAGTATTAGGTAAGAAATGAGAAAACCCTTCGAGTTAAGGTTAGGAATAAAACCTTATACGTAATTCTATAATTGTGAAATTAAGGATAAACGGTATAATTACGGGTGATGGGAAGAACCTATATTATTATGAAATAGGTATAATTATATGATTGTGTGTACATATATTATATGCATGTGAAAATCATACCCACGCTACTTGCTATCCCTGAGGTTTCCGCGCTGGGACAAGTCTTATCTCGATGGGACCTTTATGGGGGATATTGACTTGTACCCTAGAAGATAGATGTCCTCGGTACAGGCTATCGATGTGATAGTTCAGACGGTCCTAAGAGACGCCGGTATGTGCTACCCTCTTAGAGACTTGGAATCTATGCTTCGCCTCAATTTTGTTTGTGTATTTATGTTAATACAATTCGAGAGTGATTCCGAATGTATTCCCCTTTACGTGAGTGATATGGGGCTTTGGATAGTGGAAGTATGCACGCACCATAGTTTTATTCGGGGTGCTGTTATATATATATTATACGAGTAGATAATATATATATATATATATGAGATTATGTCATCTGAAACTATCTACTGAAATTTGATAAGTAGAACCTAGTTGTGGACTCTTATTATTAAATACTTGTTTTGAAAAAGTATAATATGTCACGATAAAACTTTAGGGTTTTTATAAAGTTGAAATTGAGAACCTTGATTACTGTTTGGAATCATTCTTTTAAAATAAAGTCGTAAATTGTAAATCTTGCGGGTAATCTAATTAAGTTAAAGTTTTTGGAAAGACGAGTATGTTAGATGTTAAAACAAACCGTTGGAAAGGTTAGTGCGTTAGGTGTGCACATTAGAAGAGAGGTGAGTATTTCTCAAGAGAGAGACGAACTAATATGTTGTTGCATTGGCATGTATCAATTTAAATACTTGCTTAACGTATTTTAAAATCAAACACTTTCGGGCACTGACCCGTTTCTTTCTCTCTCTCTCTCTTGTGTATATATATGTATATTTTCAGGTGCCCAGCCACAGGGGCGTCTTGCTTAGGGTCCTTTGAGAAGAACGAGCTGCAGCTTAGGTGGGAGTTGCAGGTCACTTGAGTAGACGGCTTCTGTTATTGACTCCACTCCTATTACTCTCCTTTATGGGGCACGTGTCGCCCTTTTCATCATTTCATTTATTGTTGGGATTTTTATATTTCAGTTATTCCAGTATTGTTTTATGGGATTTATTCAGGATGGCTTATGGTTTTTAGTTTTATTATGTTGTCATTCGATTGGCGAATGTATGGTTTTATTTTAGTTCATCGTGGTGTGATTCTATATTGCAGAAATGTTGTTTAGAATAAATAAATCTTTTCTTTAATTAAAATTTGGAAGTTTGTATGAAAAATGTTTTTGACACTTAGCTTAATTATTTAGGGTGTTAAATTGGAAAAATTATTTTTATCGACAGTGATGCTGAGAATGAACCAACTGTTTACCTTGATTTAATTTAATAAAGGAGTGATCGCCCGGTATTTAATTAGGCGGGGTGTCACAGAGGCCTCCACCTATACATTGCTCTTGGGGTATGCCACTGAGCTGTAGGAGTGCCTAATTCCATGGTCGATAGAAATTATAAAAAGGTCCACTATCGAATTGCGTTATGTTATCGATGATGTTTATTTGCGGACTTCCAAACTTTATTATGATGTTTCTTCAAATGAATATGGTCATATTTGAATCTCTGATATTTACTAATGGCTCAACTTCAATCCATTTGATGAAGTAATCCCTTCCGACTAACAAATACTTATGATTTACGAATGTTGTGAGCGTCTAGTCCCCATCGAATGAAAGGATACGGGTCGGTCAGTGGGTTCGGGTCGCCGACTGGTTGGGATAAAAGCAGGGATAATTTATGAGATTTCACATATTTTTGCACATATTTAATGGAACCGTGCTGCAAATAGGGCCACTGATATCCTTTCTTGATTGCTCGAAAACCAATAACCTGCCCCTTATATGATTCCCACAGATCCATTCATGGAGTTCAAATTGGATTTCGTTTACCAACGTATGTAAGGCCCCGTAAATGATCGTCGATATAGACTTTCCTCTGGGAATAAATACAAATGGCCTACCTTGATCCTAAGCTTGTGAGTCCCCTTTCCATCCTTTAAGATCACTTTATCTTTAAGGAATTTGACAATGGGATTCATCCAGTTCGATTCTTCATTGATTTTTAGTATTTCGATGTTGTGTGTGATTGCATATTGATTTTTTCCGCACGAGTTTCCAATTAAAAATCTGGTTTTGTGTGTGATTGCATCTATTTTTTGCACTTTACCTTTTGCAAGTCATCTCACATGAAATTAAATACACTTAATAATATTGGGTACCTTGGTTCCTCAGTAGAAATTAATTTGATTTAATTTGAACTAAAATTGGAGTGTGAACACATTACCTCTAGTAACATATAAAACTTGATTAATTAGAATTAGGTAACCCAAAACACGTGTGCAATTGTGTTCTCTAACTTTTTCATGCATGTGTGTAACAAAGAAAATAAACCTTTGAAAATTGAATAAAAAATGCATCGTCTCAAGAGAGCTTTGAAATCAAAACAACAAGAGTGGAAATACTGATTTGTACAAAAAGGGAGATGCCAAGCGTGCACGAGAGAGAAATAGTTCATATGCTTGTAGTTGTATCTTTATGCTTTTTTCTAAATGGAATGAAAATACATAACTTTAAAAGATAATGGTCGAGCAAACCATCCTGCGGAGCAGTGTACCCACTATAACTATGTCTTTTTCCACAACCTTTCTATCTAATCAATTACAATGAAGGAGTTAAAAAATTGGGTGATAATATTTTCTTTTAATTTGTGCCGATATAATTTTTCAAATTAAATTATGACTATCAAATGTTATCTTTATCACGACAAATAAGACTTATCAAACATGCTTATTCTATTTTGACACATCATCCTTTAGTAGGAAGAATTTTAAATATGCAAAATATAGTTTTGCCTTTTTGCCCAATTTAGATGTTGAATATTAAGCCTCTGGATGGTCAAAAGCTTCCCCCGCATCCTCCAAGAGACCGCAAACCAAGTTTGAAGTAATTAGGGAGGGCGCGATACAGCCAACCATTTCTCTCCTATAAAATATCTCTACGGGTCTCTGGCCTTTATATTCCATCTCACAATTGGCCGCTCTAAACCCTCTGTCTGAGTCTCTCTATCTCTCCTCGTTGTTCTCTCCTCCCTCCCCAGTGCGACTTTCGAGGCGAGTCGAGCGCAGGTATTCTCCTATCCTATCAACGCTCTTTCCCCTCTCAACATCTAAATTTAGGTCATCTATTGCCATATCGTCTCCCTTTGAATACTTGTATATATTCTTAGACCTATTTGTACTGACTCTTTAGATCTGTACATACTAGATCTTTTGTTTCTATTACTATTCAACAGGTTCATTCCGTATTAGATCTATGTTTTGTTGTATCTTATATGTGCTCTGATCTGTTGTTTTATATATTGTGTATTTGTACGTGTAGTTGTTTTTCTGTCTTGGTAACTGTTTTATTTGCTTGACGATGATGTTAGTTGATTGATTTCGTGTTTTGATAGATTTGTCTATTTCTATTGGAACGAAAGTGATAGATCTGTTTATATTTTAAGAAATCTCGGTTTCTTATTTTCAGATCTGTGTTTTGAACAGTGTATCGTAATGAAGTATACACATTTATTGTGTTTTTAAGTGCATTCAGATCTGTTGTAATTTTTTTGGGTGCGTGTGATTACAAAGTTGGAAAGTGATTAAAAATTGTTCATTTTTATCTTAATTGGGAGAGTTTTTCATGAAAATCAATAAATGTTTTCCATGGTGATAAAATGGTGGATCAATTTTTATATCTTTTGACTATTAATTACATATGATATGATGTGATTGAAATCAAGCACCACACAATCATAAAAGAAACAAAATAAGAATTTTCCATTAAAAATGATTCGGTACTAGTATCAGAAAAATCAAATGCAACTAGAGATTTCCATATTTGTGAAATATATTTCCATTTTTTTTTTTCCTTTTGTTGTGTTTTGACTATAGGTACTTAATGTAGTTCTTAGTTGTGGAAAGTTTTTATTTGATTTTATTATCTAATCTAATTAGATTTTTTTTTTCATTATTGCACTATATAATATTTTTTTCAATATAGCCTCTAGTACCTTTTAAGCCAATCACTAATCATGCATATTCGTGGGTTGGGAACAGTATTTACATGGTGATAGGTTGTACAAGTAAGGAAGCTAAATGAAGAAAAAAGAAAATTGATGCGTTGCACAAATATATTGATTTAGGCCTCGTTTGGTTGTCCCAAAATTGTAAATTGGATCATTAATAAATTGATCCATTTACAAACTGACCCATTAATTGTGTTTGGTTTCATTAATGAAAGGATTCATTAATAACCCCATTTTAGCTCATGTGCAAAATCTGAAATTGAATCATTTCACAAAAAAATTGAAATAAATTCATTTGAAATTGGAGTCACATAAAGTGCATGTCCCATCTCCCTCTTCCTCTCCCCCTCCTCCTCTCCCCTTCTCTTTCCCTCCCCCTCCCCCTCTCTATTTGTTTTTATCTTTTTTTCATAGAACCTTAACATCAATTTCAAATTACCAAACATTGATTGATGTTAAATCCAATAATTCACAATGAACCAATTTACATAATCAAACAATTTGCGCAACCAAACTGGGCCTTAGCGAATTGAAGCTTGTGGACTCGGGGTGGTGATTTGGGATACATTATAGGGGTGACTTCAAGTAAATCTAAAATGACCATTTTTAATGCCACCCTATTGCGGGCCTTAGCTAAATTAGTAAAATTGTGGGATTGACCTGTTCATCGGGTCAGTTATGAGGTTGTAATCATATCAATTATGTATGCTAAACTGAGTTGTAATTTGGGTCATCACTTCAGCAAATGCATTAAGCAGCTATTGGGGTGGCAAATAACTTGGGATGAAAACCGGATTTCATATTAAAAAATTAGTATCGAGCTTATTTTTCCTTGTTTGTGGAGAAGTTTGATTTGTTGATCTTACATTGTATTTCTCTCAATTCTGTCTCCCACCCTTTGCAACATAGATGGATTAATAAGTGTTGTTGATATTATTTTATTGATTGTTATAATTCTATTTTATCATACGTTTCTGGTCATATAAATGTTCGAATAGCTCTCCAATGAAGAGAAACCAAATTTTTGGTAGATAGTTGGAAGTTAACAAAAAGTTGAAAAAGGAAGGCATTGTAATTACGTCATAATACTTCTGCTTAGTTGTACATCTCTGAGGGTGGTTAAGTGAATACTCTATGTATCTTAAGTTTTCTATGAACCTGCAAAGCTGTATTGACAATTAATTGATTCCCATATATTCTTTGATGCCTAAAGAATCTTTTTCTGAACACAATTATTCTTTTTTGCTAGGTTTTACAGTTTTGAGACGTAATGGATCAGCACCAGCACCCAACAGTCATTAGTAAGGTAGCTAGCCAGCTGCAAATCAGTTCCAGCATTTCCCAGCAAGCTGGAACTCGATATGGCGCCTTTCAAAGGCCCTCTGCACAGCAGAGCCGTTATGCGTATTCTAATGCTGGATTGCAATATCCCATGGCACAAACATGCCGAGCCACCCAAGACTTGTCGCTTGTTGCTGCGAATGCCTCACCGGTATTCGTGCAGGCTCCCTCAGAGAAAGGGTTGGCTGGTTTTGCCATTGATTTCCTTATGGGTGGAGTTTCAGCTGCTGTGTCCAAAACCGCTGCAGCTCCAATCGAGCGTGTTAAACTTCTGATCCAAAACCAAGATGAGATGCTCAAGACTGGCCGTCTTTCTGAACCTTACAAGGGTATTGGGGAGTGTTTCAGTCGAACAATTAAGGAAGAAGGATTTATGTCATTGTGGAGAGGGAACACAGCTAATGTCATCCGTTACTTCCCCACCCAGGTGTGTTGTTCTATCTACCCGAACTCATTACATATCCAGTTGCCCTTGAGATTATTAATAATTCTGTTAAATATAATATTACTTGGAAACTAACTTTGTTCTATTATTTTGTGTGATTAATTTTTTTCACTAAATTTCTAATGTTATATTAATCCTTCGAATAATAATTTATAGGAGTATCTAACACTTGAGAGCCTAGGTTTGAATTTGTTTTTCCGATTTTACTTTATGTATATACATAATTGCAACAACGATAAGAGTCAAAATGGTTATATTTGAATACAAATTTTAAAACCTTAATGGTGTTCATTTAAGGTTTGAATTCAATATCACTTCGGCAAGACTCGAATGATTTTAATAAGCTAAACATTCATTATTCCATATTTAGAGTTTTCCAGGTCTTCAATACGATTTTTTGCAGTCTTTAATTTTTGTAAAGGGCCAAAGCATGTTTGAAAATTGCGATTGTGTTTGTGTGATAGAAGTTGTATATGTAAAACATAGATGACCTAAATATTAGCAATAATATCAGTAATTTTGATGATTGATGTTTCATTGATCTCCCATCATTACTTTTTATTAGAGTTTACAAGTGTGCATAAATACACCATTCATAGTTCTTGCTATTGATTGCTGATTTTTTCTACAGGCTTTGAACTTTGCGTTCAAGGACTACTTTAAGAGGCTATTCAACTTCAAGAAAGACCGTGATGGTTACTGGAAATGGTTTGCTGGTAACCTTGGATCAGGTGGTGCTGCTGGTGCTTCTTCTCTACTTTTTGTGTATTCATTGGATTATGCCCGAACTCGTCTTGCAAATGATGCTAAGGCCGCGAAGAAGGGAGGAGAGAGACAGTTCAATGGTTTGGTTGATGTTTACAAGAAGACTCTCAAATCAGATGGTCTTGCTGGTCTATATCGTGGATTCAACATTTCATGTGTCGGCATTATTGTGTACCGTGGTTTATACTTCGGAATGTACGACTCTTTGAAGCCAGTGATCCTTACTGGAAAGATGCAGGTTAGTAATTTTTTTGTAGCTCGAGTCTGTTTATTCCAAGGGTATTGTTGCATTCTGCGTGAATATAATATTTTGGGATTTGTGACATAAAATTAAGATGCGACTTCCCTTGGTCAATTTTAGGGGGACCACTAGGGTAGGTAGTGTAGTGTAATGCAGATACCTCATGCTGATTATAATTGGTATTTATCAAATACGCCTGTGTTAGTTCATATATTTTTTCATCTACATAGAACATAATTCTGTTCACTATTATATATAAACATATGATTACATACACTGCGTAACATATTTCACATGATGTGTGGGTATGATTTTCAGGATAGTTTCTTCGCTAGTTTTGCTCTGGGTTGGGTCATCACAAATGGTGCTGGGCTTGCCTCCTACCCAATTGACACTGTCCGAAGAAGAATGATGATGACGTCCGGAGAAGCCGTCAAGTACAAGAGTTCCTTTGACGCCTTCTCTCAGATCCTCAAGAATGAAGGAGCCAAATCTCTATTTAAGGGTGCTGGAGCAAACATCCTTCGTGCTGTCGCAGGTGCTGGTGTGCTCGCAGGTTACGATAAGCTTCAGGTGGTCGTTTTTGGAAAGAAGTACGGTTCCGGTGGGGCCTAAGATGGTGATGAAAATCCTTTGTTTTTTGCTTATTAGTTCAATTTGAGAGTTCGACGTTCAACCAAGCAATTTTTACTCGTTTGAATAATTTAAAACTTAGGGGTACATTCAAGTACCAAACATTGTTTTGTTCCCTTAACACAGGGTGTGGTATTTTGATCCCTACAAACCTTGGATCTAAGGAGAGGTTGCAATTCCCTAAACTTGTTTTGTAGTAGTACCTATGTTCCATTCTTGCATTTCAATGCCAGATTTGGAGATTTTTGCATAAGTTTGTTCGATATACTTTATTTATAAGCTTTTTGTGGTGGCGGTGGTATCATCTATCTGGTGCAGGAGTCACTCTACTTCTATAGAATGCATTTGTTTTGGACATTACCATTTGCTACCCTTCATTGGAAATGTGATGTCCCTCTTTGGCCTCTTCCTCTATGTGAGATACAAGGACTCTTGTTCCATGATTCTCGGACGTAATAATGTTCAGAAATCACTATATGTGGCTGTGTGTTGAAAGTACCTTTAGAATCCAAGAAAAAAGCAGCAAACTAGGGACCACTCCCTCTGTACCCAGAAGTCACTCTACTTCTATAGAATGCCTTTGTTTTGGACATTGCCATTTGCTACCCTTCATTGGAAATGTGATGTCCCTCTTTGGCCTCTTCCTCCATGTGAGATATAAGGACTCTTGTTCCATGATTCTCGGACGTAATAATGTTCAGAAGTCACTATATGTGGCTGTGTGTTGAAAATACCTTTAGAATCCAAGAAAAAAGCAGCAAACTAGGGACATCCTCCCTCTGTACCCAGAAAATCTGTGTTTTTGATTGTCTTAAAAAGAAAATTGACTTCATTTGTGACGGTAAAAAATGGAATATTGAATTTTTAAATTTTGAAGGAGGGACTATATTAATTCATTTCAGGGGAAAAACAGCACACCACCAGCATATATTACTGCATGGTTTTGAATCTTTTACTGCTTCTATTGAAAATCTTATTGGCTATTTCTTATAATTCGAGGGAAAAAGGGTTTAATCTTTCAACCGTTCTTCAGTTGTTTTTATAGGATTATCCCCAACTCTTGCACACATTGGGAAAGACGTGGTCTCATTTTATGATACAAAACATTTAATTCTTGAAATGCTAGTCCTAAAAAAATAGGAACTTGACATAATTATATAAGTAATTATTTCCCTACATTCCTGATAGTTCGTGTTTTTCACTACGCAAGATAGCCTACTTGGGTACATTATCTTAATCTTCCCATCTTTTTAAGGGAGTTACGATGTAATATGGTGAAACTCGATATCAAATGCCTATTAAAATCTCTTCCAAATCGATACACAAGACTGGGTGGTTTTTGAGTGATCCACTTTCACTATCTGGCATAAGGCTGTGTTTTTTTTTCGAACTTTATGATTTTTTTGATTTTCGATCCGATTTTTTCTGAATTTGGAATGAAATTTTAGTTTGCCGATTTTTCGATTTTCTGATTTCCGATCCAATTTTTTCGAAAACTATGGCGATCCGATTTTTTCGATTTTTTTAGAATTATTTTCGATTTTTTCAGAATTATTTTCCGATTTTTTATTTTTTCGATTTCTTTTTCGATTTTTTAAAAGTAATTCATATCCTACATCGGTTGGGAAAGGGAGAGGGTTCCAAAATATACTCTATAAAAGGAGAGTATCCTCCTAACTTCTATACAAATGAAAAAATGTGCCAAATCCTCATGTATTTACATGTTGGGTTGAGCCATTTTCTTTGTTTCTTCAAAATGAGAATTTCGAGTAATCGAAAATCCATAATTTATTTTTTTAAAATTTTGGAATTTTTGAAATTTCTGGATTTTTAATATATTTTGTGAATTTTTGATTTTTTTTTTTGATTTTTGCCAATTTTCTGATTTTTCCGAATTTGGATTTTTTTTTAATTTTTTGAAAAAATCAGATCGGAAATCGGAATAGTTATTTTATTTCCGAAAAAATCGATTTTTTTTCCAAATCGGCATTTTTCGATCCGATCCAGCCGAAAGATAGCCCTAATCTGGCATGTACTTCACTTAGATACATTTATTGCAATATCTTTCTACATGCGTACTCACTAAAACTGTCGATTCATGTCCCGAGACTTTTTGTCCCCACTAGGATGTAAACTATGACCCATACGCCTCATCTAAGATTGACCTATTCAATAGTCACTACCAAAAGACCTATTCAGTAGTCACTACCAAAAGACCCTTAAATTCTAATCCTTTGTCATACTGCATTGAATAGAAAAATGCTCCGTAGTGAAGAGCTCCCTCACCTTCCTTACGCACACTACATCTAAGGCTTGCATCGTAATCACCCTCACAACGATTGTTGGGGCGACCAATTGAACAACCACAAATGCCTTAGTAAGGTCATTAAAATATCAAAGACTCCCACTAAACAAAAAGCGAAGACGATAAGATATGTTTAGTCTGAAATCGTGACTTAGATCTATGTGTGAACACCTTTAAATGTCCTATAGAGGGTTAAATAGGACACAATTTCCATGATACCAATTTTTCCATAAATATAAAAATAGCTTCCTAGTTTTAAGTAAACTTGTAAAAATAAGATTTTAACCCTTCATTCTGAATTGTAACATGTGTGTAGGTGATTTTAGTTTATAAAACATAATTAAGTGATTTAATTTGAAAAACACACGTAAGGAAAAATCTACCATAACTGATGTCAATTAACTAGGTTAGAGCGTTTAAAAGTCAAATTACCTATCAATTTATGGATAAACCCTAGATCTACGTGAAAATATGTGTGATTTGACCTAGATTACCAATTCAAATCACAATCAAAACACAAGAAAAAACCCTTTAGGTGAAAAAAAAACTCGAGTTCATGCTCTCTATCATACGACTTGAAAAGGAAATTTTACTAAATATAAGAAAGTGCTTATCACCTTAATCCCTTACAGGCAAACCTATGAAGATCTCAACTTTCACCCATCGAAGAAGAGTCAAGATCGAAACTCCACCAAGCATGAACAGAATTCCATTCCACGTTGAGGCAGAAACTCCTTGAATAATTCCTCCAATAAACTACCCAATTTGATCAGATTTAGTTTCATATTTCAAATTGAAGTTGAATATGATATTAAGTGTGATATAAGATTTTATGGTTTGAAAATCAATTCACTCAACAAAAGTCCTCAAAAGTAATAGATTAATTATCGATCATGAAAATTGCCTCAAATTGGAAGGACAAAGAGTAACTACAAGGGTTTTTGTAAAAACCTCTAAAACATGGGTTAGAGAAAAGATAAGATTAGAAATTTATGATTTTTGGAGCCAAAATTTGTTTTTATAAGAACTTACAAAAATCTAGACAATCTTGTGCATAATGTATGAATTCTTTAATGTGCATCCTACAAATTTCATTGTCTTAGAATAAGACACATGGATCTGTCTGTGGTCATTAAAACCATGCACATGGTTACAAATTGGCATTATGCGAATGCTTGTGTAGAGTAGGCCCAATCTTGAAACTTTATCAACAAATCCCTTTTGAAAACTATACACAATTCAAAAATGAGTTTGCATTTCACTCCAAGTCCAAAAATGTTTTTGAAAAACGTGCATACGTGTAAAGATTAGATGTCAAAATGTTTTAAATGCTCCATTGATGCTGAATGATGTGAAAAGGTAACAAATATGATCAAGTCTCTAACCCACTACATCTATTTGAGAATAAACTTTGGGATTTATTAAGACATAATCAATTATATTAGCTGTGAGAATTAGTTCCAACTAATTTTGTTTTGATTAAACTGTTAGTTAGTTTGCTGTTAGGTTAGAATTAGTTCCAACTAATTATGTTTAGAAATTTTGTTATATATAGCACTGTATGTACATTAGTTTAAATCAATGAGAACTTTATTCTTTCATTTCTTCTTCTTTCATGCTTCCTCTCTTTAATATCTGTTCCTCAATTTTCTAGTTCTTTAACTTGGTATCGGAGCTTCTTTGATCCACCATTAATGGGGTCTGATGTTCCAGTTACGAACTCTTTACCTTTATCTTCGACATTCACACCAGTTACATTCAAACACAATCTTTTAGTAAAACTCAATGATAACAATTATCTTTTATGGAAACAACAAGTTCTTGCTGCCATTCGAGGGAACAAGTTACAAAGCTTTCTTCTACCTTCAGCCCCACCAAAATTTCTTTCGGACACAAATGCTACTTCTCAAATCTTTAATCCAGCATTTATTGACTCGGAACAGCAGGATCAATTAATTGTTTCTTAGCTTCTATCTCTAAGTTGGAAGGTTTCTATAAATGAATCCCAATCTCCATGGTGCCACTGAGATACCTCAATATTCGCTTGACAGCATTCCAATGGCATTGCAAAGGATTCTGCATAAATTGGCAGACCTTCTTAACACTATATGCAATTTAAGGACGAATAACAGTGACATATTGTAAAGCTCCAACAACGGATCTGTACAGTTGAGGGTATTCTACTAGATCACTGCCATATGCTGAGAGGCGAAGTCCACTTGTCATTGGAGTAGAAGCAGGTTTGGTAAACTGCATCTTTGTTTTGCATAACAAATCCCGAACATACTTTGTTTGAGATAGATGAAGTCCTGTAGTGGTAAAAGTGACTTGTACTCGCAAGAAATAGTTGAATTCTCCTAAATCCTTCAAAGAAAAGTGTTATTCAGGTCTGAAATAAGTTTAGCTACGAGAGATGACTCACTTCCTGTAACAAGAATATCATCTACATAGACTAGAACTAGAGTGACATGCTAAGAAGTAATTCTAGTGAAGAGAGATTGGCCTGCCGTAATTTAAGTGAAGCCAA
Source organism: Sambucus nigra (assembly GCA_949130495.1). Classification (NCBI taxonomy): domain Eukaryota; kingdom Viridiplantae; phylum Streptophyta; class Magnoliopsida; order Dipsacales; family Adoxaceae; genus Sambucus; species Sambucus nigra. The sequence goes on from OX422217.1 coordinate 92,785,468, forward strand.
AAGTTACCAAGGCATGCTGCAACTTCTCAAACCAAGCCATCGGTGCTTGTTTAAGTCCATATAAAGCTTTTTGAAGTTTGCAAACTAATTTTTTAGCATTGGGTTACTCAAAACCAGGAGGTTGGATCATATATACCTCTTCTTGCAAATTTCCATTCAAAAAGGCACTATTCACATCAAGTTGTCTCACAATCCAAGCTTTACTCAAAGCTAGTGTCAATGCAATTCAAATTGTCATTGGTTTCACTACAGGGCTAAAGGTTTCTGTGAAGTCAAATCCAGCTTGTTGATGATATCCTTTTGCAACTAGCCTGGCCTTGTATTTATTTATGGTACCATCTGGGTTTTCTTTAAGCTTAAAAACCCATTTGCACCCTATTGCCTTTCTTCCCTCAGGTAAATCAGTGAGTGTCCATGTGCTATTTCTTTCTAAAGCAATTATTTCATCCTGCATAAATGATTTCCACTGGTCATGCTCAAGGGCTTCTGTAACTGTTGTTGGTTCTCTAACGGTAAGGTACACTTTAGGCTTTACAATACCAAACTTAGATCAGGTTTTCATGATATGAGTGTTAGAAGAAGTTGGTACAGGAAGTTGATCATTAACATTTCTTGCTGAATTCAGATCATGTTTTGATGCAACATGAGTTTTTGTTAAGTCTATGGATGGAGAGGCGGATGGAGAGGCTGTAGTACCGGAAATAAGATTATGCACACCAGGAGCCTCATTCTCAATTGAAGTACCTTGTACCTGTGAACTAGAAACCGATATAATAGAAGATATTAAATACTCAATGTTTAGATCTAGGAATTATCCAACCTTTATATATAAATGATACAATACTTTTTCAATCCCTCCTTTTGCACTTTATGACAAAATCCTAAAATATCTTAGTCATAACTATTATACAAACCCCACATAAGACAATAATGAGTGCGTGATAACCATAATACCAAATAAGTCCAATGGCTGACACAAAAACAAACCAGGGTATGAATCTAGGTCGATTCTGAAACCATCGAGTCCATACTACAAAAACGTTAACAATGACAAAAGATCACACATGTATGACGATATGGGTAGACATTTCCCCCGTTTGGTAATTATCAATAAAAAAATATTAATATTAATCAATGTGTGAAATAAGAACACTAGAATTCCGCCAAATTTATATTAATATAATCAATGATATATCTCACCCTTTTTTACACTTAATCCCCCCTTTTTCACAACCATAAAAGTGTCTCTCCCTTATCTTAGATGTCTACCCCCCCCGGCCTCTTTGACACAAAATAGTCAAAACAAGGTATAAGAAACAAAGATAATAGGCGCAAGTTGATATAACCTAATAATAAATCTAACACAGTAAAGATAAAATCATAAGATATCTCAACATAAAATAGATAAAGATTCATGTTAACTGGGACATAAGTCAAGAAAATCTAGATAAACATAAAAAATATGTAACGTAATCTTGTAAGGGAGTGTAAATCAAAAGAAAGAATCACACACACACACACACACACACACACATCAAGAATCCATCAAAAGCTATATAAATATCTGAAATAAAACCTACAATTATAAACGAGTAGTCAATAAGGTACATAAATCAATCATATATACATCACTCTTCTCCTCCCCAAAAATAAGCAATCTAAATCCTAAGATAGTCAAAGGCAAATGGAGAGGGAGATGCAAAAGGTGTAATCCCAGACTAATGATTTGAATCAGAGATGTATCCTTCATCATCATCTCTATTATCATCATCATCATCATATACCGAGAAAATTAAGCAATTGGAGCAGCAGAAGGGAGAACACGAGCGATAGGTGGACCATCACCCAGATGTGCCGGAGTAGGTAAACACCGAATGATATATTTAATATTTTTTCACAAAGAGGTAAAATATCCTCTAAAAGACTCCTTCGTGGATGTCATTTGGTGTAAAATTGCATCTTGTGCCTCGAATAAGCATAGATGAAAGTAGGTATGTCAAGGGTCTAATTCTAATTAATTTCTTAATTAATTACCACATCAAAACAATTAAAACCTTTTTAATTTAAACCAAATGAAATTAATTAGTTCAAACTACATGCAAGTGATGATTAACAACATAAGTAATAAAAAAATTCACATAAGCACACAAGGATTTTAGAGTGGAAATCCTCGCGAAAAAACCCGCTACCGCCCAAACCCACTTACAAGTCCATTTGTACTAATATAAAGTTTTATGAGACTTAGTAGAGATTAAACATGACTTACATAAACAACAACGATAACTGCTACGATGTCGCTCCTCCTTTGCCTTTGCCCGTACTAGCGAGTGTTTCTCCAAGACCTTGGTATCCTTTGATCTTGGTTGGAGATAAAGGGATTTTCAAACAATCACATAATGTAATGTGATATATAATTGAAAGTAGAATATTTTAAGGTATTTCCAAACCTAGATTCTAATTGCATGGGCTTGACAGGATCTTATAACCATAAATGACTCTTGCAAAGCTAAATTAGGATTTTGGAAAAAATGGGGTTCATATTTATAAAGAAGCGTTTGGAGGTGTTTAAATAGTATAAAAATGTAAGATAACCAATTCAACATAATTTCCAAGATTTAAGATTGTAAGGACAATTTTCTCATGTCCAACATGTTACATTTATGTATGTCGTACGCCGCTACTTTTGGCACGTCACCTCACGATCTCACATGACGGCCTCAATCCGAATTTCGGGAATCAAGCATTTATGATCTCCATTAATGTGTCCCTCATCTGCCTCAACGACTTCACGTTCCATGATTTTAGGGACTTAATGCAAGTGGTACGCAAGAGAAGTCAAAACAGTGAAAAAGGCACGATAGGAGACTTCAAGGGCATTTTAGTAATTTTATAGCCATAGTCCGGAGGTCTGGTCAATTGGAAAGTTGAAGATCCCTCCGCAACGAAGATACTGGAAGAAACGTCACCTCAATCCGAGCTACGGTGAAGGAGTTATGACCTTTTGAAGTTGGAGAAAATTCCTTGAAGAATGCTGATTTTTTTTAACCCCAAACCAGAAAGGTACCCCAAACCAGAGATGTACCCCAAACCGCATGAGGTACCCCAAACCGCATGAGGTACCTGTACGCTGGATAGAATTTTAGAGTTTTAAGAACGTGGATCTCTTCATCTGTTTTCCTATAAATACCAACTTCGGGGGAGTTGTTTTGCAAGACTTTGGAAGACGTTTTTGAGAGTCCAAATACCTCTAGTCTTCATATTTTTTGAGTCGCAAGACTCATGTTTTGATTCACACAATTTTCAAACCTTTGTGAATCTTTTTGGTAACCCAAGAACACAACCTTGTGTTTGTTCAAACCTTTGTGGAGAGATCTTTGCAGCCGAGGACTGCGTGTCATTGCTAAGGGAGTCTCTACAAAGTTTTATGGCTGCGTGTCATTGAGGAGTGCTGAGGTTCTTCCTTTGTTGATTGGACTGAGGTTCATGTGGATTCGCTGCGTGTGGATTCATTGCTGCCGACATCGACCGACACCTGCGGGTATTCGTGTGTCACTGTATTTCATTGTAATATGTGTAAGTTGCGATTTACTTATTATAGTGAAATAAAAGGTTTTGCCCTGCGGGGATTTTTCCTTAACTTTGGGTCGCATGCTTTATTTATGGTTTGACACACACACACGTAGTTGTTTGTTTATGGGCTGTTTCTAAATAGACTCGAATTAAATAAGGGTTACTTGGAATCTTGCGAATTTAATTTAATTTAAATCAATTATCACACCTTTTCAAATTGGTATCAGAGCGGGTTACGCTAATTTATCGCGTGATCATATTTTCCGCAAAATCGTGTGATATTGATTTAAAAAAAAAAAAAAAAATCAGCTTTGTGAAAATTCACATTTTTTCCTATAGAGCACTTATATAATCAGATGCCTATTTTTGACGGGTCTAATTATGCCTACTGGAAAGCTCGTATGAAATCGATTTTAAAATATATTGACGAGCGTGTTTGGTTGCTTTGCGAAAATGGTTGGACTCCTCCCACGGTCACTGTTAATAACATCACCACTTTAAAACCCGTGTCAGCCTGAACTGAAGATGATTATAAATTATCCAATTTTAATTCCCGTGGTCTGAGTGCTAATTCTGGAGCTGTCTCTCCTGATGAGTTTCGCCGAATTATGACGTGCACCACGTCTAAAGAGGCTTGGGATGTTTTGAAACTGACACATGAGGGTACAAACGCGGTTAAAGAATCAAAATTACAAAATTTGGCCACCCAATTTGAGAATATCACCATGTCTGAGTCCGAATGCTTTGATGATTTTTATGCACGTTTGTCGGACATTGTTAACACATGTTTTAATTTGGGTGAGGTGATTGATAACACGCGTGTCGTTAAAAAGATTTTGAGATCTCTCCCAAAACGCTTTATTCCTAAAGTCACTGTTTTGAACTCTTTGGGAAATTTGAAATCACTTAAGTTGGAAGAACTTGTAGGAGATCTTCAAACCAATGAGATTGACATGTTTCCCAAAACCACTAAGGCTAAGGATAATGGCATTTCTTTAAAGACTCATTTTAAGAAAAAGAAAGAAAAAGTTTGTGAGTCCGATTCTGAGGGAGATTTTGATTTTAATGATATGGCCTTGTTTGCAAAAAAATTTAAAAAATTTCTCAACATGAACAAAAATAATTCTTCCAATAAAAATAATTTTTTTGAGAAAAATAAAAAGAAAGGAAAGGCCAAAGAAAGTGGTGAGAGGGAAAAAGAGAATAAATCCGATGAGGAGTTTGAGGAAGATTTTGAGAACATCACTTGTTTTGAATGTGGGGGTAAGGGACATAAGTCGTGTGAGTGTCCTACGTGGCTTAGAAAGAAAGGAAAGAAAGTAGCTATGCCCGCCACACTTAGTGATAGTAGTGTAGGTGAGGGTGTTGAGACTAGTGGTGAGAAGTTTGTAGCTTTTTCTAGTCGTGTGAGCACACCCACCTTGTCCCACAATAGTGCACACGAAAGTGATAGTGATGGTTTGAGCGCTTCAAGTGAGAGTGAAAGTGGAGATGAAAGTGAGCTCCAAAAAGCTTTTAGAGATTTGTACACCGAGACCTTGAAAACAAAGAAGTATAATAGGGATTTAGGTCTTCGGGTTTTAGATTTGGAGAAAGAGAAGGAGGTTTTGAGAAAGGAGAAGTGTGATTTGACCAGCACGTTGTCTAGTCTGACGACACGTGTATCCCAACTCGAGTGTGATCTCGAACATGCCAGGGTGGTCAAAGTCAAGTTTGAGAACGCACCTAAGAAGGTTGAAAAGGTGGTTCTTAAGGGTAAAGGTGAGAAGTTAGGAATAAGTCATGACGGTGCTTCTTCTTCCCAATTAGCACCCGAGCCGGTTCCCACTTTAGTGTTTGATTCACGTGAGTCTCACCCTAAACCACCTAGGCGTCCCATTCATATTAGGAAAGTGCGTCCTAGAGTTTTTGAGAGAGGTGTTCCTAGACCTATTTATGTATGTTCCCATTGCAAGAGGAGAGGACACCTTAGGGAATTTTGCTTTAAGTTGGGTTATGTGTCACCTTTTACCTCTACACGTGTTTCTGGCACACATGCACCCACACATGATACTTTACATGCTCCCGGAGACTACATGAGAGAGTTTGCACATTTAGGAGAGCAAGTTAAGTTTTTAGTCAAAACTTCACAAGAACTGTGGAGGTTTTTCATAAGTTGTCACCACCTTTGGAAAACCCCTCCGCACCTAATGATTGAGGTTTGACTCGTTTACTAGCATAGGATGATTTTCATGATGCCATTTTTTGCCTATTGCTAGTATGTATCATTTTGTATAGATTTTTATTTTTATTTATTTATTTTTTTTGAAATTTTTTTGAAAAATACAAAAAGATTTTATTTTGATAAAATTTTTAGAAAAATCCAAAAAGATTTTTGTATTTTGTTTGCACCGTTTATGGATGGACACTTAGGATGACCGAGTCACAACATCATTCCATTATTTTCATGTGACTATTTGATAGTGTTTTGAAATAATATGTCAATTCATCCATGTGCTTTATAATGTTTGGAGTCATTAAGATGTAATTAATTGTTACTTCCTACATGTTTGACTCATGTTTCCTTTATTGCACACATGCACGGATTTGTTTGATTATTGTGCTTGTCTTATCACATGTTGGTTGGGTGTTTTCACTTCAATCCTGTCCTTAAAACGAACCAAGCACGATAAATTTTGATAAGGAAATTGTGCATATAAGAACCGTTTTGTGAGTTTGTTTGCTTTGTTTAAAAACGGGGAGGGGCTGCGAAAGGTAATTATCTATCCTTTGCGCAAAAGCCACCTTTAGAAAGGACCTAAAAAATGGAGGAATTTTATTATCCGGGGTCCAAAGAGGTTTAAAAGAGCCCGAAAAAATTGAAAGGCAATAAAAAGATATTCATGCCAAATATGGGCCATTTAGGTTTTTGCACCAATTCTCCAATGTTTGAGAATTTAGATTACCTCTAAAAAGAAAATATATATGAGGGAGTTTGGTTGGAGATTTTATAACGGATTTGCACGTCCTTAAAATTTTTGAAAAAGCGCTAAATAGTTTTGGACGTTATTGGTGTGGAAATCATTTGTTTTTGATTTGTTGATTTGCATAAGACAATGTCATCTAAATTCAACAAATTTTTACACCTAAGGATACCTTTGATGTTCATTCGTTAGGGGTACACATATGCATCGTGCACATATGATTGATTGAGTTGATTTACCTATCGAATGTGTTCACACCCATTCATTCCATTTCCATATCTTGGTTGTTTGAGTCTAAATCCATGGTGTGATTTTTGTATCATATTTTTTTCAAATGGTAACTATTTTTTTTTTGTTTTGTATGAAAAATTTGAAAAATCAAAAATAGTTTGCCAAGATTTTTTTAGCATCTCCTTGCAAGAGCACGTTTGCCATTTGATTGATGCATTGATTTATATACCGTGACACCCCGATTTTGCTTGTTTGATTCATTCTTCTTATTTGTCTATTTGGAGACATAATAAAAAGGGGGAGAAAGAATTATCATATTATGGGGGAGTTTGAATTTTGGGGGGGAGTTTTTGAGATTTAACTTATGCTTTTCGTATAAATTGGTATCTATGTTTATCTCATTTCAAACTCGATATGTCACTTGGTATTTTTTCTTTATCTCATGTGTGTAGGTACTACATTGATGATCACTGAATTGCACACCCTGATGAGAAAATATTTGAGATTTTGAAGATTGAAGATTTGAAGTTTTAAAGATTTGAAGAACAAAATATTTGAGATTTTGAAGATTGAAGATTTGAAGTTTTAAAGATTTGAAGAACAAACGATGAAGACTTATTCATTTTTATCTTTCCAGTTTTGGGTTCATGGAAGGGTAGATTTGTATAGGCAATTTTGTTATTTGATAATTCGGATTTTTTATGTATGTATCGGCATAGACATAGGGGGAGATTTGTAAGGACATTTTTCTCATGTTCAACATGTTACATTTATGTATGTCGTACGCCGCTACTTTTGGCACGTCACCTCACGATCTCACATGATGGCCTCAATACGAATTCCGAGAATCAAGCATTTATGATCTCCATTAATGTGTCCCTCATCTGCCTCAACGACTTCACGTTCCATGATTTTAGGGACTTAATGCAACTGGTACGCAAGAGAAGTCAAAACAGTGAAAAAAGGCACGATAGGAGAATTCAAGGGCATTTTCGTAATTTTACAGCCATAGTCCGGAGGTCTGGTCAATTGGAAAGTTGAAGATCTCTCCGCAATGAAGATACTGGAAGAAACGACACCTCAATCCGAGCTGCGGTGAAGGAGTTATGACCTTTTGAAGTTGGAGAAAATTCCTTGAAGAATGCTGATTTTTTTTAACCCCAAACCAGAGATGTACCCCAAACCGCATGAGGTACCCCAAACCGCATGAGGTACCTGTACGCTGGATAGAATTTTAGAGTTTTAAGAACGTGGATCTCTTCATCTGTTTTCCTATAAATACCAACTTCGGGGGAGTTGTTTTGCAAGACTTTGGAAGACGTTTTTGAGAGTCCAAATACCTCTAGTCTTCATATTTTTTGAGTCCCAAGACTCATGTTTTGATTAACACAATTGCCAAATCTTTGTCAATCTTTTTGGTAACCCAAGAACACAACATTGTGTTTGTTCAAACCTTTATGGAGAGATCTTTGCAACCGAGGGCTGCGTGTCATTGCTAAGGGAGTCTCTACAAAGTTTTATGGCTGCGTGTCATTGAGGAGTGCTGCAGTTCTTCCTTTATTGATTGGACTGAGGTTCATGTGGGTTCGCTGCGTATGGATTCATTACTGTCGACACCTACCTGCACCTGCGGGTATTCGTGTGTCACTGTATTTCATTGTAATCTGTGTAAGTTGCGATTTACTTATTATAGTGAAATAAAAGGTTTTGCCCTGCGGGGATTTTTCCTTAACTTTGTGTCGCATGCTTTATTTATGGTTTGACACACACACACACGTAGTTGTTTGTTTATGGGCTGTTTCTAAATAGACTCGAATTAAATAAGGGTTACTTGGAATCTTGCGAATTTAATTTAATTTAAATCAATTATCACACCTTTTCAAAGATCTCATTCAAAGCAAGGAGCCCTTGTTTGAATGAGATATATCAAGGGCTGGCAATTTTTGACACGATAACCCGTTTACGGTAATAACCCGAAACTGACCCGAACATGACACGATTAGCTTGTATAGATTTAAGAGTACTTAAAATTTATACTCAAATCAAAATCAACGCGACCCGAAAATGACACGACTAACCCGAATTGCCACCCCGACAAATGAGGGGGTTCTCGTTTGAATTTTTTTCAAATGAGGGTCAAGTTTTGATGATTGTTGATGTAAAAAATTAGATCGCTCTAATTATTCAATCACAGATAAATAAATGAGACAAAGAATTTTAAAGTGGTTCAGCCTTATAAGAATGGCTTACGTCCACTGTTATGTTATTGCTGAGTGTTTGGGAATTCTTGATTACAAGTTCTTTCAAGAAATTCCGGTCCCTTTGAATGAGGGTGATACAATGTATTTATAGCCTTGAGGCTATCATCTGAAAGGGTGATACATTAAATGATATACATATGAAAGGGTAATACATTTAATGCCCTTGGGCGTGTGCGTCAATGATAAACATTTAATGAACCAGTTGAACTGTTGGTTGTCTGGCAATCAATGCTGTGGTCGAGATGCAGCTCGAACCGCCTTAGTTACTCGGAGTTCAGGAGTTCCTCGGAGTACTGGAGTTCCTCGAAATAGTTTATTCCTCGGAGCGTATGAGTTCCTCGGAAGGATCTGTTCCTCGGTGTATACTTGCTGCTCGGAGTGAGTACGACTAAGTCGGGGGAATAAACTTCCTCGTTGCTATTGTGCCACGTAGATTGACACGTGTCTTCATTTTATTCGTCCATATCAGCATACTAATTTTGGTATCAACAGAACCCCCCAATGTTTCATATTTCGAACTTTGAGGAGTATGGAACATTATTTCTCGGTATATGGCAGTATTAAATGACTTTCCTGGGTTTTAGGAGCATTTTCTTTGTATTTGAATTTCCTTCCAAATTCGCAGAATCCGCCTTTTTGAATTTTTATAAGCGCTTCGATCTTCGTGCACTTTTTGTCCTTTTAGCCGCCGGTAGCGTAATAATTTCCTTATTGTAATCATTTCTTTCGCCATTTCCCAAGGCAAAGTATTTAAGCTTCCTAAGCAATCATACCGTCTTCTACCTTTTTCAATTTTCTGCTTTCGAGTTTTCCATAGTCTTTCTTTCTCTTGTGCGTTCATCCTTGTCTTCGTTCGTTGTCAACAGATCTGCCTTCTTCCTGTAAGATCTTCTTCCTTCTCCTTTTATTCACCATGGTTTATATTATTGAATCTCTTGAGAAATTCCGTTCTGATTATTCCATTCCATCTTGGGTAACTTTGGAGGAGCTTTCTGAGCCTTCAAATTACTTTCATTTGGCTGAGGGACATTGGTTCCCCAGCCTCTTTATTGCTGAATGTGGATTTTCTTTTCCACCAAACCCTTTGTGCTTAGAGTTTTGTCATCATTTTGATGTTGTTCCTGCAAAATAGCCCCAAACACATGGAGAATAGTTAATGGGGTGTATAGGTTAAATCAGACTCATGGAACCCGTATAGGAATTCCTGAGATTATGTATTGTTATAGATGGGCTGTTTTAGACAATGTTTATTATTTAAAAACTAGATTTTTGAATAGGGCTTTAGTAGTCAATCTCCCTGATGCTAATAGGGATTATTTTGAACATGGGGAAGTTATCAAAAATTGGCAACATGCCCCTTTGGTTGGGGACGAAGTATATGAAGGTCCCAAATTCCCTCCATATGGCAATGGGATAGGTTATTTTCATTTTATTTTATTTCTGAAACTATAATTTCATTATGTTTGAATAAATGCATGATTGACATTTCAATATGTTTTTGTTTGCAGTTGACAGCAAGAGAAAAACTCCAAAAGAATCAGAAGTTAACATCAAGCATTTGAAACATATCTGGAGTTTGCATCAGAAGGTTGCAGACGAGCACGTCAGGTCTGCTTCATACTTGTTGCAGTACAAGAGTTATACATCATCCTTTACTGCTCGTCCTGTGGTCAGCACTAGTGATCCAGTGCAAGTTCCTGTGGATTCTGATCCAGAATCTCACATTCCTTTGAGTCAGAAAATGGGCAAAAGAAGAGTTCCTGCTCTTTTTGAGGAGACTACCTCTGCTGGAGAGGGTAAAAGAAACAAAATTGATGTCCAAAAGGGGACAAAGAAGATAGATGCTGCTCCTCCTGTTGCTCCTCAGAAGGCTGCCGAGAAGCCCCCGGTGGCTCCTAGTAAGAAGGATGAACCTGTGGAAGTAATCACCATCTCTCCAACCAAAAGTTCTTCTTTGGTTGAGACTGTTGAAGTGCCACCGAGGAGATTGAAGAAATCCTCCTCGATCAGTTTTTCTGAAACCATTCCCCAGCTCCCAGCTGGTGGAGCTGGTGTTCCAACCATTGTTCCCCCAAGTTCTACAATGAGTTCGGCAAAGTCCTTGACCATTCCCGAGGTGCAAGGTAATGAAGACAACCTTATGTGACACCCCGCTTAATTAAATACCGGGCGATCACTCCTTTATTAAATTAAATCAAGGTAAACAGTTGGTTCATTCTCAGCATCACTGTCGATAAAATAAATTTTTCCAATTTAACACCCTAAATAATTAAGCTAAGTGTCAAAAACATTTTCCATACGAACTTCCAAATTTTATTTAAAGAAAAGATTTTATTAATTCAAAACAACATTTCTACAATAGAATCACACCACGAAATTTAAAATAAAACCATACATTCACCAAACGAATGTCAATAATATAAAAACTAAATTCATAAACCATTCTGAATAAAATCCCATAAACAATACTGGAATAACAGAAATATAAAAATCCCAACGATAAATGAAATGATGAAAAGGGCGACACGTGCCCAATAAATGAGAGTAATAGGAGTGGAGTCAATGACAGAAGCCGTCTACTCAAGGGACCTGCAACTCCCACCTAAGCTGCAGCTCGTTCTTCTCAAAGGATCCTAAGCAAGACGCCCCTGTGGCTGGGCACCTGAAAATATACATATATATACACAAGAGAGAGAGAGAAGGAAACGGGTCAGGGCCCGAAAGTGTGTTTGATTTTAAAATACGTTAAGCAAGTATTTAAATTGATACAGGCCAATGCAACATCATATTAGTTCGTCTCTCTCTTGAGAAATACTCACCTCTCTTCTAATGTGCACTCCTGTCGTACTAACCTTCCCAAGGGTTCGTTTATCTTAACTTATTCATATGCTTACAAAACCGGACGATGACAATGTTTTTACAAAAATATAACTTTCAATCTGTAGTAACTCCTCTCGTTTTAGCTTCATTAAATATAAGGTTTCCCAGTGTTTTCTCATACTTTCACAAAATAAGTATTTATTATAGCGTCACCAACTAAGTCCTACTTAGCACATTATAGTAGGCATATTAAAGTTTATAACCATATATATATATTAACTACTCGAATAATATATATATAACAGCACCCCAACTAATTTATGGTGCGGGCATACTCTGCTATCCAGTCCCTGTATCGCTCATACAAAGGGAGTACAAGTTCGGAATCGCTCTCGAACTGTACTAACATATATATAAAAACAAGTTGAGGCGAAGTATAGATTCCAAGTCCAAGAGGTCAGTACATACCCACACATCTCTTAGGACCGTCCGACTATCAATCTAATAGCCCGTACCTAGGATCTCTATCTTCTAGGGTACAAATCGATATCCCCCAAAAGCAACACAGGATACGATTTGTCCCAGCGCGGTAACCTCAGGGATAGCAAGTAGCGCGGGTACGTTTTTTCACATGAATATAATATATGTACACACAATATATAAAGATACCCATTCCATTTTATTAATATAGGTTTCTCTCGTAACCCATAGTCATAACATTTATCTTTAATTTCCCATTATTATGATTACGTAAGGTCTCGTCTCTAACTTTAACTCGAAGAGTTTTCTCACTCATTACCTAATACTCATGGGTTATAACCTTACTAATCTGAAATTCGGTAAATAACTTTATTTGATTCCAACGTAACTCTCTTACGCACCTCACCCTTAAGTTTCATAAATCTAACAACCTAAAGTAAATATCCCATAATTACCCTCCTCGTTGAAGATTAACGGTTCTAACATAAGTCCATATACCCTACTGGTCCTCAATATCTCCCAAATCATTTTATTAAGAATGCCTAAGGTTTATTCCACGATAAATTAATTCAACTAATTAAACAAGGGAAATAATAGGCTGCCAGGGAAGGTCGATCGATCGACGTCTGGGGGTCGACCGATCGAACCTTCGATCGATCGACGCTATAGGGTCGATCGATCGATCAAGCAGGTATTTCGATTTCTGCAGAAGTGCAGTTACGGGTTTCATCAATATACTTCATCCAAAAATAGATTTTCCAACCTTAATCGTCCCAAAACTTCTACTACAATTATGATAACATATATTCAGATGTTTTTAACGTTAAGCATGCGTATATCCATCATTAGACATGATTAAACAACCTAAAATTCCATCTAATCATCAAGAACCCTAGGTTTTACTAACTTTTGTTCTAAACAGTTTTCTCCAGAATTTTCTTCTAACAAATCATCACAAATCCGTGGGTTAATCATCTACTTCACATATAAATTTCCAGAATAAGGTTATAATGCTTTCTACATGCAAATACCTATCAAAATTGGGGTTTTCTTCCATTAATTCTACTCCTAATCATTCCTACACTAACATGATTATTGCACCAACGAAAATACGCAAGTTAAACACTTGCCTGGGATTTCAGAGGTCTGGTTTCCTGCTGATATTGGTGTGGCTGCGTTCTCCTCCTCGCGATCTACGCGTTGGTGGTGACGGTGGTGCAAAAGGTGGTGTTTTTGGCCTTGAATCACCTAGCAAGGTCTCTCATCTCTTCTCCAATAGCCGTCTTAGGGTTCTGAATGTTCTAACCCTAAAAGGCTGACTTAAATGGCTGCTAAGGATGGCTGAAATTCGTGGGTTTACTTACCCTATTTTGTAAAATGACCAAAACGCCCTCCCGGGTCACTAATTAAGCCTAAAAACATCCCGAGACCCAAACTAAACCCCCGGTTACACTTTTCTGACTATCTCGACCCTTACGGACGCGTTGGCGCACTCAAAACGACCATACGGACAACTTATAAAATAATCACTTTTTAATTAACATAATTAGTCCCGACGTGACACGAGCACGTCCCGACTTAAATTTCCGAAATAGTCATTTAATTCACTTATGACCTTCAATACAACCAATATAATATATTACTATGCTCATTAGTAATATTCAACAAGTTTCCCATAATTACTAACTCTAGTCACGTTAATAATTATAACATAATTAATTTCCGGATTTTTATTAAATAAATCCCCAAATTAAAAATAGCATAAAATACGGGGTATTACATACTTCCCCCCTAATAACGGAATTTCGTCCCGAAATTCGGAAAATAAGGCATACCTAGTAAAAACAACTCTGGATATCTCTCGCGCATATCTGCCTCACGTTCCCAAGTGGATTCCTCCACATTATGATGTTCCCACTGGACCCGCACAAGTGGAACTATCTTCGACCTCAATCTCCTCTCACTGTAGTCTAGAATAGCCACTGGTCTCTCCTCGTAAGAGCTATCCGACTGCAAGTCGATCTCATCTATCGCAATGTGGGTATGGGCCATATCATCCCGAAGGTATCGTCTCAACGACGAGATGTGGAATACATCGTGAATGCGATGTAAATGTTCTGGCAAACCCAACCTGTATGCCACTGGCCCAATTCTCTCAATGATTGGAAATGGTCCTACGTACCTCGGAGCCAACTTTCCCTTCTTCCCGAACCTCATCACTCCTTTCATAGGAGATACACGCAACAACACTTGATCTCCCACATTAAACTCCCGGAAGAACCGTTTCGCATCAGCGTAGCTCTTCTGCCTGTCTTGGGCTACCCGAATACGACTCCTGATCATCTCAATCCTCGCGGAGGTCTCCTGGATCACTTCTGGTCCTAGCAACTTGTTGTCCCCCACCTCGAGCCAACAGGTTGGAGAACGACAAGGCCTGCCGTACAAAGCCTCAAATGGAGCCATGCCAATCGTAAACTGATAGGAGTTAATATAAGCAAACTTTACCAGTGGAAGATGTGGCTCCCAACCTCCTCCGAAATTGAGGATACACATGCGTAGCATATCTTCCAACATCTGATTAGTACGCTCTGTCTGTCCATCTGTCTGTGGGTGATAAGCTGAACTCAGTCTCAACTCTGTACCCATAGCCTCCTGAAAGCTTTCCCAGAAACGTGACACAAAAATCTTGTCTCTATCAGACACAATATTCAAGGGCACTCCATGTAATCTGACAATCTCAGCGATGAACAACTGGGCATACTGTCCCGTGGTATAATCTATCCTCACTGGCAGAAAATGAGCCACCTTGGTCAGACGGTCTACAATCACCCAGATAGAATCGTGGCCTCGCTGTGATGTAGGCAACCCTGTAATGAAATCCATGGAAATACTTTCCCACTTCCACGCAGGTACTTCCAACGGCTGAAGTAATCCTGACGGTTTCTGGTGGTCCACCTTCACCAGCTGGCAAGTAGAAAACTTGGACACAAATTCAGCGATGTCCTTCTTCATCCCACTCCACCAGTACTGACGTCTCATGTCCTGGTACATCTTATCGCCTCCTGGATGTACTGCAAATTGGGACCCATGAGAATGAGTCATCACCTCATGACGTAGCTCTGCTCCTTCTGGAACCACTAATCTCCCATTAAACCGCAACCCTCCATCCGAACTAACAGAATAGGACTCAGCATCCTCGGCTAGGAGTCATACAATTTGCTCCTGACAAAACGGATCTGTGGTATGTGCCTGTATCACCCTCGTAACAATCTCAGGTGTGACTGTCATCACGGATATGAAAGAACGTGCTACTGCGTCCTGGTGACCCAACTCCTTCCATTTTGCTTTCCAGATGTCCGCTACATCGTCAACCGGTCTATGGCTCAACGCATCAGCAACTACGTTGGCTTTCCCCGGATGATACTGTATATCGAACTGGTAATCTTTCACAAACTCTAACCATCTGCGCTGACGCATATTCAGCTCTCGCTGAGTGAACAGGTACTGCAGTGACTTATGGTCTGTGAACAAACGGAATTTCTCGCCCAATAAATAGTGCCTCCAAATTCTCAATGCAAAGACGACCGCAGCTAACTCCAGGTCGTGGGTGGGGTAATTCCTCTCATGCGGCTTAAGCTTGCGGGAAGCAAAAGCTATAGCCTTCTCTTCCTGCTGAAGTACTCCCCCAAGTCCTCGTAAGGACGCATCTGTGTAAACCAGGTACTCTACACCCGGCTTCGGTAAAGCAAGGACTGGTGCCGAAGTAAGCTTGTCCTTCAGCTCGTCGAAAGCCAACTGACAAGCGTCATCCCAAACATATGGTACCCCCTTGCGAGTCAGATTCGTCAATGGACCCGCTATTTTGGAGAATCCCCGAATGAACCTCCTGTAGTATTCGGCTAACCCCAAGAAACTACGCACTTCCGTCGGTGTCGTGGGCTGCCCCCACTCCCTCACCGCTGACACCTTGCTCGGGTCAACTGCTATCCCCCGCTCAGAAACAACATGGCCCAAGAATTGTACCTCTCGCAACCAGAATCCACACTTCTCGTACTTAGCATACAACTGATGCTCTCGTAGAGTCTGGAGAACCTGCCTCAAGTGTTCGGCATGCTCCTCCTCGGAGTGTGAATATATCAAGATATCATCTATGAAGACGATGACGAACTGATCCAAGAACTCTCTGAACACTCGGTTCATCAAGTCCATGAAAACGGCTGGGGCATTTGTGAGTCCAAACGGCATCACCCTGAACTCATAGGACCCATATCTCGACAAGAAGGCAGTCTTTGAAACATCCTTCTCTCTAATCCTTAACTGATGGTACCCCGACCTTAGATCTATCTTCGAAAAGAAAGTTGCTCCCCTCAACTGGTCGAATAGATCATCTATTCGAGGCAACGGATATTTATTCCGTATCGTGACCTTGTTCAGCTCCCGGTAGTCTACACACAATCTCAGTGAGCCATCTCTCTTCTTTACAAATAAGACTGGAGCGCCCCAAGATGAGGTACTCCTACGAATGAAGCCCTGACCTAGTAGCTGCTCAATCTGATCTCGTAGCTCTCGCATCTCTGCTGGAGCCATACGGTATGGTGCGCACGCTATAGGTCTCGTATCCGGCACTAAATCTATAACGAAGTCTATCTCGCGACTGGGCGGTAGGCCTGGTATCTCCTGAAACACATCGGAAAACTCCCTAACAACAGGGATCGAATCCAAAGGAATCACAACCTCCTTAGAGGTATCCTCCTCAATGTAATATAAATGGGCGGTCGAACCTCCCTCTGGGCGAGGCATCGCCACAATAAACATCTCTTGCCCCGGAATGGCAAAAACAATGCTCCCACTGAAGCAATCAATCATGGCTCTATAAGACGCGAGCCAATCCATACCAATAATCACGTCATGCTCGTGCATGTCTAAGACTAGCATGTCTGCAGGCAATACCAAGCCACCAATCTCTACCCCTACTCCCCGGCATATAAAGAATATAAGTGACCCACTCCCCAGTGGTGAGTCGACACACGTCACGGTGCTCTCTGCTATGGCTAACAATCCTAAGGACTTCGCAAAATGTGTAGCTATAAAACAGTGCGTTGCCCCCGTATCAAACAAAACTTTACCCATAGTACCATGGATAGGAAACATACCCTCAATCGCGGGTGGTACCTGTGGAGCTGCTGCCTGGTGGACGTTATAGACACGTCCATACTGCAATTGCCCCTGCTGTACTGGAGCTGCTGGAATGGCTGGTAGGGCTGGCATCTGGGCTGGAGCTGGAAGGGCAGGTGGAAAGAGTGGTCTCTGCGGCTCATTACGGGCTCCCTGCTGCTGTGGGGCCCTATCGCCCTCTGGGCAATCCTGACGCTTATGGCCGTGCTTGCCGCACACAAAACACCGGCCTCTGAAATTACCTCCCCTCTGTCCCTGCTGACCACGGCCCTGTTGGCCGTTACCTCCACGCCATTGGCCCTGCTGGCCCTGGTGTGCACGCTGTTGGCCTTGCTGGCCCTGCTGCTGTCCCTGCGGTCTGTGTTGGCCCTGCTGATTAGGCTGACCCTGATGGCCCTGCCTGAATCCCCCGAATCCCTGCCTAGAATCACCTGAACGGAATCGCTTAGCAGGGTCCCCCTGATGGGAACTCTGCTCGTGCTGACGAGTCTGTCCCTGAGTTGATGCCCCACTGGCACTATTACCCCCGGTCCTGCCCTACTGGCTGGACTCTCCTGCTCTCTTGCTTCCCTGAAGATGGAAGCGGTGATCCTGGCAATGTAGTAACGCTGCATTAAGTACGTCAGTAAAGGTACTCAGGGATAGATTCCCAATAAGGTGCTGACGGATCCTCCAAGCTAATCCGTCGACGAACAGCAAAATCTTCTTGCTCTCAGTGGGTGCCTCATCTGGCACAATAGTGAGAAGTCTCGTGAACTCCTCCTCATACTCGGCTACAGTAAGGTTCTCCTGTTTCAGATTTAGTAATTTCTGCCTCATCTCAGTCTGCACTGCGGGTGGAAAGTACTTGCGGTCAAACCGCTCCCAGAACATCTGAATAGGGATCATGTCCCTCTCCTCTAAAGTAGTAGTGGACTCCCACCACTGTAATGCGGCTCCCACCAACTTGAAAGAGGCCAATAGCTGCTTCTGCACTTCGGTGCACTCATACATACGGAGGTGCCGCTGGATGTCTTTCTTCCATTGGCTAACCGTAACAATGTTGGAGCTACCAGAGAACTCAGGGGGATGTGCTTTCTGAAAAGCATCCCGAACCCTCTCCCATGCAGATGGAAGCTGTGCTGGTACTGGCGCCACTGCCTGGACCTGGGGTGGAGCCTGCTGAATCACCGCTATCGCGGCATTCACCGCCTGAGCAACGATGGCGGCTACCTCATTCGCATTCATAGTGCCTGGTGCCGGAGCTGCTGGCTGCTCGGCTTGGGCACGCCTATCTTTCGGAGCACGTCTCGGAGGCATCTGAAACGTGAACAAGTTTATTAGTCTACAGTTATCAACAAATCTCGAATAGCTGAAGACTTAAACGTGAAAGCAAGAATACAACAGTCCTAACAATAGTGCTCTATAGCAATAACGTTAAGCTGAAAGCGAAAATAAGCCGTACAGATCCTATGAACACTAGAACCTGATGCTCTGATACCACCTGTGACACCCCGCCTAATTAACTACCGGGCGATCACTCCTTTATTAAATTAAATCAAGGTAAACAGTTGGTTCATTCTCAGCATCACTGTCGATAAAATAAATTTTTCCAATTTAACACCCTAAATAATTAAGCTAAGTGTCAAAAACATTTTCCATACGAACTTCCAAATTTTATTTAAAGAAAAGATTTTATTAATTCAAAACAACATTTCTACAATAGAATCACACCACGAAATTTAAAATAAAACCATACATTCACCAAACGAATGTCAATAATATAAAAACTAAATTCATAAACCATTCTGAATAAAATCCCATAAACAATACTGGAATAACAAAAATATAAAAATCCCAACGATAAATGAAATGATGAAAAGGGCGACACGTGCCCAATAAATGAGAGTAATAGGAGTGGAGTCAATGACAGAAGCCGTCTACTCAAGGGACCTGCAACTCCCACCTAAGCTGCAGCTCGTTCTTCTCAAAGGATCCTAAGCAAGACACCCCTGTGGCTGGGCACCTGAAAATATACATATATATACACAAGAGAGAGAGAGAAGGAAACGGGTCAGGGCCCGAAAGTGTGTTTGGTTTTAAAATACGTTAAGCAAGTATTTAAATTGATACAGGCCAATGCAACATCATATTAGTTCGTCTCTCTCTTGAGAAATACTCACCTCTCTTCTAATGTGCACTCCTATCGTACTAACCTTCCCAAGGGTTCGTTTATCTTAACTTATTCATATGCTTACAAAACCGGACGATGACAATGTTTTTACAAAAATATAACTTTCAATCTGTAGTAACTCCTCTCGTTTTAGCTTCATTAAATATAAGGTTTCCCAGTGTTTTCTCATACTTTCACAAAATAAGTATTTATTATAGCGTCACCAACTAAGTCCTACTTAGCACATTATAGTAGGCATATTAAAGTTTATAACCATATATATATATTAACTACTCGAATAATATATATATAACAGCACCCCAACTAATTTATGGTGCGGCATACTCTGCTATCCAGTCCCTGTATCGCTCATACAAAGGGAGTACAAGTTCGGAATCGCTCTCGAACTGTACTAACATATATATAAAAACAAGTTGAGGCGAAGTATAGATTCCAAGTCCAAGAGGTCAGTACATACCCACACATCTCTTAGGACCGTCCGACTATCAATCTAATAGCCCGTACCTAGGATCTCTATCTTCTAGGGTACAAATCGATATCCCCCAAAAGCAACACAGGATACGATTTGTCCCAGCGCGGTAACCTCAGGGATAACAAGTAGCGCGGGTACGTTTTTTCACATGAATATAATATATGTACACACAATATATAAAGATACCCATTCCATTTTATTAATATAGGTTTCTCTCGTAACCCATAGTCATAACATTTATCTTTAATTTCCCATTATTATGATTACGTAAGGTCTCGTCTCTAACTTTAACTCGAAGAGTTTTCTCACTCATTACCTAATACTCATGGGTTATAACCTTACTAATCTGAAATTCAGTAAATAACTTTATTTGATTCCAACGTAACTCTCTTACGCACCTCACCCTTAAGTTTCATAAATCTAACAACCTAAAGTAAATATCCCATAATTACCCTCCTCGTTGAAGATTAACGGTTCTAACATAAGTCCATATACCCTACTGGTCCTCAATATCTCCCAAATCATTTTATTAAGAATGCCCAAGGTTTATTCCACGATAAATTAATTCAACTAATTAAACAAGGGAAATAATAGGCTGCCAGGGAAGGTCGATCGATCGACGTCTGGGGGTCGACCGATCGAACCTTCGATCGATCGACGCTATAGGGTCGATCGATCGATCAAGCAGGTATTTCGATTTCTGCAGAAGTGCAGTTACGGGTTTCATCAATATACTTCATCCAAAAATAGATTTTCCAACCTTAATCGTCCCAAAACTTCTACTACAATTATGATAACATATATTCAGATGTTTTTAACGTTAAGCATGCGTATATCCATCATTAGACATGATTAAACAACCTAAAATTCCATCTAATCATCAAGAACCCTAAGTTTTACTAACTTTTGTTCTAAACAGTTTTCTCCAGAATTTTCTTCTAACAAATCATCACAAATCCGTGGGTTAATCATCTACTTCACATATAAATTTCCAGAATAAGGTTATAATGCTTTCTACATGCAAATACCTATCAAAATTGGGGTTTTCTTCCATTAATTCTACTCCTAATCATTCCTACACTAACATGATTATTGCACCAACGAAAATACGCAAGTTAAACACTTGCCTGGGATTTCAGAGGTCTGGTTTCCTGCTGATATTGGTGTGGCTGCGTTCTCCTCCTCGCGATCTACGCGTTGGTGGTGACGGTGGTGCAAAAGGTGGTGTTTTTGGCCTTGAATCACCTAGCAAGGTCTCTCCTCTCTTCTCCAATAGCCGTCTTAGGGTTCTGAATGTTCTAACCCTAAAAGGCTGACTTAAATGGCTGCTAAGGATGGCTGAAATTAGTGGGTTTACTTACCCTATTTTGTAAAATGACCAAAACGCCCTCCCGGGTCACTAATTAAGCCTAAAAACATCCCGAGACCCAAACTAAACCCCCGGTTACACTTTTCTGACTATCTCGACCCTTACGGACGCGTTGGCGCACTCAAAACGACCATACGGACAACTTATAAAATAATCACTTTTTAATTAACATAATTAGTCCCGACGTGACACGAGCACGTCCCGACTTAAATTTCCGAAATAGTCATTTAATTCACTTATGACCTTCAATACAACCAATATAATATATTACTATGCTCATTAGTAATATTCAACAAGTTTCCCATAATTACTAACTCTAGTCACGTTAATAATTATAACATAATTAATTTCCGGATTTTTATTAAATAAATCCCCAAATTAAAAATAGCATAAAATACGGGGTATTACACCTTACTCGGGATATGGTTACTTCTTTGGCTGCTCGTCATCTTGCTTCAGTAAGTATCTCTACTCTGAACTTTTCATATTTTCCTTTGTTATTTCTCATATTTGTTTCTGACTTCGCTTTCCTTTTCTGTTTACAGTTGACGAGATGTTTCAATATAATCCTTAAAAAGGATGAAGCAATCAAAGCTTCTTGCTCCTCGTCCACCGTGGAGGGAGCACTGGAAGAAGCTACTAAATCTTTGAGGGATTCCCGTCAAAAGTATGACGAGGATAAGGTTGAATGGGAGAAGAAGTTGGCTGCGTCTGAGGCAGAGAAGGTGCAGTTGGGAAACAAAGTGAAGGACTTGGAGAGAGAGAATAAGAAATATGCCGAGAAGCTCATGAACTTTGGGGAGCTTGAAAATAAATTGAAATTAGCTGAGGAAGAGATGACCCTTCTTCAAGAAGTAAATCGCCAGAAGGAGGAGGTGGAGGCCAAGTTGAAAGCCTCCGAGGATCTTCTATCCGAGAAGCTCTCCTCGGAGAAAATGAAAAGAAAAGTGACTGTGAAAAAATCATTTCGAACTGGTTGGGACAAAGGATGGGATAGGGGGTAGCAGCAATGATGACCCAGGTGCAGTATGGGAGTTTGAAATACTTCCGAGATGGTTAGGTTGCTGCCCTGCAGGAACTGAAGGTTAGCGAGGACTCTGAACTATTTCAACAACATCTTCCTGGCCCCCCTCCTGTAATTGAAGATGAGGAAGAAGACGAAGCTGCGTCCGAGGAATCTTCAATGACAGTGGGTGATCTAGTCCTTGCTTCACAACCCAATCAGACAGCCACTGAGGAGATCTCGTCTTTGCCTGCTCCTCCTGAACAAGTCCCAACTTCTGCCAACCAACTCATTGTTCCCACCGAGCAACCAAGCTCCTCGTCCCAGCCTCCCGAGAAAGTCTTGGGAGACAAGGAAAAGGTGTGAAGTTATTCGGTATTCTCTTTCTATTTTTCTTTTACTTGTACTCTGTATTTTGAACGCTGTACTCCTTTTGATGATGTAATAAAAATCACCTTTTTTGTTCCTCTACGTTGTTGATGTTCTGTCTGCTTTTTTTATTAACTCTTGCCTTCTCTTCTTTACTAGTTTATGGCTAGAATGGAATTACTTTCTGCCAATGATACAAAGCTGATGCAGCAATGTAATGAATATTATAAGGCTGGTCATACGGAACTAAGTGCATCAGAAGTTGCCGACATCCTTGGCCATGGTGCTTCAGAGCAGGCAGTGGAGGCATATCAGTACTTGAAATATCTTCTTGATCGTGCTGTAGCCAACAATGTGGTTTATTACGAAATGATTGAAGACTTGCAAAGTACTCTCGATGAACTTCAGCAGCAGTATAAAGAGTCTTCAGCTCTTTTGCACGAAGGGTATGAGAAGAAACTCAAACAACTCCGTGATGAAATAGGCTACGACAAGGTGATCGCTGGCTATGAAGTGAGAGAGAGAACATTGAAATTAGATGTCGAAGGGCACAGGCAAATTGCTGAGCTATTGGAACAAGAAAACAATAATCTGCAAAAAGAACTAGCTCAGTTTAGGTCTGTTGCTTCATCTTCCACTGCCTTGGTACTAGTCACTGATGAAGGATTCTCGTTTTTGGAAGTGGAAAATGCCAAATTGCGAGAAGAGTTAGAGGCTTTGAGAAGAGCTGGGCCTTCTACTGTTATTCGAGGACGAGGAAGAGGTTCCCGTGGACGAGGAAGAGTTACTCAAAATATTATCGAGGAACAAAATTCTCCACCTGCTCGGGGACGATCAAGAGTTCTTCGTCGTACTGTTGAAGAAGCTCGTACTCAATCAGCATTGGAAAACCAAGCATTCCAATTAATGGCTAAGAACCAAGCTTTATCCGACATGTCAAAGAAAATGAGAGAACTGGAACTAGAACTTTCTGCAAAGAAATCAGTGTTGGAGACTAATGAACTTTTTGTTAATAGCCTCCACGAGAAGCTTGAAAGGCTAACATTCCAATTTCATAAACAACCCAGGGAATTTTGGATGGCTAGGTACAATGAGGCACTATTCCATTTAGATGCTCATATCCAGAATGCCAATAATGAGGGCTATAAACAAGGCTGGTTGAATGCTTTGGGAGTGTTGAAGCTCGAACAGGGACACTATTTGTGGGACTATTATGATCCTGGGGTACTTGACTTGCCTGTGTCACCTTTCAATTTGGACATGGAGTGGATCCCAGCTCGTGCCATTCCTCGGAGTTGAATTGCCAAGTACCTTGGAGATTATAATTTACATTCTCAGTTTGAGGTATCTCGTCCTGAGCATCTTCTAGATCGACCTTCTGTGATGAACGTTAGGATGCTGAAGGATTTTAACTTCATTAATTCTGCCCTTTGCCTGGAAGATCCTCCTGTTGGCGAGGAGCCTATTTCAAAAGCTGAAGGGAAAAAACCAATAGAATAGGAATTTCTGATGTAACCGTTAGTATACCTGGCCAATCAATGTAATTTGTAATTTATTTTGAATTTTAATGAAAGACTTTCATTTTTGTTATTGCTATTGTCTTGTATTTATCAAACACTTTATATTTGTGCTTGTATAACAATATTGTGTGGTTCATCGACCCAAAAGTTACAAATAATGTTGCTCGATCACTTAATAATAAAGTAATGAGTATAAAAATGTTTAAAATTTTTCCAACCAACCAAGGCTGTTAAATTGTGCTCATCGACTAATTATAGTTAGTGAGAATTTTATCCCCAACTAACCATACTTGGTAAATTTTTGTCTTTTTCATAAAATGCGTCCGACCAACCAAGATCGATAAATTCTCCTCGTCGACCAACTACAGTTAGTGGGTTTTTATCCCCGACCAACCATACTTGGTTCAGTTTGGAATATTTTGTTCTCCTAGGAACTTTTATATTTTCTGTAATAATTTTGCATCCCGACCAACATAAGTTGGCATTTGAGAGCATATTTTGTTTCCTAACCAACCGAGATTGGCATTTTAAGAGTGTTGTTCTCACCCTTTTACCAACCGGAGTTGGTCTGAGTTCGAACTATTATGTCCACAAACACTTTTACCAACCGGAGTTGATCACGCTAGTGTATGTCTCCTAACCAAAGGAGTATGGTTTGTTCTTTCTCTTTTACCAACCGGAGTTGGTCTGAGTTCGAACTATCGTGTCCACAAGCTCTTTTACCAACCGGAGTTGATCACGCTAGTGTACGCCTCCTAACCAAAGGAGTATAGTTTTTTCTCCCCCTTTTATCAACCGAAGTTGGTCGTGGGTTTGAACTATTGCCTCCTAACCAAAGGAGTATAGTTTGTTCTCGCCCTTTTACCAACCGGAGTTGGTCGTGGGTTTGAACTATTGTGTTGTTTTTACTGCTAAGCAGCGTAGTGTTGCACACTAGTATTCCCCGAAAAACTTTCAATAAAAGGAGAGAAGATGGAGAAATATCATCGTTTTATTCATATTGATGGAACTGCTTTACATTTTACATCACTGATAATACTTGCGTAGGTGTTCAGCATTCCATGCATTCTTAAATTCTTCTCCTTCTAGAGTCGTTATTCGGTACGTTCCTGGTCGAACAACTTCTGTAACTCGGTAAGGTCCATGCCAGTTTGCTTCCAATTTATTGTGCTTCTGAATGACCTTCTTTAGCACGTAATCTCCTTCTTTTAAGTCGCATTTCTTCACCCTCTTGTTGTAGAACAAATCTGTTCGTTGTTGGTAAGCAGCATTCCTAATGGCTGCCTCTTCTCTAACCTCCTCGAGCATATCCAAATCCAATCTTCTCATTAAGTCGCTGACTGGGGAATTGAAATTTAGCACTCTATGTGTTGGAAGACCCAACTCGGCAGGTATTACAGCTTCACTTCCAAATGCCAGCATATATGGTGATTCTCCAGTTGCTGCTCGGGGAGTTATTCGGTAAGCCCACAATACTGACTGTAGCTCATTAATCCAATTAGCTTTAGCTTCACTTAGCCTCTTCTTCAAACCATTTAGTAATGTTCTGTTCGTCACTTCAGTCTGTCCATTGCTTTGAGGATGGCCTGGTGCTGAATGAGTCTTCAAAATGTTTGACTGATGACAATAGGCGATAAATTCCTCATTATCAAATTGTGTTCCATGGTCTGTGATGAAGGCATGAGGTAGACCATATCGGCAGATGATGTTCTTCCAAACGAACTGGTATACCTTCTCGTATGTCATATCAATAAGTGGCTCAGCTTCTACCCACTTAGTAAAATAATCCACTGCGATGACGAGGTACTTGAATCTTCCTCGGGTCTTTGGCAGTGGTCCAACCAAATCAATTCCCCACATGGCAAATGGCCAAGGAGAAGTTATGGGTGTCAACAATGCTTGTGGAGTTCGTCGAATGGAGGAAAAACGTTGGCACTTATCACATTTCTTGGCATAGGCTATACAATCAGCCCTCATTGTTGGCCAGTAATATCCCTGCGTCATCACTCTTTGCAAAAGTGTCCGACCTGCTACATGGGCTCTACAGGACCCTTCATGGATCTCTTCAATCAATTCTTTCACCTCGGAGGGATGTACACATCTCTACAAACCTACCATAATTCCTCGTCTATACAAAACACCATTAGCTAGTACATACCGAGCAGCTTTAAACTTCAATTTCTTGGTAGCGATCTTATCCTCCGGCAATTCTCCCTCCTCAATATATGCCCTGATGGGATCCATCCAAGATGGTCCTAAATCAAGGGTAATAACATTCATCGTCAGGTCTTCATCTATGCTCCGACTTTCTAATACTTCAATTGGTATCGTTCTTCGCAGTTCGGTACGAGTAGCTGATGCTAGTCGGGCCAGTGCGTCTTCTTGTGCATTTTCCATTCTTGGTATTCTAATCAACTGAATGGCATCAAATTCTGCCAATAACTCCATCACCTTTGCATGATACTTGACCATTAATTCTCCTTTAACTGCATATGTTCCCATCATTTGATTCACAATTAATTGAGAATCACTGAATACCATCACTTGTTGCGCTTCCATAATCTTTGCTAAATTAAGACCTGCTATCATGGCCTCATATTCAGCCTCATTATTGGAGGCTTTGAATTGGAATCGCAGGGCATATTCTATGTCAATCTCGTCTGGGGTGTTCAAAACAATTCCTGCTCCACAACCTGTTGTGCAAGATGACCCATCTACATATAATCTCCATGTAGGTAACTCGTCTTCAAATTTCTTATCTGACAGAGTTCCTCGGTGAAATATCTGCTGTTTCCTTTCATCCTCCCCTGGTATTTTTCGCTCTTCGTCGACCATCTCTTCTCGCCCTTTTACCAATCGGAGTTGGTCTGGGTTTGAATTTGATGATCTTTCTACATCCACAAGTCCTTTTACCAACCGGGGTTGGTCTGGACTTATGTCTGTTGATCCTGTAACATCCACAAGTTGTTCAGTGAGTGTCTTTTGTTCCTCGGGGGTATCAGGATAAGTAAACTCTACCATAAAATCTGCTACAGCTTGCCCTTTTAATGATGATCTAGGTTCATACACAATATCATATTCACCGAGTTCTATTGCCCAGTACATCAGTCTCCCAATTTTTTTTGGCTTATGAAGGGCTTGTCTCAATGGCATGTCGGTATACACGACGATGGTATGGGCCTGGAAATATGGCCTCATTCTTCTACTTGCCTCAATTAATGCCAATGCCAATTTTTCCAGCTTTGGGTACCTGATCTCTGCACCTCGGAAAGCCTTACTTGTGTAATAAATTAGCTTCTGGACTCCATTCTCCACTCTGATCAATCCCGATCTGACTGCATTCTCTGATACTGTCAGGTACAAGTACAACTTTTCTCCCATTACTGGCCTGGACAATAGTGGAGGTACTCCCAAGTATTTCTTCAAGTCTTGAAAAGCTTTTTCACATTCCTCATTCCACTCGAAAGTTTTTCGAAGTGTTTTGAAGAATGGTAGGCATCTATCAGTTGCTCGAGATACAAATCTGTTGAGCGCTGCAACTCGTCCTGTAAGACTTTGCACCTCTTTCTTCGTCGTTGGAGATCGCAACCCTAAAAGAGCTTTGATCTTTTCTGGATTTGCCTCAATGCCTCGTTGGTTGACGATGTACCCGAGGAACATTCCTTCTCGTACTCCAAATGTGCACTTCGTCGGGTTGAGTTTCATTTGATACTTATCCAGTTGATCAAAGGTCTGACCTAAGTCAACTAAATGATCAGCAGCTTTCTTGCTCTTTGTCAGCATATCATCGACATAGACTTCCATACTGCAACTGATTTGTTTGGCAAAAACCTTGTTCATCAGTCGCTGGTATGTTGCTCCTGCATTTTTCAAACCAAAATGCATAACATTATAACAATAAGTTCCCCTTGGGGTAATAAAAGAAGTACTTTCCCTGTCTTCAGGTTTCATTTTGATCTGATTGTAGCCGAAATAAGCATCCATGAAACTGAGTAACTCGTGTCCCGAGGTAGCATCCACTAGTTGATCAATTCTGGGCAATGGAAAGTGATCCTTTGGGCATGCCTTGTTGAGATAAGTGAAATCAACACACATTCTCTATTTATTATTTTTCTTCTTTACCATCACCACATTTGCTAACTAGTCTGGATATTTCACATCTTCAATGAATTGGGCTTTCTGAAGCTTCTCGACCTCCTCTTGTATAGCTTGATTCTTCTCGGGACTAAATAATCTTCTTCTCTGCTTTGCAGGCTTGATATCCTTATTCGCATTGAGCTCATGACATAAGAAGTTTGGATCTATTCCTGGCATATCTTCATGACTCCATGCAAAAGTTTTCTTTCTGTTTCTCAAAAAAGTTATCAACTCCTGTTTTATTGAAGCATCCAACGACGAACCTATCTGAGTTGTTCGTTCAGGGTGTTCATCGTCCAGAATAACATTTTCTGTAGATTCCACCACCTGTCCTTTTACAAGTTGGGATTCATCTCTAGGATCCAGCGTTTCAATTTCTGTACCTTCATCCACTTGGTAGGTAGTAGTCTTTTTCCTCGACTCTTCAAGCTCCTCTTGCTCGGCAGATGAGTAATAGCATTCCCGAGCTACTTTTTGCTCACCTTTCACAACTCCTACTCCAAAATTTGTTGGGAATTTTAAGCACTGATGCACTGTAGATGGAACTGCTTCGAACTTCTTCAAACCAACTCTTCCCATGATGATGTTGTAGGCTGATTGCACATTTTTATCCATCACAAAGAAGCGTATTCTTTCTGTTCGACAAGCAGGCTAAGTTCCAATGAATATATCCAACTTGATCGTCCCAAGTGGAAATACTTTCTCGCCAGCAAAATCGAGGAGAGGTCTGTGATAAGGCTCCAATTGAGATAATTTTAAATTTAAACTGTCAAAGCATGAGTAGTACATGATGTCTGCCGAACTACCATTATCCACCAGAACCCTTGAAATCACTACTTCCTTCATCCTCATTTTGATCACCAAAGGGTCGTCGTGAGGGTAAAGAACACCTGCAAGGTCATTTTTTGAAAAACCAATGACTAGCTTCTCTTTGTTCACCTTCCTCGGTCGATCTTCTTCAGCTAGATTTATTCGCTGAATGTATGAGAAAGCCTGAGCCTCACCGAGGTAAGCTTTTCTTTCTGCAGTAAGATCTCCTCCTCCTACATCTCCACCTGTGATAACATTACAATCAAATGTCCCAAAGCGTATTGAAAATACCTCTCGTTCTGGCTGTCTTGGTTTCTTGGGGAGATCGGGGTCATCATCTGGATCATCTTCATGGTTTCTCTTTTTCTCCTCTGCTTGTCGTGGAGATCTAGACCTCTCTCTAGTTCGGTCATTATTTCTTTTTTTGCCTCCCCGATCAACATACTTCGTTAGCTTTCCTCGTCGAATGAGTGTTTCAATCTCGTTCTGAAGAGCTATGCAATTTTTGGTCATATGGCCATGATCCTTATGGAACTCGCAATATTTCTCTCTATTCCTCATGTCAGGGTCCGACCTTAGTTTCTTTGGCCACTTTATTTCCTCGTTATTCTTGATTTCTTCCAAAACATGATTAATACCCATTTTCAAAGGAGTATAATTATCGAATTTCTTCAGGACTTCCCATGACGACTTATTATTCTTGGAATGTTTGTCACCGCCATTACCTTTATGCTCTTTCTTCTTAGATTTGTCGATTTCCACCTTGGTTTCTTTATCCATATTCTTCTTCGCAGCCATAGCCTCCTCGGCATTCATGATTTTGGTCGCTTTTGCCATCAACTCTGACATAGTTGTAGGTGGATCTTTGGCCAAAGTGTAATACAACTTGTTAGGAAACAACCCACTCATCAAAGCAGTGATTGCTGTCGTTTCTTCATAATCTATGACTTCCAGCTTCTCGTTATTGAAGCGAGTTATGTAATCTCTAGTACTCTCACCAGGTTTTTGTCTAACGCTTAACAAGTGTGCTACTCGTTTTACTGGCTTTGCTCCAAAACAGAAATTACCGATGAACAACTCTGCCAATTGAAAGAAAGTTGAAATCTTACCCCGAGGAAGATTGTTATACCATATCTGAGCAGATCCAGTAAGAGTTCCTGAGAATGCTCTGCATCTCATCTCGTCGGGAACAACATAGATGTCAGAAACAGCTTGATATTGCTCTATGTGAAGAACATGATCTGTCTTTCCATCGTATTTGGGGGTCACTACAGGTGCTTTAAACTTCGACGGGGTAGGAAAATCCACAATGGCTTGTACAAAAGGTGTCCCTCGAACAAAAGTTCGTTGTAGGGGATTCTTTGCCTTAGCCATTTCTCCCAATCTATCCTCCAATCGCTGAATGGAACCTTTCCACGCATCATTTCCTTCCTCGGGCCTATTAGTTCGAGCAATTGATTGTTCTGAAGTAGCCTCCTGGGATTTATCTCGACCAGTAGCTGGTCGATCGTCGGATCTATCTTGACGAGTAACTGGTCGTGACTGGGCAGATCCTTCTCTTATATCTGATGGTCGTCGAAAACTCCTCGACGCTGCATTAAGAGGACTTTTATTCCTCCCGGGGCCCAATCGATCAAAAGGAGAGGCCCTACTTAATCTTTCCAATGCACTGGCCCTTTCTGGAGAAAGAGAAATGCGTTGCTCAGTATCTGTGGCCCTTATTGATGAAGTTTTCCCAGGTTGATAAGAGAAATCATCTGATTCTTCATTACGATACGTATTTGTACGTCTGGATCGTGAAGAAAGTAAATAAGTTTGCCTCTGACCACTTCGATGTTCTGAATGTGCAGGTGCCCCGCCATGAAGGGTCTGTATGAGTTGACGTATTGTCTCTTGCATGGCGGTTTGTCCTTGAGCCAGATTCGTCATAATTTCAGCCAGATCTGGAGGTGCAGAAGGATTTGGAAGATTTCCAGCATTTCCAGCATTTTGATTGCTGGATTCCGGATCATCTGCCATTGATAATGAATGATTTTTGGTGAAAAACGATAACAACAATCGGTTCCCACAGACGGCGCCAATCTGTTGATGTAAAAAATTAGATCGCTCTAATTATTTAATCACAGATAAATAAATGAGACAAAGAATTTTAAAGTGGTTCAGCCTTATAAGAATGGCCTACGTCCACTGTTATGTTATTGCTGAGTGTTTGGGAATTCTTGATTACAAGTTCTTTCAAGAAATTCTGGTCCCTTTGAATGAGGGTGATACAATATATTTATAGCCTTGAGGCTATCATCTGAAAGGGTGATACATTAAATGATATACATATGAAAGGGTAATACATTTAATGCCCTTGGGCGTGTGCGTCAATGATAAACATTTAACGAACCAGTTGAACTGTTGGTTGTCTGGTAATCAATGCTGTGGTCGAGATGCAGCTCGAACCGCCTTAGTTGCTCGGAGTTCAGGAGTTCCTCGGAGTACTGGAGTTCCTCGGAGTACTGGAGTTCCTCGGAGCGTATGAGTTCCTCGGAAAGATCTGTTCCTCGGTGTATACTTGCTGCTCAGAGTGAGTACGACTAAGTCGGGGGAATAAACTTCCTCGTTGCTATTGTGCCACGTAGATTGACACGTGTCTTCATTTTATTCGTCCATATCAGCATACTAATTTTGGTATCAACAATGATATTGTGACATTATTTGAAACAACTTCGATCCATGGAAACTCATTTGAATTTTTTTTTCTCGAGGTCCAGCGCCTTGAAAATCAGACCATTATTTAAAACCTTCTTCGATTGAGGGTAGCTTGTTCAATTGAGGTCACTATTTTTTTACCCTTGTTAAAATTTTGTTAAAACTAATTTTAAAAAGTATTTTCCTTATTTGATTTTATCAAAGTCCTATATTATCACTTCTTAGAAATAATGTACACTACAACAAAATATAAAACTTTGAAAACTTTTATCAAGTCTCTGATATGGAATGAATCTGACCGGTTCGATTTGGTAATCTTTATCATGGTTCTTTGTCTCTTTTTCTTCACTTGATGTAACATTAAAATTCGATAGAATCGATACAAAGGCACCGTGACACAAAGGTTTGTTTCAAAATTAAATCAACACAAACTAAAACATAAGGGAGTATAAAACATGTCTTTACAGATCTCCCCCTTTGGATATTACAGGAGAAAACCAAAATGGAAAATATTCAATAAAAAATTACTAGATAAAAATGCCTATACATTAGTATACCCATCCAATCCTGTGAGACTCATTATTTAAGTTTGGATTTTTCAATCCACAACAAATCAACATCATGATCCCAATGCGTCTTGCAGAATTAAACACATACCTCGTGAAGTACAAAAGATATAAAAGATGTATATAAATCAACATGAATTGAAAAATTCAATGCATGCACTAAGGTACTCCCCCCAAATCCCAAAATTTCTCTCCCTTTTTTTTTGTCTCATATAGACAAAGGAAGAAATAAAAAAAATAATATCACAAATCAATCCAATCGAGCAAATATGACCTATCAGGTAAAGCATATTCTCATTGAGATAAATGACATATGCACATTGAAAAATGAACGTGGTAAAACATATATAAATTTAAAACATCATATTCATATCTCAACATAACTAGTGACATTATTAATATCATTTATACTATGCATGTAACTCAATAATTGTACAAGTCGAGAAACATAACAGTGTAAAAATATGAATATACAAAATCCACAACCGTGTCATACATGTGATAAATATCTAATACAAATATAAATACATGTCCATAAAAACTTCCATGAATCAATAAAGTATAAGAGAATAAAAAATGCATCATATCAAATCAAATTTTTCTCCATCTGAATTGTACATCCAAAAACAATAAAAGT